>CM031238.1:77821471-78158134 GCA_018340775.1 Taxus wallichiana var. yunnanensis
ATTCATCATGTTAGTTTCCCATTACTATAACAAGGACACTAGATGTGTCGAGGAAAAAGATAAAAATACGATCATTGACCTCACAAATTCTGGCCCGTCACTTTGAAATAACCTGGGCATTACTCATCATAGGCAATATGTAGAAATAAGCCTAAAAAATGCAAAAAGGCACTGGGACAAAAATGAGGATAAATGCATGCAAATGATGAATGAACTTTATCTAAAGAATAAGAAGTCGGTGAGCGAGATGGCCACAAACCATCCACCGTCTTGACTTCAATGAGGAATTGAGTGATACAATAACCTTCCCGATGCCCATTATTTCCACAAATGGATGTTGAGGTATCTGGAGACCATGAGAAAGAATGTGCACGATCAACGTTTTGGGTGGGCAAAATCATCGGTGACACCATCTCCCAATAGCTTCAACAATTCCTAACAACCTGGGAAGTTCTACATGAACTCCTACGTTGTATACGCTACAACATCGGTGAGAGATTTTGTGAGTTTGGCTTGAAATGGGGTACGGCCCCGAGGTCAAAATATATGAATTCTACTCGAGCTAAAGCTCAAGGCCAACATCTCCCGAGCTTCTCCAAGATTAATTATGCCTTCTTCTATGAGGTAATCTACTTACGAGGCCAAACATGAGACATGATTTTACCAGCCCGAGTGTGATTGCTGTGATGAAGAAATGGGGAGCATTGTTCACACAATTCCCTACATTCACATATCTCGGAGCGGTGAATTTTGAGGGTGAACCGAAGGCTTACCGAGATTTGTAGAGCCCAAGCTGATCCTCCCGGAGTTTTCAAGAAAACTGATCACTTACCATGAGAAGTGCATGAAGATAAAGAAATGAGGAACTCCATTCCCCTTACGCTTTTTGATACACTACACCACACTTTGGCCAAAGCACGGGAGATGTATCTTTGAGATGGAATTGTTAAATTTGAATCACAACTTCCCCGTAAGGCCCACCTTCAATTTCGGAGTTGCCTCCAAAGGGAAAAATTGATCCCATCCATGTTCCTGAGATTGAGGACATTTGGATCTACCTGACACATGAAATAGATATCAAGCAAAAGGATCACTCCCATTTGGATCTGGAGGAGATCATCCGCTATGGCATTGTTATAATTCCAAAGGGATTTCAAGAGGTTGATCAATAAATTGATCGAGTTTACCTTGTTACGAGATGGGGACAATTGGCTATTCACAGAGGTCGAAAGATCCAAAGTGCCTAAGACCATTCAAGAAAGGGTCAAGCCCACGTTGCAGCGCATCAAACATTGGTGCAAATAGAATGGTCTCACCTACCTCTGGAGTAGATTTCACTACTTCCCCTTCAGGTAGAGCACCTCCAAGAGGCGGCCCAGTGCCGAAAGGAAAAGGAAAAGACAAGGAGGGAGAATCAAGCAAACAAGAAGAAGCTCCTCAAATCCCTCCTACTACTTCTGAGAAACAAGTGGTTGACCTAGTGTCTCTAGGTAAAGAAGAAGAGACAACAAAAGTTTCAATGGATACATCCACTCAGGATGTTGTCACAACTACAACTACCGAGGTACCCAGCGTCCCTTCTTCCATTTCTTCCCCTCCTCTTGTCATTGAAGCATCTATTCCCATGGATGTGTCTTCTTCTCTCCCTTCCTCCCTTCCATCTCCCACCTCTTCCATCTTCTCCTCTCTCGCGGATCTATTGCCTAGTGTTCCCTCCATCTAATTACAAATCCCTTCCATCTCCATGTCCTTTTCTTCTCCTGTAGTAACTCCAGGCCCCACAATTAGCATCATGTTGGAGTCCTTATCAATGCAACCACCAAGTGTTTCAACGTTCTTCCCTGAGGCCTCTTCAGTTTCTTCCCCTTTCACCCCTGTTTCTTCTTCTATTCCCTTTACTCCCTCTCCCATAAGTCCTAGCTAGATTTCTGATCATCTGGGTCAGCATAAGAGAAAGGTTCCCATCACACCCATGGAATTCTCCATCATTCCGAAGAAGGGACCCAAGAAGCAGAAAGCGATAACTCACTTTTCTAAGAGCACTTCGGGAGAGAGTAATGGAGATTGCATACCTAGATCCCACCAAAGAAAAGAAGGATCTGTCTCCCACAAACTTCACACAGGTGATTCAAGTCTCAATGGGAACCTCATCCAAAGCCTACAAGGAGAGGCCTTGTCTCTGATGGATGCTCTCTGTAAAAAGCTCCAAGAAGAAAAAGAGGAGAAGAGAATACTCAAGGAGAAAAACAAACATCTCCTCCAAGCATTGTAGAGAATGGGAAACGCTCTTCTTGTGACTGCCACCGAACCCACTGAAGTTCTCAGTCAGGACAAAATTAATGAATATGCTAATATTGGAAAACAAGACACAACAATATCATCCTAGATTGAGTGAATCCTTAGAGATAGTGAGGAAATGATTAAGAAATTCACAGTGCTCTACTAGGATATAGATCAAGAAAATAAGGAGCTACAAGCAGTAGCAAGTTCCCTCTTTGAGGAGTTAGATAATGCCAGGTTACAACATGAAACATTCCAAGAAATGGCTAACTACTCAGTTGACGACCTATTGAAGGTCGGTGTCATCGATCACCCGCAGCACATAATAAAGCTCTCATTGCATTAGATTACCGGGTTGATCAAATGGAATATATCCTAGAGAGGATAGATAAAATCAAGGATGAAGCCCTGGATGCATGATACAACATGGAGCAGACAGTTACAAAGATGTCTCTAGGGATGCTCAGTGAATCGTACACCTTGAGGGAAGAAAGACGATACATTTCAGCACTTCAAAGCTATAGTCACTCAAGGTTTGGCACCAGAGGTCACTTTTGACCGAGAGTCAATCAATAACCTCTTGGCCACCATGATTTCATTGGCTTCTTGATTGATGAATGCAAGGAGTTCACCGGATTACAGCCGACAAACTCAAGAATGAAAAAGAAACTTACAAAGTCATTGGCGACCATTTCAAGGGTCCGACCATAATCAACTTTAGACAATGATCAACAAGTTTATAGAATGTCGAGCACAGTGTCACATTGACTCTCATGTTCGTAAGCAAGAATCTCTATTTAAGTAAAGAGATGATGAGGAGTAGTTTCTCCTCTTATGTATGCTTTGATCATTTTTGTAAAAATATTTAAAAAGCATGTTGGCATTTACGATGACATCATCCATGTTGCACCATGGGATGTTGCCATCCAAAACTTGCCCAAAGTCAACTTTTGACTTTTTAGATATTTTGTAGATATTTTGTAAATAGTGGTTGGTTTGTTTTTTGTCTTCTTTCCTCTTCTCCTTCTATAAATACTAGAATACTTGTTGTATTCCAGGGTGGACATTTTTGTATGAAAAAGAAGTGAGGAGAGAAAGACTTTGTGCTTTCTTGTATCAGAAGAAATATTAATACATATGCTCAGACTTTGTGCTCAATATATGTGTTATTTGCATCAGATCTTTCTTAAGTTAGATCTATGTTTTTATTCTATTAGATTCATTCCTATTATCGTCATATGTTCATCAGTATTGCTTTATTTGTTTATGCAAGTAAGTTTGGCTCTATTTACTACCAACCCAAAGAATAAACCTTCGACCTTTACTTCTCTTTGGAATTCATTTTTTTCTTCCTTCATATCTATCCTCCTTCATTCCTTCCCTCCTACCATTTCTATTCATAGTTAGAACTACCTCTACTGAGATGAGATCCCAAACCCCTGAAGTTAGAATAGTGTAGATTTACACAGATTCCTACTTTATAGATTAACAATAAACTAGTTTCACTTTGTTGTCTCAAAGAGGGCTATTCCTTGCACATTGTTGGCTGTTTCCCCACACCTACCTAATGAAAGATTTTCAAACCAATAGTTTTTGTGACTCTACTAGGGAATCAAACTAAGGAAATAACTAAAAAACTATGAAAATCACTACTAGATTGAAAATTTTAACCCTTTGTTAAAAATTAAAATTTTTGCAGAAGTGATCAAAACTAAAAATTTCCTTATACAAATCCATAGATCTGGACTAGATAGGAGCTTTTAGTTCACTGAGTTTTTACAAAAATTTGTATATTTTAGTAGATCTGAGATTCTGATATTTCATAATATTTTCAAAACCTTGCAAAATTCAGGTCAAAGATCCGAAAATCAGCTTTCTAAATTAACCCACTTTTTATCCTTATTAATCTTTGTCAGAAAACCACAATCGGTTGTTATTAAAGAGGATAAAATTAAAAATTAAAAAGTACATGCTGCTGATTTTTGCCAAAAATCAGAAAATCAGCAAGTACAAACAAAAAGATTGTTGTAAATCTACTCTTAATTGTTGCAGATCTAAATGGATACGCTGGCGGGTGAACAATTTACTCGTGGTAGAAGAGCTCGTGGAGAAGTTGATCCAATTTTTGATCTACTTCAAAGGCATAATTTTAGTATCACTCCAACATGATTCGCATCACTGAGTTCAGCGAATCAATCGGCCAAGTGCCTCACCTCCACGAAAGAGCCGAGATTTCACAAGGTGCTTTGACATCAACTTACAAGTGCTCTTTTGCTAAGTGGGACCAAACTCCCTACTCATGTTCTTTTTCCTACTTTTCAAATAGCAAAAATATTCTCGTACCATGGGGAAACACCATGGGCCCTTTAGCTGTACCACATCCGGTCAACCCCTCCCTCATGGAAATAAAAAAATTCTGGCGAAATTTGATGGGAGCAGAAATCAAAGTACGAGATGTGCATATAGCTGTTTATTATGTCATGCAATATTCGGACGTGACTCATGAGGATGTATCGGTCGTCTCTTTTCTCGGAGACCTTGCGGGGCCTGCATCGAATGATTCCGTATTTACCAGTGGATCCATCACCAGTTGGGCCACATTACGGACTACATTTGAAGACAGTCTGAAAAAGCCTTCAAAAGATGCATTCACGTTATTGTCACGAATCACTCACATGAAGAAGGAAGCCAATGAAACCATCCATGATTTTATTGCTGTTTTATTCACTAATCAACCGTGTCTGCCATGATGCTAACATTAGAGAATCAAAAGTGTTTCTTCTTGAACACTATGAGTTCGAAAGTAAGTTTATTACTTTTACAGGAACAAATACCCACCTTGGTCCTCGCCCAAGCTATGGCCATTCGGATAGAAGAAAACCTTCTTATATCTGTGAGTTAAGGTGAGAACTGTCAAAATCCAAGGCTTCAACTTCTTCTCATGCTACCTCATTAGATCCAACATTCTAGAAGATGGCTAATGACTTGCTATCATTAAAGAAACAATTGACTCAAACATCGTTTACTACTCCTTACTGAGATATCCCACGGAGGAACTTCACTCCCAACAACACCCCTCAAAGGCCGCATTTTCCTGCTTTGCTTCTCCAAGGTTAGCAATTGAAGCCCCGATTAATGCTTTGGTTGAAATTGAAGAAGATGATACAAATTATGAAGAACCTTCGTTGCAAGGCGAAGATGATCAAGATGTCGGTGAACTGACTAGCGACTCTACTATCGGGTATATGGAATTTGAAGACAAGGAATCTGATGAAGAAGAGGGTACCCAAGGGTATGCGAGCAGACAATCATACATAGTTTTTACTCGCTCACAAGGAAAAGAAGCAAGGTTGCTGCTGAAAAACAAAAGGAAAAGGCTATGGTAACTCCTCCAATGATCACTAAAAGAGGTAATCCCCTTCCTACTCAACCTCCTATTAAACCTTTTGTAAAGAAATATTTTCCTCCTGTTTCTCCTCCAAACCAACCTTCCTCCAATTCCATAAAGACCAGTAATCCTCCTCCACAAATGCAAAATGAAGGAATCATTCCTTTGTTAGCGCAACCTTTGGTTGCATTTGATATAATTGATCATGCTAAAAAGACCAAGATCCAGATGTATGAAGTTGAATACCTTCAGTCTAACCCAGAGCAGCTTGTAAGATTAACTAAGTATATCCAAAGTTGGGCTGCCATCCTTCCCCCCATTTCCCAAAAGAAATTCTTCCCATTCCTCCGACGTCTCATGTAAATGTTGCCTCGACTTCCACATCGGGGAAAATTGAACCTTTTTACCTATCTCTCCTGATCAATGGTCATAAACTAAATAAATGTATAATTGATTACGGAGCTTCGATAATGTTATGCATGTAAAGGTCGCCCATGCTTTGGGCCTCACACTTACTAAACCTTTTAGCGAGATCTTACTCCATGGAAACCAAACAAGTACCATTGATTGGTGAGATCGAGGATGCTTGCGGATTCGCATTTGCGGCATTTCTGAGAAAAGGGTAAAAATGACTATTCTCGTAGTGATATTCCAACGGCATACGGTATATTGCTAGGGAGGAGATTCTATAAAGAAGTTGGTGGGAAAATTCACATGTCTTTGTCCAAAGCTAGGATTCTGTCAAAGGAGTGATGCGGATGTTGGAACCGAGAATCACAAATGAAATATCTAGTCACCAACTCGATGACCCTAAGGCTCGATTCTCTTCAAATCGTCGAGGATGGAAAATTATTTCATGTCCATTGACTCGAGATAAAATGAGCGTTCTCGTCCCAAAAGAGGATCTCAACAAAGTATGGACATTGCAGTTTGATGGCAGTTGTGTAATGAGTGGGTGCAGTGCTTTGGGGCTATTCTAATATCTCCTGAAGAGGATATTTTTCCTTTTTCTTTCAAGTTGCAGTTCTTTAATATGAATAATACTACCAAGTATGAATCCTTGTTACTTGGCATGCAAGCTGCAAAAGAGAAGGGAATCAAGAATCTAAAAGTGCAAGGTGATGTTGAGCTAATTGTCAATCAAGTAAAAGGGATATATCAAGTAAAAAATGACCAACTCAAACACTACCACAATGCAGTATGGGATAGCATCAAAGAGTTTTACGCTTTCTCAATCAAAGCCATTCCACGAGCTCAAAATGACATGGTTGATTCATTGGCCGTCTCAGCCTCTCTCATGCTCCCTCACCCAGGGTTAAAAATAGATACATATACCATTGAGGTGGTTTTCCGCCCAAGTGTGCCAGATAATTCACAACACTGGTAAGTGTTCAATTATGACAACCAACTTATCACTTTTTGGAGAAGGTTGACAATTTCAAAGAACTTCATTTTGATGGATCAACTTCTATGTGTCGTGAGTCTCTCACTGGTCAAGCACATGAATCTGAAAAAGAAATAGTGATATAGCTCAAAGGAAACAAGATTTTGAAAGGTTTGGTTTCCTTAGAATGATTATTTGATAATCATGATCATTTTGTAAAGAAAAAGTGACAGGATGATCCTTCCTCTTCTTTGGAAACTGAATCCAGTCAATCTAGGTATTGTGGAACATCCTCATTCCATGAATATCGGGAAGTGTTGTACGCTCGAGGAAAAGTGAAAATTTGTTAAGTTGTTGAAAAATTACATGGATGTGTTAGCATGGTCTTATGCTGATCTGAAATCCTTCAAGCCAAAGGAAATTCGGCACGACATCCCACTCAAGGATGATGTCAAGCCTTTCCATCAAAAGAAAAGGCACTACAACCCCAAAATCTCAGGTACCATCCAGGCTGAAATTCAGAAAATGCTAGATGCATGAATTATTTTTCCAATTCATCGTAGTACCTAAGTTGTAAATATTGTGCCTGTGTGGAAGAAGAATGAAGAGATACACATATGCGTAGACTTTCACAACTTGAACTAGTCATCCTTAAAGGATAACTATCCACTGCCAATAATGGATCAAGTGTTACAGGAAGTAACCGGTTCGAAATGATGTCTATCCTTGACGGTTTTTTGGGTTACAATCAAATTCAAGTCACATCTGAAGATCAGTTCAAAACAGTGTTCACCACTCCTTGGGGTACCTTCACCTATAATAGAATGTCGTTTGGTTTGATCAACGCTAGTGCCACCTTCCAATGAGAAATGGACTTTGCATTCAAAGGTATGATGGGAAAGGTCATCGTAGTTTACCTAGATGACTGACTTGTGTTCTCAAAAATGAAGTGATCACTACGATCATTTGGAACAAGTCTTGATCAGATCTTAGAGAGCACGAAATTTTGCTAAATCCTAAGAAGTCAATTTTTGGGGTCACAGAAGGAAAGTTGCTAGGACATGTCATCAGCAAAGAGGGAACTAAGATAGATGTCGAAAGAGTCAAGGCTATTCAGAGCCTTACTTTGCCTACAAGCAAGACTAGCGTTCACTCTTTCTTCGGAAAGGTAAATTTTCTTAGATGCTTTGTTCCTGATTTTGCTGAGAAGACTTGTCATATATCTAATATGATGAAAGGGTCCCAAACATTCCAATGGAGTGAGGAAGGCAGGACATCATTCGAAGACATAAAGACTTCCGTCACTCACACTCCTATTCCAGTATGTCCTAACTTCAGTGAGGACTTCATCATGTATAGTTATACCTCTGTGCATATTGTATCAGCTATCTTGATGCAAAAAAACTCTAAAGATATTGAATCCCTGATTTCTTTCATGATCTCTCCTCTTAAGCCTCATGAATTAAAAATGTCACAACTGGAAAAACATGCCTTTTCCGTGGTAAAAGCAAGGTCAAAATTTTCTCGCTTACTACATTTTGAATTCGGGAATGGACTGTGGTGGATAGGAGAAAGAAGGGAAATGCCAAATCTAAATCCCCCACCATTTCGACAAGGTTTGATTCTTGTCTTTTGAGTGCTTTCATTGATACATTTAGGCATATGGTCTTATACGCGGCTGTTAGGCAGCTGTGTTGCTGTTTTGTGGTTGTTTTTTAGCTGTTTTTGTAGCAGCTGGTTTGCTTTTGCTGGTTCTCTCCTCGGCAGATTATTTTCATTGTTGGGCTTTTAAGGGGTTAAATCTTGCTGTTGAGCACTTTTGTATAAGGGTATAGTCCCTTTCAAAAAATATTTGCCCATAATAAAAAAAAAAATCTTATACGGTAGTCTTTGGTTCCAAACAACTTGCTAATAAGTCTATCTTGACTCAATAGGAGTTAGGAGCTTACGAGGAATTGGATTGCAAAGGTCGATAATATGACCTAGACATTAGACCAACCAAGTTGGTAAGAGGTAAAGGCACATGTCGGCTAATGGCTGAAAATAAAGACTCGTGAGGTACACAATGATAAAGTTGATCACATTGATGCGAGAACAAAATGGATTGGAGTAAGCGAGTTCTTTTCCTATGGTCTTGTTTGTCGCATGACCAATGACGAATGGTATTCTGACATTGCATTCTTTCTCACCTATGGAGAGTGCCCAACTCACCTAACCACAAAGGAAAATCGGGCAGTGAAGCTCGAGATCCGTAGGATATGTCATATGGGATGATGGATTGTACTGAATGTGGAATTGACGACATTTTTCTACGATGTGTTGACAAGCCGTAGATAAAATTGTTGGACAATTTTCACGACTCGGCCTGCGGTGGTCACTTCTCCTCATCAGTGACATCACATAAAATCATCCGGCGCCGGTACTACTAGCCGATGCTATTTTAGGATGCATCTATCTCTGGTAGCGAAATGTGGACTTTGCCAACAGATTCGTTGGTAAACCGAAGCTGGTTGCATTTCCCCTAAGGTCCATCATCATCGAAAAACCATTTAGACAATGAGGAATTGATTTTATTGGAGCACTCAATCCTCAATCAAGTCTTTGGAAATAGTTACGTCCTAATAAGCGGATTACTTCATGAAATGGGTGGAGGCCATACCTTTCAAGCATGCCACTTCTGAAGTTGTTTGCAACTTCATCAAAGAGAATATTATTGTGAGATTTGGCATTCCACACAAAATCGTTGCTGACAAACGCTTCCAAATTCTCTTCACGGGAAGTTATTAGTTTTTGTTATGGATACGGAATAACCTTGGCTCATGCTTCTAATTATTATCCTCAAGGAAATGGTTAGGTAGAATCCAACAATAAGAACCTGGTGACTATCATACGGAAGCTAGTTGATGAAAACCAACGGTCCTGGCACAAATCATTGTATGATGCTTTGTGGGTGGATCGTATCACTCCAAAGAGGTCTCTTGGCATGTCACCTTTCCAGGTGTTGTATGGGATCGATGCTGAAATCCCTATCTCCACAGAACTTCGCCCTACGCTTAGCTTGAGCAATTGAAGATGAAACTTTTCAGAATTCTCTTGAAAAGAGGATTATGTACTTAATGGAACTTGAAGAAAAGCAAGTGAAAGTGGTCGACAAGATCACTGAACATCAGAATCAAGTTAAGAGGTTGTTCGAAAAGAAAGCTAAGCAGAGAGATTTCCAAGTGGGAGATCTTGTTCTTCTGTGGGACAAACGAAGAGAACCGAAAGGTATGTGTAGACACAAATTTGGGTCTTACGACCCCTGTACCCGTATCTCATCCCGACCTAACCCTACCTCACCACCTGAACCTTACACACCTAATGATTTATCAATTACCTTATAATTAATAAATCCACATCTCCAACCCCGCCACCTCACCGTGACCTAATCCTAACCCTAAACTAACCTAATTAAGACCTATAACTTGGTCCAGACCCACACCCATGACTCATCACCCCTCACCCGCATCAAAATGAACCTAATAATGACTTGACCAAGCCCACAACTGACTCCTCGGGAGAAAAGGAGGGAAAGTTGGCTATTTTACTAAAAATAGCCAACTTTGACCTAACCGACGTCGGTCCCTACGCGGCCGGCGTCGGTTAGGAAACCGCCATCGGTTCCCTGTAAATGACCTCCCCCAACCAAAAACAAGGATCCGAATTCATTTGCAAGGATTCGAAATTCATTTGGCAGGAGAGAGAGAAGTGAAACAAGTAGAAGAGGTTGCAAGAGAGGAGGATCGAGCCCAAGACTACAACTGAGCAACTAGATCACTATCACACTCATCCAAACATTGGGAGAGTCAGAGGATAGCTTCATCAGCTAACTTCCGGCTTCCAGATCATCCCAACTGAGCCTTGCCTTTGCCACTGCATTCCTTGGACCTACATCTGCATCAAAAACTAGGAAGTAGTCTCTCTTATCACCTTGTATGCTTCTAGACACCACTTTGTGAACTTTTAATTCATAGGGATTATAAGCTCACTCCTGGATCTACTACCCGGCAACAACCTGCACCTAACCTTCGGTCATCCATCTCTATATTACCCCAAAGACAGCTCTCTCACTCTCTGAGTCTTCTCTATCACCCTACTACTCCCCTCGACCATCTACCAACCTTCCAAACCT
Source organism: Taxus wallichiana var. yunnanensis (assembly GCA_018340775.1). Classification (NCBI taxonomy): domain Eukaryota; kingdom Viridiplantae; phylum Streptophyta; class Pinopsida; order Cupressales; family Taxaceae; genus Taxus; species Taxus wallichiana. The sequence goes on from CM031238.1 coordinate 77,832,695, forward strand.
CATAACCACCTTACACCAACCTCTATTTAAAAACCCCTAAATCACTGCCCCTACCGATATCGGTTGTCCCCTACCAGATATCGGTTACCTAACCGATACCGGTTAGGCTAAATCGATATCGGTCACTTTGTGACTTATAACAAAAACCAACCTTTCACCTATTTACCTCCAAACAGCAAAGCATGAACGTATCATAACCGGTGACCAAACAAACAACATGACATTTTATTATTGGTAGTTCAGTCTCTATTGCTTTTAGTAACAAGGTACCTAAATCGTGATTTCACAATAGCTTCTTTATTATCATTTGCATTAATTTGTATTAAAAGGGAACTGACCACCTTCGAAATTAAGTTTGATATTTCCTAGGCCCAGGCGGTTCCCTCATTTATTGTCTAACTAAAATCTGGTGGTCTTGCATTCTTATTTACAGGTAGTCCTTCCCAGACAAAAAGGAGTTCTTCACAATCGATCTGATCTCTCTACGGTACACGCACACCTTCCCAACATTCAATAGGTATTCCTCCTAGCCCTAACCCTTATCTGTTTCTCAAGAGAATGAAAGGATAGAAGCAACTCTATTCCAGAACGAAATTCTGTGCATGTGAAACAAAGTATGCACGGAAATTTGACTTTCTTTGGAGAGGGCCCTACAAGATCAAACAACTAAATGGAGAAAATAGTTTCTATCTCTCATATCTAGATGGAACCGAGCTCCCACTTCCCTATAGCGGGCAGCACTTTGAAGATCTTTAGGAAGTAGAGCTTGCTCTCTTCTTTGTATAGTTTGCTTTCATTGTGTGTTTGCTTCCTATTTGTTGTGTGTTCCCTTCCTTCCCTTTTTGGTCGCCCTTGTTTTTGACTCTCTGTAACCCAATGGATAGGCACATAGAAATCTGGGATTCTCTACCCTTGAGTTTCACTCAGTGATAGTCCCCGAAAAGAGCCACCGTTATCTGTAAAATTGACAAGGGTAATTTTCGGGTAGTGTAGCATACCAAAAATTCCGCTTTTGTCTCCAAAAGAAGTCATAACATTTAAAATGGCCTAAAAATCCTTTTTGAAAATCAAATTTTTTAGAACTTAGCCATTTTTAGCTTCTTTAACTTAGCACGCATGTAAGATGGTGTGTCAACACTATAAAAAATGTGCCTTTTTGAACTAGGCGCAAGAAATGTCATGTCGACATCAAGAAATGTGCACCCCTAGAAAACCCTTTGGCGCGGGAAACATTATGTCAACATCAATGAAGTTGCACCCCTTTGGCGCTGAAATTATTATGAAAACATTGTAAAATGTGTGCTTAAGGCGCTAAAAGTATTATGTCAACGCCAATAAAATTGCACCAAGGTGCATTTTAACCCGTGTCGACACTCGAAAAGTGTGCCAAAGAAAGTTGGTGAAACAATAAATGCTAGTTTTTCTATAAATAGGCACCCGACACCTATCATTTTCACGATTTGAAAATTGTGAAAAGTATTTTCTTTGCTCTGTCAAATTATCCATCTTATCACCCCATGTCATTTTTCAAGCTTGTGGACCCCAATGTCATCCTTCATCCTTTATAAATCTGGGTAAGTGGCTTCTGCCATCCTTGTTGTTGTTGTGGTTTTTGTTTTTGGTTGTGTTAGGCTTAGGGCTTGTATAAAAAGATTAAATCTAAAAAGAGGAACCTAACAATCTATAACCAACTGGAAACCCCTTTTCCTCTCCTTCCAAATCTGCAAATTTGGAAGGCCCCTGCCTCTGAAGAAACCAAAGGCCATTTTTCCCTGCTTGCTATCTTGTTGAAACCCTCTCTTTACCATTTGAAGAAACCAAAAGAGAGAAGAAATCAAAGAAATTGCAAGAAATCATGAAAAACCTTGGCGCATTATTTTTCCATGTTGCACCCCACAAATGTGCTCGCCTTGGCACACTTTCCTTACTTGCAAAATATTTTAAAATTGTGCCTTGGCGCACTTTACCTTCTTACAACATAACCTAACCCACACCCAGTATAAAAGAGCACTTAGTAGTTTTTCCTAAGGCGCAGGCGCCACTTGTGCAACATCAACATTGGATGTTGTGTACTGTAAATCCGTGCCACACATTTTTCCTTTTGGTGTAATGTACCTTCTTGCAACATCTCTCAAAGTTGCGCCTTGGTGCACTCTAAACCCATGCAACACGAGACTTTGTTGCGCCCTACTAAAGAAAAAATTCCTAAGGTGCAGGCGCATATTCCTTGACATCAACATGCCATGTTGTGTGTTGCAAAACCGTGCCCCACGCCTTTCTCCTTGGCACTAAAACTTTTTGTGCAACACCTCTCGAAAGTGCACCCTTAATAACCTTGGCGCAAATTTTCTCATATCAACATTGGCACACCTTTTTACATGTTGACATCTCCAAAAGTGCGCCCAACTTTTTAAAGCCTCTCGCAAAGCATCTGTGAACCTACACCTTGCGTCCTAAGCCTTATAATTGCTCATTCTTCATTCTACAAGCTTTCATTATGAATAACATGACGGTTGACATGGCTCTTATGTGTTGGACCTCCTTGATTCTTCTTACATAACAACAACAGCCATCCTTGAGCTCACACATGTCTTCATCAAGCAAGAAACCAACAAAGTCTAAAGCTAAAGCAAAGCAATCGAAACAAGAGATGAAGTACAAATATTAGAAAGTCAGGATGCTGACTCATATGCAGAGTGATCTCGACATCGAGACTATGAGCTAGGGTATATTGATATGGATTAATTCTTTGTGCGGACCAACTCGACAAGTAGTGACCCATGGATGAACAAACTGGTGGGTAGTGGATTGCAATTTGCAGTTGGGCTGCCAGTAAGTGCTATGAATAATGAATTCATCATGTTAGTTACCCGCTGCTATAACAAGGACACTAGATGTGTCAAGGAAAAGAGCAAAAGATGATCATTGACCTCATAGCCCATAACTTTGAAATAACCCTGGGCATTCCTCATCACAGGAAATATGTATAAATAAGCCTAGAAGACTGCAAAAAGTCACAGGATGACAATGACGATAAATGCATGCAAATGATGAATGAACTTTATCTAAAGAACAAGAATTAGTTGAGCAGATGGCCATAGACCATCCACCGTAGTGACTTTAATGAGGAATTGAGTGATACAATCACCTTCCCGAATGCAGTATTTTTGCTTCTGATGCCCATTATTTCCACAAATGGATGTTGAGGTATTTGGAGACCATGAGCAAGAATGCGCCTAATTAGCATTTTGGCTGGGGTGAAATCATCAGTGACACTATCTCCCAACAAATTCAACAATTCCTAACAACTAGGAAGTTCTACATGAACTCCTATGTTGTATATGCCGCAGCATCAGTGAGAGATTTCACGGGTTTGGCTCGAAATGGGGTATGGCCCTAGGTCAAAATATATGAATTCTACCTAGAGCTAAAGCTTGAGGCCAGCATCTCCTAGTTCTCCAAGATTAATGATGCCTTCTTCTATGAGGTAATCTACTTACGAGGCCGAACATGAGACACGGTCGACTAGCTCGAGTGTGATTGCTGCCATGAAGAAATGGGGAGCATTGTTCACATAATTCCCTACATTCACATATCTCGAGTAGTGAATTTCAAGGGTGAATCGATGAAGCTACTTGAGATATACGGGGTCCAAGTTGATCCTCTTAGAGTTGTCAAGGCAACTGATCACTTACCATGAGAAGTGCATGAAGAGAAAGAAAGGAGGAACTCCATTTCCCCTTACAGTTGGCCGATACACTTACACCACACTGGCCAAAGCACGGAGATGTATGCTGAGATGGAATTGCTAAATTTGAAGCACAACTTCCCATGCAAGGCCCACCTTCGATTGCGAGTTGCCTCCCAAGGGAAAAAATTGATCCCATCCATGTTCCTAAGATCAAGGACATTTGGATCGACCTAACACATGAAATAGATATCAGGTAAAAGGATCACTCCCAGTGGCTCACGGAGGAAACCGTCCACTATTGAATTCTATTGTCCTAAAGGGATTTCAAGAGACCGAACAAAAAATTGATCAGGTTTACCTTGATACGAGATGGGGAAGATTGGCCGTTCGTATAGGTCGGCGAGCTAAAGCACCTAAGACTATTTAGGAAAGGGTCAAGCCCACGTTGCAGTGCACCAAACATTGGTGCAAACATAATGGTCTCACCTACCTCGAGTAGATTTCACTACTTCTCCTTCAGGTAGAGCACCTCCAAGACCGGCCCAAGTGCCGAAAGGAAAAGGAAAAGACAAGGAGGGAGAATCAAGCAAACAAGAAGAATCTCCTCAAAGCCCTCCTACTAATTCGAGACACAAGTGGTTGACACTGGTGTCTCCAGGTAATGAAGAAGAGACAACAAAAGTTTCAACGGATACATCCACTCAGGATGTTGTCATAACTACAACTGCTGAGGTACCCAACGTCCCTTCTTCCATTTCTTCCGCTCCTCCTATTGTTTAAGCATATATTCCCATGGATGTGTCTTCTTCTCTCCCTTCCTCCCTTCCATCTTCTCCTCTCTCATGGATCTATCGCCCAGTGTCCCTCCATCCAATTACAGATCCCTTCTGTCTCCATGTCCTTTTCTTCTCCTGTAGTAACTCCAGGCCCCACAAGCAACAACACGTTGGAATCCTTGTTGATGCCACCACCAAGTGTTTCAATGTTCTTCCCTAAGGCCTCTTCAGTTGCTTCCCCTTTCACCCCGTTTCTTCTTCTATTCCCTCTACTCCCTCTCCCATAAGTCCTAGCTAGATTTCTGACCATCTAGGTCAGCATAAGAGAAAGGTTCCCATCGCACCCATGGACTTCTCCGTCATTCCGAAGAAGGGACCCAAGAAGTAGAAAGTGATAACTCACTTTTCTAAGAGCACTTCGGGGGAGAGAGTCATGGAGATTGCATACCCGATCCCACCAAAGAAAAGAAGGATCTGTCTCCCACAGACTTCACAGTGACTCAAGTCACAATGGGAACCTCATCTGAAATCCTACAAGGAGAGGCCTTGTCTACAGTGGATGCTCTCTACAAAAATCTCCAAGAAGCAAAAGAGGAGAAGAGAATACTCAAGGAGCAAAAACACATCTACTCTAAGAATTGTAGAGAATGGGTAATGCTCCTCCTATGATCGCGCCAAACCCACCAAGTTCTCGGTCGGGTCAAAATTAATGAATATGCTAAGATTGGTGAACAAGGCATAATAGTATCATCCTGGATTGAGCGAATCCTCAGAGATAGTGAGGAAATGATTAAGAAATTCACAGTGCTCTACCAGGATATAGATCAAGAAAATAAGGAGCTACAAGCAGTAGCAGGTTCCCTCTTCGAGGAGTTAGATAACACTAGGTTGCAACATGAAACATTCTAAGTAATTGCTCACTCTCGACCAATGACCTATTGAAGGTCAGCGTCATCGATCACCCACAGGCACATAATAAAGCTCTCATTGCATTATATTACGGGTCGATCAAATGGAATATATCCTGGAGAGGATAGATAAAATCAAGGATGAAGCCCTAGATGCATTATACAACATGGAGCAGACAATTACAAAGATGTCTCCAGGGATGCTTAGTGAATTGTACACCTTGAGGGAAGAAGACGATACATTTCAGTGCTTCAAAGCTATAGTCACTCAAGGTTTGGCACCAGAGGTCACTTTCGACCGAGAGTCAATCAATAACCTCTTGGCCTCTGCACCGTGATTTCATTGGCTTCTTGGTCGATGTATGCGAGGATTTTCTAGATTACTGACAAGCTCAAGAATGAAAAAGAAACTTGTGAAGTCATTGGTGACCATTTCAGGGTCCAAATCATAATCAAATTAGACAATGATCAACAAGTTTATGGAATATCAAGCACATGTCACATTGACTCTCTTGATCGAAGCAAGAAACTTCGGTTTAAGCAAAGAGATGATGAGTAGTTTCTCCTCTAATGTATGCGCTTGATCATTTTGTAAAAATATTTAAAAATCATGTTGGCATTTACGATGACATCATCCATGTTGCACCATGGGATGTTTCCATCCAAAAACTTGCCCAAAGTCAACTTTTGAATTTTTAGATATTTTGTAAATAGTGGTTGGTTTGTTTTTGTCTTCTTTCCTCTTCTCCTTCTATAAATACTGGAATACTTGTTGTATTCCGGGTGGACATTTTTTGTATGAAAAAAGAAGTGAGGAGAGAAAGACTTTTTACTTTCTTGTATCAGAAGAAATATTAATACATATGCTCAGACTTTGTGCTCAATATATGTGTTATTTGCATCAGATATTTCTTAAGTTAGATCTATGTTTTTATTCTGTTGGATTCATTCCTATTATCATCATATGTTCATCAATATTGCTTTATTTGTTTATGCAAGTAAGTTTGGCTCTGTTTACTACCAACCCAAAGAATAAACCTTCTAACCTTTTTGTCTTTGGAATTCATTTCTTTTCTTCCTTCAGATCTATCCTCCTCCATTCCTTCCCTCCTACCATTTTTGTTCATATTTAGAACTACCTCTACTGGGATGAGACCCCAAACCCCCAAGTTTGAATAGTGTAGATTTGCACGCATTCCCTTGATAGATTAGCAATAAACCAGTTTTGATTTGTTGTCTCAAAGAGGGGCTATGCCCCGCACACTTTTTTTCCTATTTCCACATGACTGCCTAACCGACAAATTTTCAAACCAACAAAAGGTAACCTGCAGTTAGTAGTTTTGAAGTGGTTTTCGTAATATGGTCCTAAAAACAAGTGTTAGTAGTTTTCCCAAGGTAGACAAAGAGAAAACAATGAAAAAAAAACAATTGCATTTCTTATTCTCAAGATCACTTGTAACAAGTGTGAGAGAAGAGCATATGTGTAAAGTGTGTTGCGAATAACTTCACAAAAATGAAAAACAAAAACCAAAACATAAGAAAAAAACTTCCAAAATCATTAGTTGATATAAAAAATGATAAAATAATGACGAAATGGATTTAAAACACTAAAATTGGATAAAACGTCGATAACACTATATGTACATGTTTCACAAGATCCTAATGGTAATTGAAAAATACAAAATGTAGTTAAACAAACAAATTAATTACAAGTAACAAATTAGGAGTAAAAGGGCCTAAGTAAATTAAAACACCTATGAAGCTAATTAGTAAAAATGAATGAATCAACATTGTAAGAGACCCTAACTAGATTAAATAATTAATAATAATCTAATTAAAGAATTTGAAAAATAACAATAATAATACAAAATAAAAAGATATTAAAACCTAAGACTTAAGTGTTAACTTGTTGTCATGCAAATGTACAATAGGAAAATTTACAATTTTCAAGCATGACAATGATACCCCTATGCCAAAATTTTCAAGTTTTAACCCTTCGAGATGCCCCAAGTCTACTCGGTCAGGACCAATTACCTCCAAGTTTATGTTCACTTATTCCCACAGGTCATTTATGAAAGTCAATTCAACCCCCTAGGTAATTTTAGGAGTTCTTGAAAAATGCTATCTCTGGGCGATGTTGGGAAGTGCTATGAGTGGCCTTCCCAGGGGATGATCTGAACCCCTAGTGCATAAAAGAGGATCCAAATCTGACATGGAGATTAATTTAAGGTCTAAAAATATCATGGAATTTATTTTGGAAGATTCAAGAAGGATTTGGAGAAGTTGGGGTAGTTTGATTAAAAATAGGGTTCGAGAGGCCTAAGTAGTGCATAGGGCCGGATGAGCTACTAAGCTTCATGAAGTGATTCCGAGATATCTAGGTGGATTTAGGATCCAAAAAAAACTTCGTAAAAAATGGAATTCATATCTCTACAATATTGTGAAATCATATTTTCACAATACCTTGGCGCGCAACAGTTTATAACTGGTTTTTTCATGCACAACTAGGGAGCCGGATCAAAAATCTATTTTTTTCAAGGCTTAAATGGAAGAATCAAGGTCTAAGAACCCCATTTTTGGATTCATAAGGAAATTTTTAGTCAAGATCATATAAAAAATTTCCAAAAATTCCATTGGGAGCTCAAGATATCATCGTTTCAAGTTTCCCTCAAGGTAAGAGTTCGAGAGTTAGTCAAATTTCGGTGAGGACATGTGTCAGCTCCAGGAGCCTAGCACAATTTGATGTCCCTTTCATCCCTCAAGCTAAGGGAAATGAGGGAAATAAAAAATTTCCCAGCCCCAATAAGCCCTTTGGTCACACATAGAACCTCCTGGATCGCTAGTTCAGCCCCTAGGTGCTTATTAGAGCTCATTCCCTCAATCACTCTAGATCATGACAAGTGGTGCAACTAGGCACGAAGTGAAAATTGATGTTTGTTATTCCCATTTGGAAAAGGGACATGAGGGACATGAAAATTTACCCAACCTCTTGAGGCCCTCAGGTAATCCATGTGACCCTCTCAAGTGCAAATTTCCAACCCCTAGGAGCTAGTGGAGCTAAACACTTGACAATCGGATTTCCACTAAGTGTCGCATGGAAACATTTCATGAAAATTGATGTACCTTTAATACATTAATGCTTAAGGGACATGAGGGATAAAAATTGTACCCATCCTTAGGTATGCCTCTTGGTTCCTCATACGACCATTTTCCACCCCCCAGGTGCTTCCAACAAGCTTTTTGGCCAAAGTGCTCACTATTGGATTTCCACCAAGTTTCACTGTCAGGTGTATCATGAAATTTGGTGTCCATTTCATCCCATAATTCTTATGGGACATAAAGGACATAAACATTTTCCCCACCCACTAGTATGCATTTTAAAATTCTTTAATTCATGCACTTGCTTTATTTTCCCTCCGCTTCTTCTTCATAGCTTCACCCTGCCATAGCTCTATGATTCCTGTCACTCGAGTCCACCATTGCTGATCCAAACAAGTTCTAACATGGTGGAAAAAACCTCAAATCCATGAAAACATACAGGTCTCAGAAGAAATATTGATCAAAAGAGCCGAAGGATTGAAGAATAGAAGAGAGAAATAGAGAAATTCATCAGAAAACTCCATTGTCTTTGTGAAACAAAGGTTCAAACATATATTGCTAACCAGTGCACAAAATGAAGAACTATTTTCTTTGTGCTCTTCACTCTCAAAGGCTATTAAAATCTCACCTTCAAATCCTCCTTCCATAGCACAAATCACTCGCAATGAAGAAATCTCCCTTTCAGCTCAATGAAGGAAAAACTTGATTTTCCATTCAAACCGAAAATCAATTCGAAAAGAAATTTCACCGGTGGAACAAGAAGTAAAAACACACATCAAAAATGTGATTTTTATGCAAAAAGAGAAGAAAACCATACCTACAACTTTCAAATTCATTGATGGTCTGTTGTGTCTAGATTTGTTTCCGAGTTCAAAATTTGAATTTTTAAAATCTCCTAAACCATTGATCGGGTAAGTCTAAGATTTCAAAGGGCCCGATATTGCGAAAAAATACATATTGGAAAACTTTGTTCAATAGCAATCTAACCGGTAGAAGCTCACTTTATAAAAATAGTAGGTCTTCTACATAGGGGACTGCTATTTCAGGAAAGTCACCAACTGAGGAAATTACGAAGGAGGCGGTGAACACAAAAGAGGTATCGTAGGCAAAATTTATCGAATTGGTCATCTTGGTCCAGAATTGAAACTTACTAAAAATAGTAAGTGGTCTCATGAGCACTGCTAAAAATAGAAAATTGGTCTAGAAGGTGAGAAGAACATAGGGAGAAAGGGGCGTCTCGAGTTGCGATATCAAATTGAGGTTCACGGAGCTGATCTTTAGTACTTACTAAAAATAGTAAGTTTCTTTTTTTAAGAAACCATGAAGTACAAATGGATAGAATAGAATCTAACACACCTTTCACTTCTCATTATGATATAGAAATTAGTCATGTCTCATATATGGACCTTAATGATCTAAGGGCTCGTATGACAACCAAGGAAATAGGGAAGATTGAGGATCAGGTATTCACAACTAGATTATTCGCAGCTGCAAGACACCCCATGTCTATACAAAGCCTTGAGTTTTATTGGTTTTCTCACACCATTGTAAACCCAAAACATGGCCAATTTGAGCCAACAACGGTACATAAATGATGGTCATCGATCCCGGAGACCATCTCACTTGCTCTACAAATCCCAACATCACCTAGCATGGTTTTCATCTCAAAAGAAAGGGCCTTGCACAAGTGGGAAAAGATGGATGCATATGTACAAGGGGTTGCACTTGGATCATGGATGAAGATAAGGAGAAATCCCTCAAGGATGCGCAAGACCCTTACGAGGTGTGAGTTTCATGAGGGATATTTAGATGCAATCACCCTTCTCAACAGGGTGATGGGAGAAGTGAACACAAGAGAATTCTAGGAGTGGATGGGCCTTTTCATTTTGATAGTGACTAAAGGAAAGAAAATAATTGATGGGATAGATAATCAATGATAACTTGCATCTACAATTTCTTTAGGTTCCCATGACAAAGAAGTTCCACATGACTTCTTACTTGGTCTATCTGCTCGCTAGCTCAAGATCATTCAAAGGATTGGCTCTCATACAAAAGATCACTTCCAGGTTCCCGCATTCAAAAAAATTCACAATTGGTGATGAAGGAAAGCCATGAACTTCTCTCATGTAAATGATGTACATGGTGTACACGAACCTTGGAGGGTGATTTGAAGGTGAAGATATTTCTAAAAGCAGCATCCTTAAACAAGAAATACGGATCTTGCTTCATCCAATTCTCAACCTTCTCTTACCTGTGAGTTACCGACTTCGACCAAGCTCCATCATGGTTACCCAAGTACCTTAGTGACCAAATTATGTTATTCGTACTCTGTAGGTAGATCATACAAGTAAACAACAGGCTCAGGAGGAAGAATAAGAAGTTGATCTCATTTCCCATCTCTCTCTCAGGTATTCACATGTAAGAATGAAAATGAGGCATCTCATCTGGAGGCTTCCTTCACTCATTTGACTTTGCACTCCTATAGTATCATGCCTACTTTTGACATCCAAGATGATCCTGATTCTTTCCATATTCTAGACGTACACCATGATCCACAAATTGAGGACTATTGGGCCAATTGTGTTAATGAATTATAGTACGGGAAAAGGATCATATGAGGATGAAAGTCAATGAAATGAAGAAATTTAAGTTCTCTTGGTACAAATATATTTTGTAGGATGATGGGACAAAAAGTATGATCTCGAGTACACAAAGGTCAAGGTTTCTCCATTTCCTCAAGTCAACCGTAGTACGTTCACGAGTCAAGGGATATAATAAAATGAACTGAGAAGATGATCGGGAGGACAAGGGATTGGTTTCAAAAGAAGATAACCGTGATCATCAAATCATTCAAGTATGCCCGCAAGTTAGAAACATGCCTCTTGGCAATCATCTTTAAGGGACGTGGAAGTTTCCTAAAGTTAAATCATTCTGGATCAACTTCTAAACAAATATCCATAGAATTTGAGACCTCTCCTCATGGAAAGTCACCAAAGAGAGCCAAGATAGAAGAAGGCTAAATTAAAATGATGCAAGAAGAAGATCCAGTGGCAATAGCACAAGTGGAGGGAGAACGTGGTTCAAGACCAAGTCTTCAAAAGCCATAAGATGCCTCACCTATTATTAACACCAATGTATCCCACATCCAATATGTATCTCCTCTTCCAGAGCAGGGAATGATTGATGCACTTGTCATAGAACTGAGTCCGATGAAATGTTCCCTTGAATGAAGGAAATGATTGCACTGACACTTTCACCATTTAATAAGTGGTATCCCACGACTTATCAACAATTTCCTCAATGGCTTAAGGAAAGAAAGGAATTTTCCACACATGGATTTGTAGTTATATAGTGGGGAAATAGGTAATCAATACATTGAGGTAGCCCAACCAAAGGTGATCAAGCTAGTGGATGAGATGACACTGGCCAATTATGAGATAAGCATGGTCAATGGGACCAACTACACACAAAGGGGATTTGCAAATGTATTACCAATATTTCTCTCGCATGGTGGAAAATAACAAGGAATATAAGAAGAAGACCGATGAACTAAAATAATAGGTACAAACTCTATCATCCTATGTACAACATCTAGTTGATCTAAATGCCACGAAGATTCCCATTGAAGAATTTACACCCATCAACAAATTCAATCCACATTTTATCAAGAGGATGCATGAGTTCATAATACAGGGAAAGCTAAAAATGAATGTATTAATTCAATTTCTGAAAAGGGGAAGTCAGTGCTCTAAGAGGAATTCAAACTCTTCACCTACATGTGTGCAACTATGAGCACAATATGGGCACTCAGGAGGAAGACTTCAAGAAATAAAGGGACTACTGGAACCTCTAGGCCTAGTAGTGAATGAAATGAGTGACACTCACCCTCAAGATTTGATTAACAAGAAGGTTTTTGGAAATCCTTCTAAAGACTTTTCACACATATGGGAAAGATCCTTAACAATCAAATTTGAAGTAATCAATCGAGCCATCACTGAGTTGGATGAAAAAGAGGAACAAGCATACAAGTTATAGGATAATATCAATCATCAAATTCAGAAACTTGGAGTACCTGTAATGGGAGAAGACACAAATGCCAATGAGTTGATTGGTCCATTTGAGGAATATGTCAAAAAAGAAGCGAGGAATATGACAATGAGATACCTTGAGATGCATTCACATTCCTCATGCTGACAAAGTGAAACCTCTGACAGCTCGTTTTAGTAAGGAATTTTGAGGGATAGAGATCTTCTCAGCAGCGTGAGATGGAGACCAGTCAGGGAGCAAGATCAAATCCACTACGACATATCATTCTTTTGCATAATTATTCTTCTTCCTTCTTCTTCTTCTTCCCCCTCTTTCTCTCTCTTCTCTTCTCTCCCAACACTCTCTCTCTTTAATGTTATATTTTTCGTTGGGTTTTTCACTTTTTATATATCTTTAAGTGACTTTAGAAACATAATGTAAAATTTAAGTCACCTTGTTTTTATAAAAGGGACTTAAATATTTAATTGGAATATGAACAGTCTAAAGTCAGAATATGGTATTTGAAAAGTCACTAAGAGGATCAAGAGTTGCCTCTCTTCTATAACTTGTAATAAGCTCCTCATTTGAGGGTCTTTTTAGATCTTCTTAGACTTCTGATATGTTTTTGTGAATTCATGAGAGAGATCCTTGTGAAGAGAACAAAGAGATAGCAAATTTTCTTCCATTTCCCTTATTCTAAAATGTCTTCCATTCTTATGCTATGTATAATTCTATTTGAGCATCAATACAAGAAGAATGAGTTTCCAACCTTTTTTGACTAAGGGGTTTATTGATACTTTGTGCTCATTAAATTCTATTTGGTCTTGTTGTTGTTATGCAGATTTGTTTCTTCTTAATTTTAGTGCATGTGATGAAACTTCTAACTGGTGTATGTGAGAATACAATTTTCTACTTGCAACATTAGTTTTCTTATCTAACATTCTCACTCCCTTTCCCGATCTCCTAGAAAATTCCTCCCTTGTAGATATCTGCAAGCTTTTTGCTATACGAGGATTATTGGAGTGCCTGTTGGATCCTTGGTTGAAAGGCCACTATGAAAATCCACCCTTTTACTTGTGCATGCATATACGGAAGATGCACCGGTTAAGTAGAGGGACTTAGATTCCTAGAGCGTTGGCAAGAAATCAACCAATTTGTCCCGAAATTTTTTCTCACCAACATAACCCTAATTAAAAACATAATAAATGAAAGAAAAATTTAAACCTAAGTTGAAACTATAGCCTAAAATGCCCTAAGTGAATACATGAAAAGAATGATGCAAAACCAAAAACCTAAGTGTTAAACTAATCTCGGGTTAAGCGTTGTGTGGTTTTGTTTGTGTTTAGTGTGGATATGTCTTTCAAGAATGAACTATTTGTGTGTGTATCTATGGCATGTGTGAAATCATTTGTTCAAAATGCTTGGCTCATAAATCATGGTGGCATGCTAGGTGCATAGGGGATAGGGGTAGATCCATAGGAAGGGAGGTGAGCAGCGTTGCGGTGGGTGGTTACGTATAGGGTGTGAACATAGGTAGGGGATCTAGGCTTTGGGTTGATGTGGAGGAGTCAGGAGGGAGGGGTTAGGGCTTGAGTCAATGTGGAGGGTCGGGGGATGGGTAGTGTAGGAATTGGGGTAGTTAGAGGGGGTTTTATCGAGTGGGAAGGCGACACGGTTGGGGTGGGTAGGCTTAGGATAGTGGTGATAGTTTTTAGATCCAAGGTCAAGTCTCGGGGAGTTGGCTCGTTGAGCCAACTTACCAGCAGAGGAAGGGTAGTTGTGGGGTATTAAGTGGAGTCGGGTTAGGATAGTTACATCTTAGGGATAGGGGTAGCTAGCTTGGAGGGAAGCTCACCTAGATATAAGGGAGGTGGGGTGGGGAAGGAGGGAAGGGTAGAGGGTTTTAGGGTTTTAATTTTTTTATTTATTTTATTTTACTTTAAAAAATACTAATTGATTTTCTCTTTGTTTTTGTAGGGAGTTATAGGGTTTTGTAGAAAACAATAAAGGTTTTTTTTAAACCGAGAATAACACAATGAACATAATAGTTAAATTTTCCACTAAAAATAATAGATCTTGATTAACTCAAATCTGATTTTTTTAATGTTAATATAATAAGTACAACAGTGAAATAAATGTCTAAACTAAATTAGGAAAGTGACCCAAGAAACTAAGTAAATAAAAATGTGAAACCCTAATTAACAAGTAGGGTTTGAAATAGCTTAGATGATTTGATGAGCTTGTTGGGTGTGTCACAAATATGGCTGAACAACCGGGAGGAGGAACCGATCGCATTAGCCGAGGCCCGAAAAGTGCAAATATGAGTAATCTAAGTGGACTGGGGTTTGAAACGGGATGGATAAGTGATTTTATTCTTCCTCCCCAGTAAGTCGGCGTCACACCACCGGGATACTTCGAATAAACTAGAGTCCACATAGGATGCACCACTGAGAGAACTTCTTACCGAAATATCCTCCAAACTGTTGGGGTCGTTGCTCCGGATGTTGTTCCCGTGTGGAACCAGTCGGTTCCGTGGTTTGGGAATTCTGCTGGGCCTAGGTACTCCATCATTGCATAGGGGAGGATGATAAGCGAAGAAGATCAGGCGACACCGGAAGAATTGTGCGAAATAAGTGAATTGATCCAGTTGGGGCATCATTGATCTAGTTCTATTTCCCCTTCCTTTCCTTTATGGGAGAGGATTAGGGTTCTGGGGCACCCTAGTCGAGTTTTGGGCACCTGGTCTATGCAGAATTCCTAAAACCAAATTTGTAGGGTTGCTAGATGATTCAAGGTCTTCACTTCCCATCGCATATGTTTTGCTACATTGTGTCAGATGTTGATCGTAATCAAAGATGAAAAAGAGACATGGAAAATCCAAATCCAAGTATCATAACCCTAAAAAAGTAAAGATTCAAATGAAGGGATCAAATAGGTCCTTAGCGCGCCACATGGTGACTTACTTATCGAGCGTTGTACTACATTTTAGACCCAAATGTAGTTCTAGGTGTGTGTGTGTGTGTGTGTGTGTGTGTGTGTGTGTGTGTGTGTGTGTGTGTGTGTGTGTGTGTGTGTGAAAATGCCTAGGTGCTCTTGTTCCAGTCGTACTTTGTGAAGTAGTGAGCTATAACTAGATGTAGAAATGTAATAAATAGTGGATGGAATAGAATAAAATTACCTCCTATGCAGTGTGATGTAGATGAACCAACCTTGTCCTATGTGATGGAGCTAGATGGATGCAAATGGAGCCTTGGATGGATTCAACCTTAGGTGGTGATAGTAGTGACTAGTGTTTGGTCCCTCATTATGGTCTCATAACTTTATATTTATATGGTTATCTTGTTCTAATTTCATAATTAACCCCAAAAATCTGACCATTAAAAATATGGAAAGTCCAAATGGCTAGAAAGTGCCCAAAGATGGAGGTAAAGTAGGAAAATGCTCGGGATTCCCGAATGGGACCAAGGAGCTTAGGGCTTCCAAATTAGGGGTAGAATGATGTAAAATGAAAAAAAAATTGGAAGGTATGTGCGGAGGTCAAAAGTGACGACAAAAAGCAAAAGCAAAATGTCCAAAGGACGAAGGTTAATTACTAATTTCTTCACTCAAAAGCATATGAATAGTAGTATGAGACTAGGAATAAATAATACTCAAAGTGCATGATTTTATGTTTACATTTGCCCCCAATTTATGTTGGTGAGTGGAACACTCGGTAACATAAAGTAGATAGAGATGCATACCTGATGTCCATGTAGAGTGATGTAGAAAACATTCCGAAGGACTAGACAAAGTGTGGAGTGACAAAAAGATAGAGTGTGGAAACTAAAGATGAAAAAGAGAAAAAGTGATGAGAGTGAACCTAGGGAAGAAACACGTGTGTATTTTCTAATGTGTGTGATGTACCTATATGTTAGTATGAAGTGTGTTATGTTGTAAAATGTTTTTGTTGATGTTGTTGTTGTTTGTTTGTTGACTTCTTTCTTCTCATACGGTAAGACTGCAGGAGAAGATGATCAAGTAGTTAAATGCACATGTATATATGTCAAAAACATATGTAAAGATGCATGTATTTAGTAAAAAAAGAATTTAATGGAAATGAAAAATGTAAAGGGAACATGTGCACTGACCCGTGATGAGAGAAAGGGAGCAGAGAGGATATCATGTATTACTGAAGATTTTTGTGATCTCATGCCACCTTGGCAAAGAAATGTAGGAGAAAGCTACGTTATTCTCCAACCTGTAATCGCTTCATGATGATGTGTGAGTATATCTCTCTTCGTTGTCTTTTAGACGATTTGATGCCATTCACTAAGTAGTGTAGAGAGGAAATTTGTTATATCCTCTAACCTGTAACTCCTCCCCAGAATGCTAAGGACAACCATGTCTTGTAAAATATACTATTTACAAGGTTTGTAGGTAGTCCGAACCCACTCACAATGTAACCCACAATGTCAAGGACAAAAACATAAATGAACAATCTTTGGTAGAAAGCACTTGAATAGTATGTAAAATTCCAAATGATGCCCCGCCTCTTTGGGGGTGCATGCGACATCGTTGATAGGAGAATGAAGCCGCAAATAGGACTAACCACATAAACAGTTCCTTGCGGGGAAGGGAATACACATGGTAGAAACTAAGGCACACGAAATAAGTGGCTAGAAAAAAGTGTTAAATACGAACAAACATGCATGTATAAAATAAGTATAAGTTACGCGAGACAATGTGTACTCTAGGTATAAAATAAACAAGAAATAAGTCAATCATAGACAACCAAATTGGGTTCTGAACATGAGACATCACTCGGGATGTCGCAAGACACTCAAGGTCTTAATGGTCACATACAAACAAATAGGTGTGCAAACCAAACAAAGAGCAATGCCCGCATATAAGAGAAAACAATAGTAGATAAAAAATAGAGAGGCATGGGAAAAAAGTAATCCTACAAAGAAACACTACACATGAAGCACTGTTAGCATGTTATAAAGATAACAAGTATGTCAAAATCATGTATAACCAATAATGAAAAGTGATAAGTACAAAATAAAACAATATTACCTGTAGGAGAAATATGTGGATGCCCCCAACGACCATTGTAGGAGTGGTAGAAGGTGAGCATCCATGCTTCATGTAAGAGATCTATATCTGTAATCACAACTAGAGAATGGAGTGAACGCATGTGTGTATAATAAAATTAATGACATACAAGAGATCTAACTAGCATGTGTAATAAGATGACCATATACAAGAAAATGCAAACAAGAGTAAAAACAACCAAGATATTGTTGAGTGGACAAGAGTATGATACTAAGGAGAAGGGGCAAAAATATTCACGCGTAGGAGTAAATCACGAGTTAAAGGTGTAAAAGGATAGGGAGGACACGCACACAAAATAAAATGGCAGATTCAACAATTAGTAATTTTCACATTTACGGTCTATTTTTGGAGATAACACGAGCACACAAACTTGATAAATACTTGTGCGACACGCATGGGCTATTATTGGAAGAAGCGGTTACTAAGTGCTTTGCATGGGTTTGTTTATTAATATAATTATTACTTTGTCGATTAACTAGAAGAGATCTATTATTAGTAAACTTACATGTGTGTCTATTATTGTAAAGGTGCATGGCTATTTTCAGCATGTGACCTATTTTAGGGAATTATGTAAGCGGTGAAGGACAAGTCCCCACCCTTATAAATATGTAGTGATATGTGTAGTATAAGAGGACTGGATATGAGTTATTGTGAAGTTATGCTGCCAGATCTAATGCGCACATGAGCTTATGATATTACTTATTGTAAGAAGCTTTTGTGTATTTATTGTGTTTAATATAATGGAGTGTATTGGCTGAATCAAGGTGTTAAACATGAGTATAATTGGTTCTTACATGGTTGAATTCATTATGGTTATTATTTAAATCTATTACCCTTAGATCTAGATCTAGAATATGCTCTGTAGAATGTTATGTTATTTATGGATCTGAATGCATTAAGTCTTCATCATGCTAACATCCTACACAAGCAACCCTAAAGAGGGGCTTGGTACCTTTGCATGCTTTGGGTGAGCGCTCAGTCTAGGCTGAGTGATGTCTTTAGCGCACCCAGGTTGTTTCTCGTGAATTCTAGGTGCATCATTGGTTATGTTGCGGGGCCTCTCTTTTTAGTTGTTTTCAAGATGTTTCACGATGAAGACATACTAATTGACCTAGCAAGTGTTGAGGAGTGGATACAAGATCTAGAAGAATAATACGCATGAAGGTTCATCACCGGATTTGAGTTTAACATACGCACATGGGTGGAACATAATCTGTATGAAATTTTATATGAGATCTTCTTCACTATTTTTCTAGTAGAATTGTATGAGTGGCTAGTTGTTTATGTGTTAAAAAAGGATTGGAGGTAGTGCATGCACTTGTTTGGATGGAGGAAGAATTTCAGGCCCTTTATGATGCTAATCAGATTTGGACACACGTTGTGGATACTTGGTTTCATGGTTTTCTAAACAATTATATTCTAGAGTACTCAATTTCCACTTATTATTTCCCAAAGGTAGCAGAATTTCATTTTTATGATATCCCAAGGAACTTACTTGTAAGGCATTCCACTAGCGATCAAAATCTTGATGGTGACCTTGAACTTGGAAAGCAAACCGATGGCTAACTAAACCCCACCACATGGGGGGAAGGAGTAGGTTGGGTGAAAGATGGTAGACCTAGCGGAAGAAAGGTAGAAATAAGAAAGGTGGTTTAAGTATAATGAGGCATGTGAGAGGGAGATAAAGAAGTAATGTGATGTTGTAGAGCAAATGGCATTGAGGAGAGAGATGGCTCATGAAGGATTTGGAGCTCACGTAGAATGCATAGAGCCGAAGTGTTAGGAACTCCCCATTTGGGCAAGCATGACAAGGAACCCCCTCATCCTCACGTGGAAACGTGCCAGGTAGAGATAACCTAGGCTATGGCGTTGTTGGTCGTCAAATAGGACTTTTTAGAAGAGCAACAAATCGGGGACAAGAAGTCCCTCCTCTTTAATGGGAGAGGTTCCCTTATTCTCGAAACGAACTTATTTACAAATGTACGAGACATTGTTTTATGGTCAAACTTGGATTTTACGAAAGTGTTTTCCACAAGGATCATCAATTACACAAGGATCGAGGAAGGGAATAAGAAGATGAGCGAGAATAGCAACATTCGAATTATAGATAGCAGAATAATTCTTCGTGTATCACGAAACTTCAAAGAATTTAAGACAAGATCATTAGCGTTGGCTGAATGAGATTAAATTTAAAGACACAAAGTTCCATAAATAACCTTCTTCATTTATTAATCAAGGACACAAAGTTCCTTCTTGGTTGTACAAGATCACCGTATTTGCAAAACCCAGAGCAGATGCGATCGGAGAGACTAACGAGTTAGAACAAAATGATCTCCACAATATTAAAGGAAAACATAGAGAAACAAGAATCAGATAGACAAAGAAAGAAAAGCCCTTTTGTATTGATTTCTTTAAGATCTATTTTACACTTTCAAAGAAATATTCCAAGTTCTTCCTCCCCCTCAGAATGGCGTGAAAGGCCATTATATAGATTACAAGTCGGTTACTCTTCATAACCGTTTCTTTTAACTAAAGAATCGTTAAGGAATGCCAAACGCAATTTCTTAACGAATTACATGGAATACGAAAGGAATGGCGAGAAGAGAGAAGGAAGGGGAAAGAGACAGGTGGCCAGTTATGAGAGGGACCCACTGTCTTTGGAAAACCGCTGCTTGAATCTTTTTTTTTAACGCTTCAGCTATGTATTTGCCACGAGGGACACACCAGACGTTTCAGCTTGAGGATGACAATGAGTGTCTTTGAAAACCGATGCAACCAGCGTCTTGAGAGCTTCGTCCTACTTCGCCACCGTTTGTCCTTGGAATTTGATCTTCGGATTGATAGCATCGAGCCGCAACTTAAATTCATATTTTGAAAAACGGCATATTCGGGAAGAGCGGAAAAACCAAGTATGGATGACCATTGGTACGCTTGGGGCGGTGAGAGGCGAATCACGCGCGAAACACAGCTGGCTTCGGCCGGTTCGGGCGAAACAGGAGAGGACGCACAAATGCATTTGGGACAAATGGGACGAAAATGTGCGAAGTCGCGATTCGGATGTTTCGGCCGAAATTGGAACAAAGGTCCCGTTTGGACTTGGGACATTCGGGACAAAAGTTCAATGCGCGACTTGGATGTTTCGGCCAAAATTGGAACAGGGCGCATTTTTGAGAATGGGACATTTGGGACGAAAATGCGCGAAGGACGCGCGTTTCGAGTTCGGCCAAAATGGGAAAGCTTTCGCATTTTCGGTTTGGGACGAAGAGCTTTGAAGTACGCGACTCGGGAGTTTCGGCCGAAAATGAGAAAGTTCGCACTTTTTGACTTTGGGACATTTGGGACAGCTAAGCGCGAAGTACGCGGGAAGGATGATTCGCCGAAATTGGAACAACACGCAAAATAAGTTTTGGGACACTTGGGACAAAATGTTCCGACGGGCCCGAAAAAGGGACAGCTTCGGGGATTTCGGCCGATCGGGGAACAGAGTGCGTTTTCGTACTTGGGACAGGTGGGACAAAAAGTTCCGACAGGCCCGAAAAAGAGACAGAATGACCCAAAACACAGACTTCTTCAATTTCGCGACTTAGGCACCTCAGAGAAGAACACTTGAGACTCAAAATTTTGAAATTTTACTCTTATCAGAGCGGGGAATTTTGAGTGGACAACAGCTGGCTCCTTCTGGGGATGACTTGGATTAGATTCATGAAATGAGACAAGGCAAGAACCTAGATAACTCAGTGAAGCAGATCAGTGCCTTATCCATTGGGCAAACGGAGTCAAAAACAAACCAACACAGAGGGCAACACACACAACAGAAGGGAAACACACCAAAAGCAGAAAAAGCAAAAACACTGTACATAATATACAAAGGGACTCCCTAGTCACCTAGGACTTGAACAACTTCAAATACTGCCCACTATAAGGAAGTGGGAGGGGGGAACCATCCATGTAATCAAGATAGAAAGAGTCCTTACCAGCAAAGTGCCTTATCTTGAATGGTCCGAGCCACAGGGAATCGAATTTTCCATGGCTACCACGAGGTTCATGCCTTTTGTCCCATAGCAGAACGGTATCTCCAACTTGGAACTCTCTGAACCTAGCTTTCTTGTCAAACAGAATCTTTACCTTCAGCTGGTGAGCAGATATCCGGTCAGCAACCTGCAATCTGTCCTCGTTCAGTTTGTGCAGGTACATGATTCTTTTATCCAGAGCATTACTGAAACTAGTATCCTCGATGGCCTTCATCAGGTGCAAGGCTGGCAGTTCCACTGTCACTGGTAATTGGGCTTCTACTCCATACACCACTTGAAAGGGGGACATTCCAATGGCTCTTTTAGGTGTGATCCTGTCTGCCCAAAGAGCATCATAAAGCTTCTTATGCCAGTTTCGCTGAGACTCATTTACCAACTTCCTTATGATAGTCACCAGATTTTTGTTGGTGGATTACTGCAGCCATTTCCACCGTGGTAATAATCGAAGAATGAGCCGAGAGAGATGCCATACCCGTGGCGAAAATCCATGATCTCGGTTGAGGAGAAATTCGAAGCATTATCTGTTACAATCTTGTTAGGTACACCATACCTGACCAAGATGTTCTCCTTGATGAAGTTGCATACTACTTCAGAAGTAGTGCTCTTGACTGGGATAGCTTCCACCCATTTGGTGAAGTAGTCAGTGGCAGTTAGCACATGCGTGTGGCCAGCACTAGAAGCAGGATTCAGCGTACCAATGAAGTCTAGACCCCATTGTTGGAATGGTTCCTCGATCACAACTGGCTTGAGAGGTAAGGACGCCAATTTAGGCCTTCCCACAAAAGTTTGGCAGGCCTCGCATTTATCCACCCACTTGGATGCATCCCTGAACAAAGAAGGCCAGTAATACCCTCCCCGGAGTATCTTGTGAGCTGTGACTGTTGATGAATAGTGCCCTCCACATGCTTGATCATGGAAAGCTGAGAGCAACTTTCTCTGCTGCTCCTTGTCCACACACTTCAGAAATCTTCCATCTAAGCCACGCTTGAACAAGGCATTTTCCCACAGTACGTATTGTGCTGATCTCAATTTAACAGTCCTCTTTTCCTTGGCAGTTAAATGAGATGGGCATTCCCCATAGGTGAGAAAATGGGCGATGTCAGCATACCATTCATCGACTGAACTAAGGAATAGGACAGTAGGAATGTCAGCTTTCTCCTCTAGCAACTCATGTTTGGCTCCTTCAGCAATGAGCTCACAAAGACCCTTTCCACGAACCAGCTTGGTTGGTTTGATATCAATGTCATACTCCTGGACTTTGGCCACCCAGTTTCCTCTCTTGGATCCAAATTCTTGCTGTGTAAGAATTGATTTAACAGTCGTATCTGGAACCAGCACCATAGAGTGAGAGTTGAGGATATAGAAACGGAACTGCTTGACAGCTTTGACTACTGCAAAAGCATGCTTCTCCATCATGGTGTATTTCAACTCATGATTCTTCAGGATATAGCTCATGAAGGCAATTGGCAGCTCATGTCCATCAGAGTCTTCTTGGGTCAAGACAGCAGCCAGGGTATTGTCTGTAGCATAGCAATAGATGATGAAATCTTTGCCGAAATCAGGACAGGCCAAAACTGGAGTTTTAGCTATAGCTTTCTTGATACCCTCAAAGGATTCCTTTCCTTCAGAAGACCAACCAAATGCTTGCTTCCCTTTCATCATCTGAGAGATGTTCAAAGTTAATTCAGCAAAATCAGGGATGAATCTTCTTAAAAAATTGATCTTACCGAAAAAGGAATGCACGCCTTTTTTACTGGTAGGGAGAGGAATTTGCTGGATGGCCTGAACTCGCTCAGGATCAATCTTGATGCCATCATTGGAGACGATGTGCCCCAATAGCTTTCCTTCTGTAACACAGAAGACATATTTTTTAGGATTCAAGGAAATCCCATGCTCTGCATCTTTGCAGGATCAAGCTTCCAGTGGTCAAGTGATCTGCTCTCGTCTTTGAAAACACTGTTAGATCATCAAGGTATATGACAATACATTTTCCTTTCAAGCTCCCAAAAGCCAAATCCATAGCTCTCTGGAAAGTGGCACCAGCATTAATCAGCCCAAAAGGCATTCTCTTATAGGCAAAGGTACCCCAAGGAGTGGTGAAGGCTGTCTTGTGTTGATCAGCAGCATCCACCTCTACCTGATTGTATCCCGAGAATCCATCCAGCATAGATAACATCTCGGACCCCGTTACAGCTTGCAAAATCTGATCCATCATAGGCAGAGGGTAGTTATCTTTCAGAGAAGCCTGATTCAGGTTCCTGAAATCAACACAGATGCGGATCTCACCATTCTTCTTCCTAACCGGCACAATGTTTGCAATCCATGTTGAATGGTGAATGGGGAAAATGATCTTAGCCTTCAATAATTTCTGAATCTCCTGGAATATAGTGTCGGCTATTTTGGGATTATACTGCCTTTGTTTCTGCTTGAAAGGCTTGATTCCTGGTTTGAGAGGGATAGAATGCTGCATATCTTTTGGCTTGAAGGCTTTCAGATCCTCATAAGAATATGCAAGAACATCCTTATATTTCCTTAGAAGATCAATTGCTCTTCTCCTCTCGTCGGTTGTGCAACATTTCCCGATATTTACCAGCTTGGGATCAGTAGAACTCCCTATATCAATTCTATCATACTCAGCTGATTGCTGAGGTCCAGTAGAAGCTTTAGATTTCACATACCTGTCATGCTTGTCAAACAACTCCTCCAAACTCACCAAACCTTTGGGAATCTTGTTTCCTTTGAGATTGATGCACCCATCCTGATCTGCTTCTTCTCCTTGGGTGACGGCTTGGTCAGAGGACACACGCTCACGAGGCAGGTTGACACTTCCCTCGAAATACAGTTGCTCGAAATTCCCCCTGAGTTCCAGGAAGGAAAGCAAATGCTGGTCATCGTTGAAAACTTGCCAGTTATTGGTATTGTCAGGAACACTAGGCCGGTGGACCATTTCAATAGTGAACTTATCCTGAGAGAATTCAGGATGGGGAATCGATGAATGACCCCGAGACAACCGAAAGAATCAGCTCTGCTGTTCTTTTCTCTGGGTATTGCTTCAATAGAGAAGGCATCAAGGAATTCAATTGAATCCCAGACCTGATTCCGGTAATGCTTCAGCCTTCCGTTTTTTACTTGATAGAGGCTCCTGACTTGCTTCACAATCAACTCTGCATCGCCACGAGCCAGAAGATTCTTTATGCCACGTTCTTTAGCCACTTGCAGTCCAAGAATGAGAGCCTCGTATTCTGCCGTGTTGTTAGTGTTCTCGAACTGCAACTTGAATGAAAAAGGGTGTAAGCAGCCTTCAGGTGATACCAGTAGGACACCGGCTCCAGAACCAGCCGAGGAACAACTTCCATCAAATTCCAAAATCCAAACCCCGTTGGGATCTTTAGGTGATATCTTGGGAAGTTGGACTTCATCAGGGGACATGATCATGTAGTTACCATGACCTATGTCTTCATAGAGTATCTGTGCCTTAGGATCATCTGTTTTCTGCACAATATACTCAGACTGTTTCTCAGGGAGTAACTTCTTTATTTGTCCGTTAACAGGCACGAGTGCATGTGACCAGTCCATCTGGATTTCTCCCCCCACGTCCTTACAGAAGTTCCTACTTAACAACATTCCATAGGAAGGAGGAATGTCTGCTACTAGGATGGTAGCCAAGACTTTCTTTTCAGGTAAAGCAGCAAAAGCCACTTGTGCATCTTTAATCCTTCCAACTAAAGGTACTTCCTTACTTTCCATGGAGTAGCAAGCTCCATAAGTGCGAGTAAGGGTCAAGCCTAAAGCATGGGCTACCTTAGCAGGCATCACATTATCTGAGGCTCCAGAGTCTATGACACAGTTACTGAGCCTATGGCCAGCTATAAGAAGTGTTACGTAAAAAGGCTTGATTTTGTCTCCAGGTGAGGTGACAGCAGCTACCAGACTGGGTTGTGGTGCAGAAGGAGGAGTAGGCAAGAGGCCTTTAGAGGTGGTCTTGGAATGGGAATTTACAAATTGGATCATCTTGGCAAAAGCTTTAGGATGAGTCTGGTAGTATTCAGCTTCTGAAATTTGAACCTTAGTCTTTTTAAGATGATCAACAATGTCAAAGGATCCAGAGGTGGATGGGCCATCATCATTTGGAATTCTAGGCTTATCAATTCTGGGAGAAAAAGAAGAAGAAACAACCTTGGTAGCAGGATTGATGGGACTTACCTTTGGTGCAGAAGAAGTAGGGATAGGAAATCCCCTTTTCGCAATAACAGGGATAGTCACTGACTGCTCCTTAGATTTCTTTATGGGCTGCGTCACCTTTTCTTTCTGCTTTGTTTGTTCCCGAGTCATGACAGCAAATGATTCACTGTTCATGTCTGCTACCACTTCATCATAATCTTCTCTATCATCGATGCCTTCAGTAGTAAAGAAGTTGACTCGAGATCCCTCAAGTTCTTCTGCCTCATCATCAAATTCCTCCAGGAACTCCTCGCAAGCTTCATTATCCTCGTCATCGTCCGGCTCTTCAACTTCGCAGGTTGCATTCACAGGAACCCTGACAGGAGGACCTTCAAGCGCCAGCCTTGTGTGAGGTGCAGGCAAACGATTTCTGGGTGGGAAATTCCTTCTCGGAACGTCTGCATACGGGGCATGCTGAGCTAGTTGTTTCTTTATAGCGACGAGATCATTTGCAAGTTTCTGGACTAATGGATCAGTATTGGGCCCAGAGGTGGAAGGGGAAGAAGCAGCAGATTTAGCTTTGGGAGGATCTCTCTTCAACTTCCCTGACATGATCAGGTCGTCTTCGACGCTAACAGCCAGTTCTTGATCCAGAATTAGCGTTCCAAGATTAGCCCTTCTCAGAGCATAACTGACTTTAGGCGTTTGGGCATTCAAAAAGAAACATTTTTGAATTTGATCAACCGGTCGAGTATTCACAGGAATCTTGTTGATCAATCTGTTGAACCGAGCCACAAATTCTCGCATGGGTTCTGATGGGTCTTTCTTTATCTGAGAAATCTGGGCAAGCAGGGCATGCACATCTTCAGCCGGCTTGAAACGGCTTTCGAACCGAGTTCTCATTGTATTCCAATCGGTGATGGCACCACCAAGGTGATAGAACCAATCGGCAGCAAGATTATCCCGTAACGTCTCAATGAATAGCCTTATCGAGACGTCTTCATGTTCGACTCCCAAGACTCCACATGCAACTATGAAGGCTGCAATGTGTTCATCGAGGTAGTGTACTTTTCCATCTCCTTTAACTTGGGAAGTTCTTTCGGTTACCTCTAGGTAATTCATGCAAAGGTCGATAAGGGCCGAGGGCCCACACACGTTGACCCCATGGCAAATGTGCCGCCATTCTTGGAAATATGGCCTGAAGGGGAACTTTAACACCAGCAAGGGTCAAAGCTCGCAGATTGGGACTGGCAGTTCCTGAAGGAATACCACCCGTAGGACTTCTAGCTTGAACAGGCGGAGTGCTCGTCGAACGAGTTCTTCTATTTGAAGGGAAAGGAAAACCTTGTTGCTCCAAAAGATGAAACTGAGAGTCTTCGATACCAAGGGCCCTTCTCCCTCGAGTGAAACGCGGAGTCGCCAGATCAAAGGATGATCGAAAAATTGTTGTACTGGAATGCGGTTTTCCCCAGCGGAGTCGCCAAAAACTGTTGGTCGTCAAATAGGACTTTTTAGAAGAGCAACAGTCAGGGGACAAGAAGTCCCTCCTCTTTAATGGGAGAGGTTCCCTTATTCTGAAACGAACTTATTTACAAATGTACAGAACATTGTTTTATGGTCAAACTTGGATATTACGAAAGTGTTTTCCACAAGGATCATCAGTTACACAAGGACTGAGGAAAGGGAATAAGAAGATGAGCAGAATAGCAACATTCAAAATTATAGATAGCAGAATAATTCTTTGTGTATGCGAAGCTTCAAAGAATTTAAGACAAGATCATTTGCGTTGGTTGAATGAGATTAAATTTAAAGACACAAAGTTCCATAAATAACCTTCTTGATTTATTAATCAAGGACACAAAGTTCCTTCTCGGTTGTACAAGATCACCGTATTTGCAAAACTCGAACAAAGATGCAATCGAGAGAGACTAACGAGTTAAGAACAAAATGATCTCCACAATATTAAAGGAAAACACAGAGAAAACGAGAATCAGAGATAGACAAAGAAAGAAAAGCCCTTTTGTATTGATTTCTTTAAGATCTATTTTACACTTTAAAGAAATATTCCAAGTTCTTCCTCCCCTCAGAATGGCGTGAGAAGGCCATTATATAGATTACAAGTCGGTTACTCTTCGTAACCGTTTCTTTTAACTAAAGAATCGTTAAGGAATGCCAAACGCAATTTCTTAACGAATTACATGGAACACGAAAGGAATGGCGAGAAGAGAGAAGGAAGGGGAAAGAGACACAGGTGGCCAGCTATGAGAGGGACCACCGTCTTTGGAAAACCGCTGCTTAAATCTTTTTTTCTTAACGCTTCAGCTATGTATTTGCCATGAGGGACACACCTTGACGTTTCAGCTTGAGGATGACAATGAGTGTCTTTGAAAACCGATGCAACCTGCTTTGAGAGCTTCCTTCGCCACCGTCCTTGAATTTGATCTTCGGATTGATAGCATCGAGCCGCAACTTAAATTCATATTTTGAAAAACGGCATATTCGGGAAGAGCGGGAAAAACCAAGTATGGATGACCATTGTACGCTTGGGACAGGTGAGATGCGAATGCGCGAAACACGCTGGCTCGGCCGGTTCGGCGAAACAGGAGAGGACGCACAAATGCATTTGGGACAAATGGGATGAAAATGTGCTAAGTACGCGATTCGATGTTTCGGCCAAATTGGAACAAAGGGCCCGCTTTGGACTTGGGACATTCAGACAAAAAGTTCAAGTACGCGACTTGACTTTCGGCCGAAATTGGAACAGGCGCATTTTTTTCGAGAATGGGACATTTGGGACGCTCAAATGCGCGACTCGGACGCGTTTCGAACAAATCGGGCGAAATCGGAACAGATTCGCATTTTCGGTTTGGGACAAAGAGCTCAAGTACGCGACTCGGGAGTTTCGCCGAAAATGGGAAAGCTCGTACTTTTTGACTTTGGGACATTTGGGATGATTAACTGCGAAGCACGCGGAAGGATGATTCGGCCGAAATTGGAACAACACGCAAAATAAGTTTTGGGACACTTGGGACAAAAAGTTCCGACGGGCCCAAAAAGGACAACTTTCGGGATTTCGGCCGATCGGGAACAGAGTGCGCGTTTCGTACTTGGGATGACAGTGGGACAAAAAGTTCCGATAGGCCCGAAAAGAGACAGAATGACCCAAAACACAGACTTCTTCAATTTCGCGACTTAGGCACCTCGAGAGAAGAACACTTGAGACTCAAAATTTTGAAATTTTACTCTTATCGGAGCGGGAATTTTGAGTGGACAACAAAGTGCGTGCATTTGAATCTACTAGAAACCTAGCCCTTACTCTTGGTTTTCCAGTATCTAGTACAAAAAATAGTCAACAAGATAGATTAGGCAAAGGAGAGCAATAGTAAGTCACATAAAGCAAGTACATTGATGATAGGAAAACATCTTCATTGTTATTTAGGGGTACCTTTTTAGGTGTATCATCCACACAAAATTTGAGCACATAGAATTTTGGACTCACTTCTGGGAGTGGTTACACCTCACAGACCGTAGGGGTTCATTTCAAATTTACTATGTTGGGACACAAGGAAGTACATCCACCGTCCACTTTTCAGCTACACAGGTGGAGGATCAAGAGGTATAGGTGGTTCTAGTTTTGGGGGATCTGGTGGTTCTAGAAGCAAATGAAACACAAGAGGTTTTGGATCAAGTGGGAAAAGTCGGCACCAACCCCATAATATTTACATGGAGACATCTCTTCATATTTCAGAATATAGGAGAATAGAAGACATCTGCTAAACATGTGCACATATGTGAAATACTATGGTGCGCAAAAGGAATCAAAACTTCTGATCATAGGGAAATTTGATTTTCCACTACGTTACAAGGGCGTGCACATAGTTGGTACAAAAATTTTGACCCTAATCAGACTTGCGTAGACTATGCAACATTAAAATATGATTTCCTTAAAGATTTTCACATCCCTGAGTTCGAGTAGAAGAGTATAAGTGCACTCAAGGATATTAAGCAAGGAACTACTAAGAGTGTCAAGGAGTATGATTCCCATTTCAAAACTCTTTATCTAAGATTTCTTATGATATTCACGCAAGCCAACATGCACAATGGTTCATTGGAGGTCTGATTACACCTTTTAGAAGGGCACTATCACATAAGACATACACTGATCCATGAAATCACTTGAAGTAGCTTTACGCACTTGAGGTAGTCAAAAGTATAGACATTGGGGTCATCCCATTCTTGGAAGCAAAAATTACAGCTATGGAAAATAATCCAGAGAAACTATTAGTGAAATTAGCACATGAGATGCGCATGGGTATTTGGTGTACAAATTATGAAGTGGAAGGGAACACCAAGGATAGTTGTCCCCATAGATCAGTATGTTCAATATTACTGGACTATGAGATATGTCATTTGAACCATGATGCTAACCACTTCCCATTATTGCAATGCACAATAAGGAAGAACATATCCTACTATTGTAAGATTTTTTGGTCCACAAATCATGATATAGAGGACTGTAGATTGATTGGTTAGATCCATGATGCTATATATATTAGTGTGTGATAGACAAGAGTCTTAGATAACTCTAAAGGAAAGAATGAGCATCAAGATTGGGATCAAAATCAAGCGTGTTATGATCAAAATGAAGGGCATTTTGAAGGAGGTCGTGGTAGAGGTCGAGGATACCATGGTGGATTTGGAGGCCGAGGCCGTGGTGGTGGATGAGGTGAGTTTCCTCATGGAACATGTTATACATGTGGATCTCCTGACCACTACAGCACAAATGTCCTCAAAATATTACATGTTCTTTCTGTGGAAAGAATCATAGCTATGAGGAATGCCTGGACCTATATGAGCATCTTAGTAAGCAACATAAACAAGAAAACAAAGGTGCGGGGATGGTTAGGATACAATGTTGTGGAAAATCAGTGGATGCCTAAGTTGGAACTAGATATCTGAGGTATTTCTTGTAAATATCACTACCCGCATTGAAGTGGCGCATGCCAAAGAAGCGTTGCAACACAATCCTACCATCACTAAGGACGAGGTTCCACATGCATGGTACCCAAATCATGTCCATCAGAAGGAGGTGTATCAGCAAAACATGGAGGTACTTAGAAATATTCAGGGTGAAATATAGTATTTAAAGGAGCAATCACGGAAGATCGAACAAAATAAAATAACAAAGACAATCCAATTTGATATTGATGACTTGAAGGAAATGTGAAAAAAATTTCGCTAGGAGAATGTCATTCCATTGTTAGGGAATTGGCTAAAGGGAAACACTTCGTGTGCAAGTATTGAGACTGGATGGAAAATACTACATGAAAATCTTCCTCCCATAGCTTAGACTATGAAAAGGAAATCACTTTGAATGTTGTTGTGGATGGATGGATTTTAAGTAATATATTGATTGATATAGGCACAAAAGTCAATGTTCTTACTTTAGATGCATGGGTATAGATGGGGAGACCTCCATCACATCCATCTTTGACTGTACTATTCATGGCTAACCGAACTAAGGCCACTCCCATCAGAGTTTTAAAAGGTTCATCCATTACCATATAGGGAGCCAAGTTCACTAGGATTTTGAGGTTATAGTGCTTACAGAGGAAGATAGATTCCCAACTCTACATGGGTGCCTTTGGTGCTATGCAAATAATTTTGATCTATTCATGAGGGATATATTAGTTTTGAAAATAAGGAGGAAAGATTTATTATCCCATTAATAGATGGAAAATATATGCCCTATGTTGAGCCTTTGAGTGAAGAAGATCTGAATAGGATTAATTTATGCACCATCCAGACCCAAAAGTGCTCGAGCCATGTAAAGAAGGAATCCTTCAAAGGGAAGATGCACAGTTTAGTTAGTGATACCACAAGTATTTCTTATGATAATTGGGATCATGGTACTTATGAGGTTGTAGGGGGCGCAAAGTGAGAAGCACATTTGTGTGAAATAGTAGACCTCATTGTATTAGAATAATAGGTAAGAAATCGGTACTTTAATACACTGGAGAAGGAGACCCTACAATATTTCTATGTGATATGGAGGAACAATTGATAGACCAGTTGGAGAGAAAATATGCTAGCATATAGCTGCGTATGGGACAACAACGCGTTGGTGGATGGTGCACATAGATAATATTGTAGGATGGAATGAAATAAGGATTGCTCTTTCTACTCAATTTTCCAAGAGCAACGCATCTACTCAAATCTGCACTTATCATGGTAAATCAACCCAGTTAAGCACCATGTTCAATAGTGCGGGGAATCTCAGAAAGAGGGGCAGAAACTTTACCACCTTCACTCTGGGTGCACAAATTTTATTCCACTTTACAAGGCTACTCACAAGTTTGGTATGTATATGTGGAACTCCATAGAGAGACTGGAAATTGGCAGGATTTGATTAGAGGAATGATCCAGACATTTTAATATTTCTCTACTAAACCTCCAGTAGAAGAGGCATTAACGGTTATAAAGCACTTAACTATGAGAGATAGTGCCAAGGTGAAAGAAATCATTCAAGATTTATTTGATGGAAACAACTCAGGATCACATTTTTCTGAAGAAACAAAGACAAATGTCACACTACTTAAGTGCGCTTTCCTTGAGAAAGTAAAAGGAAAGATGGTCTACTTAGTGGATGATGAAGAAGTAGAAAATTTTGATGTAGATCATTCAGTAGGTAGGTGTGAAGTTTTGGACAGTGAAAATACGACCACACACACCTACCATGAACCTATGAAAACAAAGAAAGTGAATATTGGATCGGATGTTGAGCCTTAAGGAGGCCATAATTAGGTATTATTGGTGTGACTCGAAGTGGCCAAAATCATTGAGTTACAATGAGATTATCGGAACTATTTCCTAGGGGATACCATGAACTCAAAGGTGTGCATGAATCATTAGAGAATTGAAGATAAAGCTTAAGGAAGGTGTGTGCTTGGTCAGGAAGAGACCCTATAAAATGAACCCCAACTTGCGCGAAAAGGTCAAAGAGAAATTGACAAAATGTTGAAATTTGGAATCATCAAGCCCCTCGATGAATCGAGATGGGTTAGCCCAATGGTGATTAGTACAAAGAAAGATGGATAGATTAGGATCTCAGTGTGGACTACGGGAGCTAAATGCTGCATGTGTAATCGATACTTTTCCTATGACATTCATAGAGGAAATATTAGAAGGCATTGTAGGGCATGAGATCTATTCCTTTACAAATGGATTCTCTAGATTGTTATGTTTGTGGAGCCTATTTTCATGTTAGGAGTGTGGTACACCTTCATGTGTTACACTCGGGTATTTTTACGGCGGTCCCGCTCGCCGGTGAGCGGGTCAGGGGGGTTCGGGGCAAAGCCCAAGCAAATTTTCATGGGTGGTTTATTAACCCATGGGTAATGGGTAACCTCATGGGGCTATTTTGGGGACATGGTTTTTCGGTACCCATTGTTTTGTAAAACTACCTCTTCGGCTACCCATAGGTTTATGGGACGGTTTTGTTTTTTCCCATTGTTTGATACCCATGGTTTTGTAAAACTACTTAAGTAGTTGTCTATTTATATGGTCTTATGCATATGATAGATAGACAAGCAAATGTATTGCAGATGTGTTTTGAATTTGGTGTGAATTTTGTAGTTTGTTGAGCATAGCACCAAACGGATCTCGGTATTGTATCAGAGAGAGTGGAGGCTTGTAATAAAATCTGAGCAAGTGATTCTTGGTGGACGTAGCCCAAATTGGGTGAACCATGTTAAATCTTGTCTCTCTGTGTTGTGTTATTTATTCTGCACTTTTATTTGAGATCTGTAATATTTTCTGCATATTAGTTTCTACTATTATGATTTTGTAAGGGATTATTCCGCATATTTTA
This sequence comes from Taxus wallichiana var. yunnanensis, assembly GCA_018340775.1. Classification (NCBI taxonomy): domain Eukaryota; kingdom Viridiplantae; phylum Streptophyta; class Pinopsida; order Cupressales; family Taxaceae; genus Taxus; species Taxus wallichiana. Next base: position 77,866,351 of record CM031238.1, read on the forward strand.
TCTCTTATTTCCTAACAATTGGTATCGAGCTCGGTTTGGTTTGGTTTGTCAAGTGTTGAATCACAGGGAAATTTTTATCTCGAGTGGGAGCTATGGTAGATGATGGAAGATCTAGGGTTGATAAATTCAACGGGTAGAATTTCAGTCTTGAAGATACGAGATGGAAGATTACCTTTATCAAAAGGATCTTTATACTTTGTTGTCTGAGAAGGTGAACAAACCCTCAAGTATGATAGATGTGGAATGGGATTTTTGGATCGAAGGCACTTGGAACGATCCGGCTATGTCTTGCATCTTCGGTATTATTTAATGTTTCAAAGGAAAAGACTACAAAAGATCTAATGGATGCATTAGGGAAGTTGTATGAAAAACCCTCTACCTCTAACAAGATATTTTTAATGAAAAAGTTGTTTAATATGAAGATGTCTGAGAATAGTTCAGTAGAAGATCATTTAAATGATTTCAATATGGTTATGAATATGCTAGCTTCAGTTACAATAGAATTTGATGAAGAAGTTAGGGCTTTATTAATTTTGTGCTCTTTACCTGAAAGTTGGAATAGCTTGGTAATGATGGTAAGCAACTCGGTTCCAAATAACTCAAGTTGAAGTTTGAGGATGTTGTAGGGGTGATTCTAAGTGAGGAAATGCGAAGAAAAATCTCCAGGGAATCTTCTACTTCAGGGAATGCTTTGATAATGGGAAACTAGAGGGAGACAAAGAATAGAGGAAACCGTGGAAAATCGAAAGATCGGGCAAGGTCAAAATCCAAGAGCAAGATTGTATGTTGGAACTGTGGAAAGTCTGGGCATGCAAAGAAGGATTGTTGGGAGCTTCAGACAAGAAGAAACAACAGAAGAAAACAAGGAGGCAAATGTGGCATTAGGTAATGTATGTCGATGCTTTGATTCTTTCTTTGCATAATATTACTAAATCTTGGGTTTTAGATTCAGGGGCTTCTTTTCATGCTACTCCACATAGGCATTATTTTGTTGATTATGTTCAAGGGGATTTTGGGCATGTTTTTCTTAGTGATGATGAGCCTTGCAGAGATAGTTGGAAAAGGTTATGCTTGTTAAGATGCGTAATGGGAATACATGGCTATTGAAGGATGTCGACATGTTCCTACATTAAGGAGAAATTTGATATCTAAGGGGTAATTAGGAAGTGATGGTTGACTTGTGATATTTATAGCTAACTCTTGAAGGTTACCAAGGGTGCTCTTGTGATGGCAAGAGTAAGAAGGTTGAACCTTGTATTTAACCACGATAGTACTAATGATTGTAATCTTGTGGCTTCGATGCGATACAACATTATGGCACTATAGGCTCGGTCATATGAGCCATAAGGGCATGAACATCATAAAGAATAATTTTCCTGGATATACAGAAATAGGTTTGGATTTGTGTGAGAATTGCATATATGGGAAATAGAAGCGAGTAAGGTTTCTCAAGGTTGGACCTATAAAGAAAGAGAGAAGTTAGAGCTGGTACATTCTCGATGTGTGGGGCCGGCTTATGTATCATCTCTTGGGGTTCAAGTTATTATGTTACTTTTATTGATGATGCAACAAGGAAAGTTTGGGTTTATTGTATTAGAAACAAATATTATGTATTTGACACTTTTGTTAAATGGAAAGCCTTGGTAGAGAATGAAACAGTCTTAAGCTAAAATGTCTCAGTCGATAATGGAGGGGAGTATTGCAGAATGAATTTAATGATTATTATTCTAAGAATGGAATCCAGGAAAAATATGGTTCCAGTGAACTCCACAACGAGAATGGGGTATCGAAAGGATGAACAGAACAATAATGGAACATGCTAGAGCATGAGGTTACATGCAGACCGCCTCTTTCTTTTTGGGGCGTAAGTAGTGAGCACAACTGTGTACTTGATAAACAAAGGACCCTCAAGTGCCTTGGATGGAGGCATACCCGAGGAGGCATGGTATGGTAAGAAAGTTGATTATTCATTTCTTAGAGTCTTTGGATGTGAGGTGTTTGTTCATATAGACAAGGATGATAGGACCAAGCTAGAGGCTAAATTAGAAAATGTACTTTCATTGGTTATGGTGGTGATGACTTTGGGTTTAAATGTTGGAGTATTAAGGACAAGAAAATCATTCGGTCTAGGGATGTGGTCTTTAATGAGAAAGTCATGTATAAGCAATAACATGCAGGGAAAACAGGAAGAATCCAAGAAAGAATATGTAGTGGTAGAGGATTTTCCGGATGGGAAAGTGACCCATGAATCGCCTCAGAACCTACTCAACAGAACCCCAAACTCCTACAAGGAGGAGGTCTTCTAGGGTAAGAAAAGAACTCAACATTTTTCTCCTTCTCTTTATTATTTATTACTCACTGATAGTGGAGAGCCAGAGAGTTTTGATGAAGCAATGCAGTAGATGCTAGTAAGAAGTGGGAGCAAGCCATGAATGAGGAGCATAAGTCTCTCATGAGAACCAGACTTGGGATTTGGTGAAGCTACCTGAAGGCAAAAGAGCATTGCAAGAAACAAGTGGGTGTATAGAGTTAAAGATGAAGGAGGAAAGAAAAGATATAAGGCCTAGTTGGTGGTCAAGGGGTTTGCATAGAAACAAGGTATAGATTTTGATGAGATATTTTCTCCTGTAGTAAAAATGACTTCTATTAGAACTGTTCTTGGAATAGTGGCAGAAGACTTGCACTTAGAACAGTTAGATGTAAAGACTACATTTCTCCATGGTGATTTGGAGGAGGAACTATATATGCAGCAACCAGAGGGCTATGAGGTCAAAGGTAAAGAGGAGATGGTGTGTAAACTGAAGAAGAGCTTGTATGGCTTGAAACAAGCTCCACGTCAATGGTATAAGAAGTTTGATAGCTTCATGATGGAGCAAGGTTATATTAGATGTCATTCTGACCATTACGTGTATACAAAGAAATTTGAGGATGGAAGTTATATTATCCTATGTTTGTATGTTGATGACATGTTGGTTACAGGTAAAAACATGTAGGAAATAAAAGTACTCAAGAAACAACTAAGTGAATCCTTTGATATGAAGGATTTGGGGCAGCCAGACAAATCCTTGGTATGAGGATAACTCGGGATAGGAAGGAATGGAAGTTGAATTTATCTCAAGAAGAGTACATTAAGAAGGTATTGGATAGGTTTAACATGCAGATGCTAAACCGATGGGACTCCTTTGCGTGCCATTTTAAGTTATCAAAGGAGCAAGTTGTCCCAAGACAGAGAAGGAAAGAAACCAATGTCCAAGGTACCTTACTCATCAAGCAGTTGCGCTTTGATGTATGCTATGGTGTGCACTAGGCTCGATATTGCCCATGCAATGGGAGCTCTATGAGTAGATTTATGAGTGATCCAGTAAAGAGCATTGGCAAGCAAAGAAAGTGGATCCTTCGGTATTTGAGAGGGACCATGGGGACAATTTTGTGTTACAGTGGATCATACACCACTTTACATGGTTATGTAGATTCAAATATGGCTGGAGATGTAGACAATGAGGAGGAGGAGCATGACAGTTATATTTATACTGTAGGTGGGACAACAGTGAGCTAGATTTCACGACTATAGAAGTTGGTGGCTTTGTCAACCATGGAGGCTAAGTATGTTGCTACCACAGAGGCAAGCAAAGAGATGATTTGGTTACAACAATTGCTTGAGGAGTTAGGGCATAAGAAGGAGGAATGTAAGATGCATAGTGATAGTCAGAGTGCTATACACCTAGCTAAGAACTTTGCTTTCCACTCCAGGATGAAGCATATATAGTTGAGATATCACTTCATCAGGACAACTTTGGAGGAAGATAAGTTGAAGTTGGAGAAGATTCATACCAGTCAAAATCCTGCAGACATGATGACCAAGGTGGTCACAAGGGATAAACTAAAGCTATGTTCAGCTTTGGTTGGCCTTCGTGGATGATAGTGAAGGGTTGAGAAGCTTGCTCAGTGGAAATTAGTCTCCAAGTGGGAGATTGTTATGTTTATGGAGCCTATTTTCATGTTAGAGTGTGGTACACCTTCTATGTGTTACACTCGGTATTTTTACGGTGGTCCCGCTCGCTGGTGAGCGGGTTAGGGGGGAAGCCTCCCGATTCGGGGTGAAGTCCCCAAGAAATTTTCATGGGTGGTTTATTAACCCATGGGTAATGGGTAACCGTTATGGGCTATTTTTGGGTCCATGGTTTTTCGGTACTCATTGTTTTGTAAAACCGCTTTTAGGCTACCCAGGTTTATGGGATGGTTTTTTTTGCCCATTGTTTGATACCCATGGTTTTGTAAAACTACTTAAGCTATTGTCTATTTATATGGTCTTATGCATATGATAGATACACAAGAAAATGTATTACAGATGTGTTTTGAATTCGGTGTGAATTCTATAGTTTGTTGAGCATAGCTCCAAATGAGATCCGGGGTATCAGTATTGAGAGAGTGGAGGCTTGTAATAAAATTTGAGCAAGTGATTCTTGGTGGACATAGCCCAAATTGGGTGAACCACGTTAAATCTTGTCTCTCTGTGTTGTGTTATTTATTCTGCACTTTTATTTGAGATCTATAATATTTTCTGCATATTAGTTTCTACTCCGATTATGTAAGGGATTATTCCACATATTTTATCTCTTATTTCTAACATGGATATCATTGGGTTAGGATTGCACAAGAGGATCAAGAAAAGACTAATTTTACCACTGAATGGGGAAGTTTTTCCTATACTATGATGCCTTTTGGTGAAAAATGTGCTTGTTGTATTTTCACACATAGTTGTCCAAGCATTCAAAGATTTTATTCACAACTTCTTATAGGTTTAATTAGATGAATGGACCGTGTATGGAATTGTTAAATATCATTGTGAAAATTTATGCTTAATATTTAAAATATGGTGCCAATTAAGAATCTCTTTGAACATCAAGAAATGTATATTTCTACACCATTTGGCACACTATTAGGCACATCATCTCATGAGGAAGTTTTTGGTTGATCCAAATAGGGTTGTAGTCATTATCGTCCTGAAGATCCTACTAGTCAAAGTGAGGTGCATGAATTTTTAGGTCACACTGGGTATTATAGAAAATTTATTAAAGGGTATGCTAAGGTTGTCACACCCTTGGAAGAGTTACTAAAAGGAAAAGGGACATTCTATTGAGGGGAACCGCACTAGCACACATTCAAGACATTAAAGGAAAAACTTACTATAACAACTATTCTATGATTTCCTTCATGGGACCAACCATTTCATGTATATGTGGATGCTTTTGTCATGACCATTGGCACGGTATTGATCTACTTGGAGAAGGTATTATAGATCATCCTATCTATTTTGCTAGTAGAAAGTTGACTCTTCTTTGAGAAGAATTATACAACTACAAAGCGCGTAGCTTTATCAATGATCTATATGCTACATAAATTCAGATAGTACCTATTAGTAACACCATTTGTATTCTATACCGATCACATGACATTGAAGTATTTGGTAAACAATCCCATTTTAAAGGAGCACATATACCATATGTAATCTTATTCCAAGAATTTAATTTTACATTTGTGGTAAAATCGGGTAAAAGTAATTTTGGACTGGACCATTTATCCATAATACAATTAGGAGAATATACACATGAAATTAAAGATACCATGCCCGATGCACAGTTATATAGGTTACAACACATGCCATCGGAATTAGAGGACATTGTTGTCTTTCTACATACATGTATGGTGCCAAAAGGAATGATATCCTTAGAGAAGAAATAACTTGCAATTTACACGACATCATTTATGTTGATTAGTGGTGACCTATACAAGTTAGGCCAGGCCGAGATGATGTGTATTGAACATGAGTGCATAGATATCATGGAAGAGGCTCATGGTGGTATTGCAAGTGGGCACTATGTAGGTGACGCCACTATGTGTAAGATTCTACTTGTTGGATTATGGTGGGAGACCTTGTATAAAGATTGTAAGGCATATTGCAAGGCTTGTGATCACTGTTAGTGCCTTGGAAAACCAAGACAAAGAGATGAAATTCCTTTAAGACCTATTCCTAGTGCAAAACTATTTGAGAAATGGGCTATAGATTTTGTGGGTCCTATTTCACTAACCACGTATAGGACTAGATCATGCTATATCATCACTTGCATAGATTATTTGAAAAGGTGGGAAGAAGCAACACATACAAAGGATTATACAACAACTACAATATCCAAGTTCATATGGGAAAATATCATTACAATGTATGTATGTTCATTGAGTTTGAAAAGTGATAGGGGCACACATTTTTTGAATAAGACGAGAATAATTCTATTGGATGAGTTCATGATTGCACAACATAAGACTACAACATATCATCCCTAGGAAAATGGGACTACTAAGGCTTTCAACAAGATTTTAAGAAAGACATTGACAAAAATTTGTGATGTTGGAAGAAAATATTGGGATGATAAAGTTTTTCCATGTTTTGGGCATATAGAATGACCTATAAATGGTTAAACAAGGCCACACCCTTTCAATTGGTGTTTGGCATAGAATCAGTTCTTCCTATGGAATTCATGTTACCTTCTTTGTGTATTGCATGCATTGGTGGTCTAGCTGATGAAAAAGCATTAGAAGAACAAATTGAATAGTTGATTAAGCTAGATGAGTGACGAGAAATAGCACATTTGAGTTAGAAGCAAGAAAAATCCAAGAAGAAAGCATGACATGACAGAACATTAGGGATAAAAAGCTTGAGATAGGATAGATGGTACTTCTTTATGATTCTAAGTTTTGTGGCATCTCAGAAAACTCAAAGTACATTGGTTAGGACCATATGTTATCACTTACATACTTGAAACATGATCTTTTAGTTAAAAGTGCTTTATGGAATACGGTTACCTAGTTACTTCAACAGGAGTAGGATGAAGCCCTACTATAAATAAGTCTTCTTGGTGTTTGTAATAAGGCAATGTTGCCATTTAGATTAGGTTTTTAATTATGTATTCCTTTAATGTATTTACTTCTTTATTGCTATGCTTTGTCAATTTATTTGGTGTTTTGTGAAATAAGCACATTTGCGTGCTAGAAGCTAATTACCATTTGTAGTATTTTTATGCGCAGAGGACTACACATACCATTTGTATGGGGTGGTTATTGAAAAATGGGTACACATAGAGGAACAAACTGCTATAGGTGTTATTCAAGTTTGGAGAGTTGGTGAATAGAAGATTTCTTCCAAATAAGGACCATATATGGAGATAAATGAAGGAACAATATAACGTGAGGTAATCATCGAATGTGGAGAATACTAGGAGAAGGCACAATGGCAAGATACTTAGTGCACAAAAAGTGTGTGTCAAGAGAAGTATGTATTCCGAAGGTAGGAAGGAATGCTAAAAGGTTATAGCTGAGGTGCGAAGATGTACCGTGTGGAAATTGTGAAAATGGTGAATTAATGAGAGGTATGTTGGCAGGTGAAAGAGCAATAAATGCACTAAATTTTTAAAAATCTATATAAGGATGAGATGTGAGTTCATTTTTACCATTATAATCGTAAAAAATTTGAACGAGCTAAGTGCAAAATGAGTTGATCAAATTGTGTTGAGGTGCGAAGAGTGTGAAACTAGACATGGAGAGAATATTTGTACACAAGAAGCTTACGTCCCCATTGGTGAAGGGTTTGAGTGAAGTAGAGCATTGTGAAAGAGCTAGGGCAAGTGATTTAAACTAGGGCATGTAGATTCAGCTAGGGTTTGGAATTTCTCGTTATAGAAGATAGAAGGAAAACATTTACACACTACAAAGGACAAAAGTTACAATTTATAGATGACACCAAAGAAAGCACCTACCGTAGGAGCCAAAGGAAAGAAGAAAGTTAAAGCAGAGGTTGAAATTTCTCCCAAGAGTAATCTATCGGAGATGCAATACCCAGAAGGCATGATAGTGGGACAAGAATGGGATTCACACATCCATAAGTGCAAGATAATTGATTATAACCACCACACATCAGGTAATAAAAATTAATTGGATGTGTTGTTGAGTATGAAGAAAAAAAGTGCACAATAGAGGACATGGAGGACATGCTAGTTTATGATGATGCTAGAGAGAAGTTGTTAAAGTATATTGGATTATACTAGTTATATGAGCTCCCATATTTTAGAAAATATGATCCTTTGTACCAAAGGTTGATGAACATAATACATGAAGAATTTTCTATTTCATCGACGAAGGGTAAGGATTACAGACACATTGATTTCAATAATAACATGATTAAAGGGCACAAGAGTGGATCTGGATAGTGAATTGATAGATAAAGCAACAATCCTAGAGACACGGAAGGAGTTAGGGTATACCAAGGGTCCATGAAATGGATATCAAAAAATTAAGGAAGGACCCAATTGGTATAGGTAGCATTACACATCTAGTGACCAAATTGAATGATCAAGAGAAATGGTCATAGGTGAATATAATGTGGCTACACATTACAAGGAAAATGTAAGAAGGAGTAATTTATAACATATCGGGGTATATTGAAGCAACATTAACCAAATGACAGACTTTAGACTTGGAAGCTGAGATAAAAGAATAATATCTAGAATTAATTCTTTTGGTTGAGATAGAGGATGTTGCAGAGTGAGAGTTCATTCTTTGTACATAAATTATTTCATTTCTTTCCATTCCTTATTCTTTATTATTCGAAGAGCAACCATTGTTGGGGAAATAATGCAGTTTAGTGTGGGGTAATGTTGAGTGGACAAGAGTATGATACTAAGGAGAAGGTGCACAAAATATTCACACGTAGGAGTAAAGAATAATCAAAGGCATAGAAGGATAGGGAAGGACATGTGCAAAAAATACAAGGGAAGATTTAGGACTTAGCCATTTTCACATGTACGGTCTATTTTTGGAGATAGTGTGTAGAGCACACAAACCAGATAAAGACTTGCACAACATTAATGAGCTATTATTTGAGAGCGAATACTAAGCACTTTACATGGGTTTGAGTTATTAATAGAATTATTACTTCCAGTTAACCAAAAGAGATCTATTATTAGCACACTTGCATGTGTGTCTATTATTGTAAAGGTGCATGGCTATTTTTAGCATGTGACCTATTTTGGGAATTATGTAAGCGGTGAAGGGAAAGTCCCACTCTCATATAAATATGTAGTGAGCTATGCGTAGTATAAGAGGACTGGATATGAGTTATTGTGAAGTTATGTTGTTAGATTTGATGTGTGCATGAGCTTATGGTATTACTTATTGTAAGAAGCTTCTATGTATTTATTGTTTTAATATAATTGAGTAAATTGGTGATCAAGGTGTTAAACATGAGTATAACTGGTTCTTGCATGGTTGAATTCATTATGGTTATTATTTAAACATGTTACCCTTAGATCTAGATCTAGAATATACTCCATAGAATGTTATGTTATTTATGGATCTAAATGCATTAAGTATTCATCATGCTAACATCCTGCACAAGCAACCCTAATGAGGGGCATGTTACTTTTGCAGACTCTTCAGTGAGAACTCGCCTCAGGTTAAGTGATGTGCTAGGGTTCCCGGGTTATTTATTGCGAATTCTAGGTCATGCATTAAATATGAAACATGCCATGGATGGATGGAATGGAATGTAAGATGGATGATAGGATTCACATGTCCCATGAGTGAATGGATTTGTATGCAATGAGTTTAATTTGGTTTTCCCCTTAGTAGTAAAAAATGAACCATAAATGAGAGTGTGTCATCGAAATGATTGAAGTATGTATGTTATCTCTAAGTTCTAACACGTTGTGATGAGTGTGTATATGCAGTGTGATATGTTACCTAAAGATGATGTGCACATGAGCCTTATATTCAAAGTGTATATCATGAAAAGATGATCAAAAGAGTGATGATGTATCCTAAAGTGTATATCACTACAAGATGAGTAAAGGCATTGTTGATGTATCCTAAAGCATATAACACTACAAGATGATGGCTTAAGTGCCCATTGAGCCTATAGTGTATGTCAACTAGCCTAGGAATGTTGCATGATAAAGGTTGAATGATGTACGCGTATTTATGTTAAGGTCCATTTGATTTGTAAACCCTTGAAATTTTAATATGGATCCGAGGAACTAAAGTGCACCATAGGGTAGTGAGTGCAACACAAGAATATGTAATATGTGTTATGTAGATATATGTGTAATGTATGATGTATAAGATGTAATGCAAGATGTATAGTATAGAATAGTAATGTGAGGATGCATGCTATGTAATATGTAAGATGAGGAGTATGTAATGCTAGACTCGTAGACCACGAGAGTGTGGTACATGTATGATGAGGACTAATATGATGTATGATGTTTGAAATGATGTAGTCTAAACGTAGAATGTATGATGTAAGATGTGAGACATATGACATGAGATATGTGGAGAGACACAATGTGTAGTACCTACGATGCAAAGGTGCGTGGGGTTCATGTGTAGTATGCCATGAATAGTCAAGTGTGAACCAAAACACAAGATTGTGTCATTAGGTTATGAAGAATCTAAAACGTGTGAAGAGTATGCCTATGCTAGGATAAGGATGTATGAAAATGTATAGATGAGAGATGTACCTATGCTAATATGATGGTGAGATGTCCTAGATGCTATGCCTCCCATGTGTGTGTGAATGAATGAACTATCTAATGATAATGAAGGATGGAGGTCCTATGTCCGATGCATGTAGTGATGAAATCATAGGATCATGCTCTAATAGTGGTGGTATAGTAGACATACATTATACTATCGAGTGAAGTCTATGCACATGAGATGGATGAATATATCATGAATGATGTGGCATAACAAAATGTGTTGGTGATGGAAATGTACGTGATGTTGAGTGTGAATGTGATGGAAACCCAATTAAATAAATGGAGGTGGTGACCTACGTCAAGATGTAGTAACTATTGGGAATGGGCTTGTACCTATATGTAGGACTAGAGGAGCGGTGAGGTCGTGTAGATAATGAATAAGTAGGTGAACTAGGAGTATATTGTGATTTGAGAAAAATAGAGTGTGATGTGTTAGATGAAGTAGGTGGTGTGCTAACTAATGTACGAGGAGACAAAGACCATGGATTAGATGGACAAACACTATTAATAAAAATAACATGATTATTGTGAATGAATATAAGTCATAAATGATTCATAAATATGATAGATTGATACCTATGAATCTAATTAAAACTAAGAAGTATGCACACCATTCAAATGTGTTCCAATGAGGAAAGGCACAAACATAGTAAGAGGACCACCATAATGTATAATTTGATGAAACCATATGGTTTGTTCATAGGGTATGTAACTTGTGATAGAGGGTAACTGATAGCCTTAAGAAGTGGAATAGAACATGCACTAATGGGCCATGATGGGTCAACCTTAGTATTATTGATGGAGATCGAGCCAACATATGCATTAATATGCAAGTGATTAGATGTGAAATTCACATGATAATCATGGTTATAGAATTATATAATCAGTGATGAAGTGTTAATATGTGCAACTAAGAAATCAAGAGCCCTTGATACAAAAGGAGGCACTACGTGATAGACATATGTAGTTGATGAGTCGGTTACTTTTGTATCATTTTTAGGTAGAGGGTTATTTAATATTTTGATCTTTAGATTTTCATTGATAGGTTGAGATGTTGTAGATTCGAGAGCTCAATTTGACCATCATCACAAAACCCCGAATGAGAAATCATACTCAAAAGCAATGATCAATGGAATTTCCTACGCATTGATGATAATTGCAATGGGAATTTTCATCGAAGTTACGACCTTTTGGCTGAGATGGATCAATTTGTAGAGAAGGTAATGTAATAAGGTTACTATCGACCAGTTGTGGAAACAAAATTCATGGAGGGATACTAAACCTAGAAAAGCTATGCCTAAATGGTTGTGATTGAAGTTCCTTAGTAGCAGATATTATGTTAATGGTGACATTTGTATCTAAGGATTTAGTCGTAAATGGCTTGAATGTTGACTTACCTTGAAATCGTGTAGAGGATGATGCTTTCTCTTGATACTTAAGATTTCCTATAGCTAAGAGATTGGTTTCACGAAGCTTAAGAGTATGAAAAAGTTGATCAAATGAAGGAGAGGTCTCAAAAATAACACTCTCCTAGAGAGGTGGAAAGAGAATTTGAATGAATAAATCTTGGAGTTTGGCATCCACAAGTACATTAGACATCTTAGCTAAGTTATTTTTATAGCGCAAGACATAATCCAACAAGTGTTCGTTAGACCCTTGTTTAAGTTGTGCAAGTTGAGCATAAGATATCTTAGAGCCAATGTTAATAGAGAAGTGAGTGAGAAAAGTATCATCCAAATGCATGAAAGAGACTACCAAATGGACATGTAGGTCATAAAACTAATGCATCACATAATATTGCAAACTACGAGGAAAAAGCTTAATGAGTATAGTGTGATCATCCACATAGTCAATACATGCTACATGAAAATATTAGATATGATCTTATTGGGTCACCATGGCCTTTAAATATGGGAAACTTGGGAGAGATAAAGTTAGGTGGTAATGGATAAGTAGATATAGTTTGTGTGAAAGGGGTATGCAACAATGAAGTAGAGTCTAAAGATGGTGATGCATGAGAAGTAGTGAATTGGAGCTAGAAAATTTGATTTTGCAAATCTTGATATAAAGATGTTAAATCAGGAGTGTTCAAGGAAGATCCAAGCTACATATTAGGTGTGTCAAGGTGAGTGATGGGAGTGGTAGTTATAAGAATAGGAGCAGAAACATAAGTGGGTGGAGTGGAGACCATGGGAGCCAAAGAATGAGCAAGCATAGAGGTTGAAGCTTCACGAGTTTTCTTAGCAATGATTAGAGCATGCAAGACATGAGGAAGATGAGTAGGATTATCATGCAAAGCTTGTTGAAAGTTAGTAATAGTGTTGAGTTGATCTTGGTCAACATTGGTGTCTTCATCATAGGACTTCTCATAATCGATGCTTCTATTTCATGAGGAACATAGTGGGAATGCTTTAAGAGTATATCAGTTATAGCCATAGATGTAGTGGTATCATCCATTGACTTAAAGGTGCGATGGGTAAATGGAGGAAGCTCACAATATTGAAAAGACCCAAAATGACCACTATGGGTGACGAGCATAAGAAGAAAAAATGGAAAAAGGAAAGAAAATTTGAAAGTCGGGTTCATAAAATGATAAACTAAAATATGCATATTTTAATGTTAATCTAAGAAGTATAAGCAGTGAAATAAATGCCTAAAATAAATTAGGAAAGTGACCCAAGTAACTAAGTAAATGAAAATGTGAAACCGTAATTAACAAGTAGGGTTAGAAAAAGCTTAGCTGATTGACGAGCTTGCTGGAATGTGTCGTAGAGATGATTGAGAAAATAAGAGGAACCGACTATGCTAAAGCCCAAAAATTGTAGATTTGAGTATTCCGAGTGGATCGGTGCACTTGAAGAGGATGGGGGGTGCACAGGGCACCCTAGTTTGATATCTAGGCACCTTAGTCTATGTGTAGGAGGTCTAGAAACCAAAATCACAGGGTCACTAAATGATCTAAAGCCTTCACTACTTATCGTGTGTGTTTAGTGTATTGCATCAAATTTTTCTTATAATCAGTGATGAAGGAGAGACATGTAAAACCCCAAGCCAAACATCAAAACCCTAAAAAGGAAAGATGCAAATAAAGGGATCAGACTATTCTTAATGGCCACAATGGTGGACTTACTAACTGAGAATTACACTACATTTTAGACCCAAATGTAGTTTTAGGTGTGTGTGTGTGTGAAATTTGTACCCTATGTGCTCTTGTACTTGTCACACTTTGTGAAGTGGTGTGAGATCACCCAAAAATTTGTAGTATGGAATATCCTCTCTACACCCTTTCTCTCATCATGGATTAGGTGCACAAGTTCCTTTTACATTTTTCAATTCTATTACATAATTTTTATTATATATGTTGTCTTTACATGTGTTTTGACATGTATAAATGGGTATTTGACTACTTGATCATATTCTCCTTGCGTATCCAACCATGTGAGAAGTAAACATTTAACAACAACAATGACATTAACAATAACAAAATTTTATGGTAACACACCCTCATACTAAATGTAGATACATCACATGCATTGACAACTACACATGCATTTCCACCCTAGGTTCACTCTTAATGCCTTTTTTCTCTTTTGAATTTGTAGTATCTACGCTCAATCTTTTTATCACTCCACATTTTTGTAGTCCATTGGTAAGATTTCTACATCATTTTACAAGGATATTTGGTACACATCTCTATCTACTTTATGTTATTGAGCATTCCATTCACCAACATAAAGTGGGTGAAAATATGACACAAAATCACACACTTTGGGTATTATTTAGTCCCAGTCTCATACTACTATTCATATTGTTTTTGAGTGAAGAAAGTACTAATTAACCCCCATTATTTGGCCATTTTACTTTGCTTTCTATCATCAATGCCAACCTCCCACACATAAATGCCAAGTCTATTTTGTTGTTTTACGCCATTTTATCCTCGATTGGGCTTTCAAGAAAGTACTGGGGTTCCTTATGCACCTGGTACCATCAAGGGTACCCTAATCCTCTTCCCACTTTACTTCCACCTTTTGGGCACTTTCTAGACATTTGAGATTTCTATATTTTTGGTGGTCGGTATCTTAAAAGTTAATTATGAAATTAGAACAAGAGGACCATATAAATATAAAGTTATGAGACCATAATGAGGGACCAAGCACTACTCACTACTATCACCACCTACGGTTACATCCATCCAAGGATCCATTTGCATTCATCTAGCTCCATCACAAGGATACGGATAGTTCATCTGCATCACACATCATATGAGGGAAGTTTATTTTATTCCATCTACCATTTATTACATTTCTACATCTAGTTATATCTCGCTACTTCATAAAGTGTGACTGACACAAGAGCACCTAGGGCATGACTTTCACACACACACCTAGAACTACATTTGGGTCTAAAATTTAGTGCATCACTCGCTTAGTAAGTCACCATTGTGGGCCGATGAGGATATTCCAACCTTCATTTGCATCTTTATTTTTTTAGGGTTTTGATGCTTGGCTTGGGGTTTTGTAGGTCTCTCCTTCATTATTTATTACTAGCAACATCCGATGTAGTGCGGTGAAACACATGTGGCAAGAGTAGTGAAGGCTTTGGATCATTTAGTGACCCTTTGATTTTGGTTTCTAGAACTCTTACATAGACTAGGGTGCTTAGATCTTAGACTAAAGTGCCCAAGCACCCCCATAATCCTCCAAATGCTCTAGTCCACTCGGACTTCTCGAGATATGCACTTTTTGGGCCTCGTCATAGTTGGTTCCTCCTCCTATATTCTCAATTATCTCTACGACACATTCCAACAAGATCTTCAATAAAGTAAGCTCTTTCTAACCCTACTTGTTAATTAGGGTTTCACATTTTCATTTACTTTGTTTCTTGGGTCACTTTCCTAATTTCACTATTGTACTTATTATATTAACATTAAAATATTCAGATTTTAATTAATCACATCTACCAAATATAGCAAAGAATACCAAATTTAGAGAAAAAGTAATAATGGAATTTTTTTATTGAGATATCAATCTGATGTCTACTCCCTAAAACACTTAAAACACTGCTAAGTGGCTAGAAGAACAATAAAATGGATCAAAATAGAAATTAATTATGATTTGAGTTCAATGTGATCTTCGTGTCTCCCATAATCCTTCAAACACTAGTAAAGGCTACACAAATTAGAGATTTAGTATGAGACAAATTAAATGTAAAAAATGAAACAAATGAATAATAGATGAAAAAAACTAAGATGGGTATATAACCAGGAGTTTCCAAAATGAAGACAATGAAAAAACAATAGTAATGGAAGAAAAACAAAACAATGAAAATAAGATTTCCAATGCAACCTCGATGTAAGATTGTAAAAGCTTAGCTTGTTGAATCTTGTGGAATGAATGTGGTTGCTATTGGAAATGACCTCCAAATGTGGATTGTGACCATATTACAAGAAGATTTATCTTGGATTATTGATTCCAAAATAGTAGAAGTTGGATAGAAAAATTGAGAAATTAATTGTGTTGTGAATCTAAGAGGGTTTTAAAAGAGTGATTGTACAAAAATCCATGAGAATTTTTAAGAGGATGAGATTACATTTTATAGAGGCTAAGTTGGTTGAATGTACATGCTAAAAATATAATTTGAGGGGATCAAACAGTTACAAGAAAAATAAATTCCATATAGGGGTAGTAAATGAATTTGGTTGCAAAAAGATACATCCAAAAATTTGGTTGTATGTGGAACTAAATTTCCCCACCTTTATAGGATTCTAGAACCTGATTTGATTGGACTAGAATGGGAGTGAAGTGGATTCCATGTTGGTTTTATAATGTGCACACTAATTAATTAATCATTTAATTAATAAATGATAAGTAAACTAGCTAAATGGGTACTTAGTAGTAATTTAATTAATATAAAGGGGTGCAAGTTCATGACTAATCAATTTAATTAATTAGTCATAAAGAGGGGAATAACAACATATGTAGTAGGATAAGATGGAAAAAATGTGTAATTTAGGGTGTCTATAAAAGCTCACTGCTAGGAAGGTAGTGATGAAAATATTCCTAGAGCCTAGTGATTTCATTATGTCACCTGAGAGAAGCTAAAAAAGTCTCCCACACTTCCTTTCCACTCTCATTCTAGTGGTGTATGTGAGTCCTCCTTAGATCTAAGGCATGTCATGGCTACATTACCTTCACAGAGGTATCTAATTTTTGTTCTTCCTTCTCTATTAGAAAGCACCCATTCTTATGGGTGCAATACCTTATCAATAATCATCAAGGTATGGTAGAAAGAGAACACCATCTATATGTGTAAATTACCCCAATCTCCTATAATTAATTCCCACTTGAAGGAAGGACAAGACCACATATTGTATCATGTTAGATGTCATTGGGACTTAGTTTGTGGAAGTGGATCCTCCAAGGATGGATAAATATGAATATAAGATGTATATTATTGACTACAAGATGATAGATATCCCTATGGGAGAACTTGGTCATGAGGGGGATATCCATAGTTTTCATTAATCAGTATCTAAATTCATAGATAGAGCTAAACATAGTAACCGAATTCAAGATTATTTAGAGGAACACATGCGATTACTTTCATCTTATGTTCATTATTTCTTAGAACCTAGTGCATCCATTTTTCCATCTACCATCATTCCACATCAAGAAACTAACATTGATCAGTCAAAATTTTAAGGAACCCATGAAAAAAAACTTATAGAAAGGGTGGTGAATCTTTCTAAAGAAATATTCATTTGGATGGAAAATCTTACAAAAATTGATGTCGTGACTATGACGAAAATGGAAAAAATAGTTGTAAATGTAAAGGTGAATCTTACCTAATTTTTCTAATTTAAAAAAATGTTTTGGTGAATTCCAATTTTCCTCTTCATGTTAGATTTAAATTTTCTAGTCTATTAATGATATGAAGTGTATTATATACATTCATTAAATAAGAAACAAAAATTATTGAGTAATGAAAACTTTACCCATTTTCCTCGATTCTTCCCATGGTTAAACCTTGACCTTGATCCATTAGCCACATGTCATCATTTCATGAAATTTTAGGAAAACTTGTGATATCTCAATACTTCCTTGATAACCTTACTAGAATTATATCACATCAATTGATCTCTTGCACTATGTCAAAATCCTATGTTATTTTAACTTTGGAGTCTCTTGCCTTAGTCTTTCTTTACTTTGAAACTTTTCAACACTTTTCCAAAAGGTATCCCATGAAGCCTTCCTCCAATATTCTAAGAGATATTTTTTCTATATATACACATATGCTTTTCACTCCTTGGGAAATGTGGGATAGTTCCCAAAGGAAAAATTATAAAGGCATCCATTTTCAAGGATCCAAATGATGGTTAATTGAACCAATTCAAATTAGGATACAAACAATACATTTTTATGGTTTAAAACGTCCTTATAATTTCTTAATTAAATCATATCATCAAGAATAGAATCCACATTCTAACTTTAATCTTATATAATCATTTAATTAAATAGATAATTTCTTGAATTGGTGCCTTTAATATATTTGATCATATCAACCCACACGCACACAACACAAATAAATAAATAAATACATGCATGATTATATATAAGTTGTGAATTTAATCAAATTTCAATTTTCCTCTAAAATGTCGGGATAGTTATCCAATGGCACATATAATTCATTACAATCAAAACATGTATTTAAATCATAGTTTGTTAATTTATAGGAGATCCATTACAAAAACCATATTGATATTGAAATTAATTTGGATATGTGAGTGGGAATATTAACATTTGTGGGTTTTTAGTGAATCTTGGGTGTGCAATTGGTGTCCAAATAGCTAAACGAGAATTTTAAAATCTCTAGAAATTGAAAAATTATGAATATTAGCCACTAAAATTTTCCATGACATTGATCAACAAGAAATCAAGAAATACCAAGAAGTCATATCATAGGGGATAATAAGTTGGGCCTAGTTACAAACCATCATTCACATGGGATAAAATATCATGCATGATCTCATTCGATCTATCAATATGTTTCCATTTCTCTTATCAAAGTGCATACAAAGGACAAAGGATTTATTGAAGGAAAAATTCATTTGGGAGGGAATAATTTTAGAAGTTGAAGATATGAGCATCCTAAAGACATACAAGTTAATAATTAATAAGGTATTCAAGGATGAATATGAGAACCTATGATTAATATGGGTAAAAAAAATTGACTCCAAACTTCACTACGATCTAGGTTTTGTTATACCATCAAGGGGAGATCCTCTCCCATACTCAAGGATTTATTTTTAGGCCCTTCTTCATCCATAGGTCTTCTCCATCTAGAAAATAGTTTCTCACTAACCATTTTTTAAAGAAATATCATTTTTAAAAGTGACTTATATCACTTAATATTTGTATTTCTTTGTTGGGGTTGCACTTTATTACTTAAGTGACTAATATTCCTATTTTTGTAAAAGTTATTTTCTTAAAATAATAAAAATTACTTATTTTGGCATGGATTATGTCAAATCACTAGGGGCATATAAAAGGTCACATTTGTAAAAGCTATATATTGGGATGACCTCTCCATTCACAAAGGATCAATTTTTTCTCCTCTTATATATTTTTTTATTTCTTCTACTTCGTGCTTAATGTATTCTTCCCTTTCTCAAATCCTACTCCAATAGAGCATTGTAATCCTATATAACCATGGAAATATTGAATATGTTAAGGAGCATAATGTAGTTAAACTTAGTGTTTATTGTGTTTTCCATCTTAATTTTTTTATTGGTGTCTTCTCATTGAATATGGAAATACTTTTGGTTTTCTCGACTAATAAAATTAGCATTCTATTTATCACCCAAATCATCCTCTCCATTTCTCTTCTCCTACTCATACCTCACACTCATTTTCCTCCATAAACTTTTTCCACAAGTTTATCGCAATGTTCCTATGTGATCCCCATTATTTAACCAACCTAAGAAAAAATTAGTGTAGAGTATTACCATAGATTCAAACAAATGGGAGTCTCCCAATTCCCATGAGGATAAAATTATCCCAGAGCATTGGCATAAAAACCATATTTTTCATGCAAAAAATATTTCTCCAACAAGTTCCTTCTAAATATTCCAAATGAGATCAATCCTTTATTAAGGATCCTTATCTTAATACAATTAGATAAATGACTAGAAGTAGACACACTTAGCACACCTTAATGAACTTATATGATTATAAACCCCAATCATTAAAAGAGACAAATTGAGATGAACAATGGATAAAATCCATGAAATCCAAGCATAATGCTCTTATTAAAAACCAAACTTGGGAAATTGTCCCTCTTTCCAAATGAAACATCATTAGATCTTCAATGGATCTATAAGATCAAATATAATAATGTAAGATATATATTATAAAATCATGAAAATTAATCTAAGAAACATGTGAACTTACACCTAAATTCCCATTCAAGATCAAAATAATTCAAGAATGCTAAAAAAATCAATATAAGATTATCTAAAAAGAAGATAAAATACTAACCATTTGAAAAATATAAATTTCAAACCTCTCCCATGAAGATTTAAATTCATCTCAAACTATTTGTGGATATATTTCGTGAACCAAGTGTAGACCATGAAAATTTGTTTAAAGGAAGGATCTTGGTGAAGCCAGAGGTCCATTCAAAATAGTAAGAACCATGTTTATATCTCCTCTTTATTCTTCAACCAAAGGGGGTTTGTCCTTTTTTCTTAAGTCTTTTCCATAAGTAGAAATGTTTAAAATGAGAAGTAGGTGTGTCTTGGGAATGGTGTAGAGAGTTGATTTTATAGATTTAAATTTTGGGACATGTGTAACATGTACTAATGTTGAATAATGGTGATATAGGGTTATGTTGGTGAAATAATTTGTCACAATTTAGATTATTAGTTTTCACCAATGGTCACAGGGCTAATCCCATCCTTCTTATGTATGAGGAGGCTACCATTATTGAATGTAAACTACCTAAAACTATGGAGTGGACATTAGGCCAGGGATCACACATGAATACTCCTCGAAAACTTGTGGAAAATTTCTTTACAAAGTACAATGGAGAAATTTTCAGTGAAGGGAGGTAAAGGGGAGTGGAGAAATTAGAGGAAGAGGGTTAATGTTGTGAGTAGGCTTAAAAATTCACATACATCAACCATAGTAGGTCCAAATTCAATTAGAAGAACAAAACAATGGAAGTAATGAGAAGACTAACAAACTAGAAACATAAATTTCTGAAATTTCATTAATCAAAGACACAAAGTTCCTTCTTGGTTATGCAAGATCACCAATATTCTTATAAATTTGGAAAGTAGAGAGAGTACAAGAACATAAGAATATAAAAATATGAAATACAACTTTATTGCTTGATGTAGTAGTGGTAAATCTCAACAACATACAATCAATAAATAATTGCCAACCCTTTGGAATGGAAAATCCATTCCAATTTATAGCATTAAAAATTTCCTTTCATCTCCCCCATATAAATTTTCATCTTTCCTCATCACTTGTGAACTTCCATATTCCTAGAAATGAGTATTTTTCTTATTGATGAAAAAGGACTCTTACAATGTTGAATCAAGGTCACTTAAGTGAATAAGAAAAAATAAGGAAAAAGTGCATTCTTAATGGAAAATTAGAATATGGAGAGAGAGAGAGAGGGTTTACTAATTTAGTGAAGATGAATCTTTTTTTGATGAAGAAATTTTCATTTATGATCCTAGAGGGAGAGTTCTTTAAACCATCTCATATCCTTTGAATTTTCTACTAAATTGGATTACCAAAGGTGCCACATTTTCTTCTTCTAGAATACTAATTTAGCTCAAAACTTTGATCCATATCTTGGAACATAATTAATATCCTCACAATGATTAAACCATTCCTTGTGATCTATTGCAATGTTATAAATATAGCATCTGATGTTGGAAAGGGACTCCAAATTATCCTCATTGAAGGAGAGAGGATCACTTGCCTCATTCTTGACAACTCTTGGAAAGAATCATGATTTCTTTCGATGATGAATTCTCAGTGAGTGGAAGGGATCCAAGCTTTTGAACATAGTTATTGACATCATACAAAATATCAAAGGCATGTTTTTCACTACATTCAATTTCAGAGATGGCATATTTTACCATTTCATATCTATCATTCAGAGTGCTGATCCAAACTAGGGACAAGTTATCAACAATAGATGTAAACATATTCCTACTCATGAGATTATGGGAGTTGAGCCAAATCATTTTAAAAAAGTAAGGAACACACTATCCCAATGGATATTATATTTTTAAATCTCCTACCAAGTTTTATTCACTTCCAAAATAGTGGTGAGAACATATTTGAATAGAGAGATAACCTCTAGCAATAATTTTTTCTTTTTCAAGAATATTTTTAACCCACCTGTCATCAACCATTCCCTTAATTGAGTAACCTAAATATTTGTTTATTGTTTTAGGTCCAAATTTATTAATAGGAGTTATATATTCCATGGTAGGATGTGGTAATGCTTTAGGATCCAAAAATTCTTACATATAAGTAGTGAGAGTTCTCACATGCTCTTCCAATTGTTCCATTATTTTCTTGTACTCCTCATTTCGATAAAGTATGTAGGAAGAAGATTCCTTGAACATATGTGCATCAACCTCATGTGTAGCTTGACCTAATGAAATATTTTTCATCTCATAGTCACTCTGAGTCATTTATTTCATAGGTTTTGCAACCTTTGGTTAGGAAATTTCTACATACGGTCACCAGAAGTTCCACCAAGAAGTAAGAGGTTACCTATGCCTTCTTGATTTGCTTGGATCTCAAGATTTTTGTGATGGATCTAAAGTTAGGAACTACATCTTGTTGTATTATTATTGGTTCACTCACGAGTAACTCTTGAATCCATGGGAATGCATCTTCTGGAGTAGATATGATGTTAGTCATAGGAACACTTTTAGGAGCTTGGTGAGGGATCACATTTTTCTCATTATGGGAAGATCTTTCCATCAGAAAGAAACACTTAGATGTAGATGAATAATGGGAGGACCTGATGCATCATATCACGTAGATTAATAGGATATATGGGATCTTTGATTATTATGACCTTATTATGAAGCTTCCTAGAATAAGGAACCTCTATGTGCCCATTTTTTTAGCATCTTTATTTTTGAATATTCTTGTGAATGAGTGAAATCTATGGCTTTATCAATAATCTCAAAGGGAGAAGTGTGATAAGTTTGTACTTGTGGATATAAAAAAATAATTTAATTGATGAAGGAAGCTCTCTTCTACCATTATTGGGATAAGTCATATCATTCGACTTCTTACATCAAGTTGTTCCTTGAAGGATCACCTTGAACCGATGCTTTATGAGCCTACAAGGGGTTTTATTTCCTTTTTGGGACACAAAATAATTTATTGACATTGAAATGATTTTAAAAAGAAAGAAGATAAGAATATGTGAGCTACCATATCTTTCTAGGCTCAATTCCAAGACTTACTATTGTTAGCATGTCCTATCCAAGACAATTATTTTTAGCAATTTTCACTATTTTTTATCTTCTAATGTTTGTAGATTATTTAAAGAATTAGAAATGTTGAAGGTTTTATATTTTTGAAACATGTTATTTTTAGATTCCCACAGCCCCAAATACTATTATTTTTAGTAAGTTTTATTAATTCCCCTTAATTTCTAATGTTTCTTATTTTTTTCAGGATATTACAAATGCTAGAATTCACTATTTTAGAGAACATACAATTTTTAGCCCCTACTATTCTAAATACCTTCTATTTTTAGAAAGTTCACATATCAATGTTGGGTTGTAATGAAACCACTATCAAACTTTTCTATTTTGTACAAGCACCTTCTCGCTATGAATTTCATGGTTTTTGGCCCACTAGATCTATGTGAAAATGAAAAATAGGTTTTAGGGTTTATATTATAGTTTTCTACTATAAACAATCCAAGGAATCACTAAGTTTTATTTAAACATCTTCCAAAGGTGTTTTGGAGAGGAATATTATGGAAATTTTTAAAGGAATCAAGTGTCTAGATGATGAGATATGATCAAATCCTCGTTTTGATGGATATAGTGTTTTGGAAAAAAATTGGCAGCATATTTGGGTGAAAATTATGTTTGAGGATGTTGTAGTATCAACTTGGCATGAAAAATGGCTAATTGTTTTATGAATGAGGAGTTAGGATGATTTAAATGTGTTTTTAACTCACCTTGTAACTACAACACTTAACTATTCACAAATGGTGCAAGTGAGACATAGGGGACACCAAGGAAAATAAATTGTGACTTGCACCATATGGTGACAAGTGGTATCTTGTGGTGTGTGGTGGATGAGATGTGGGGATAGGAAATGGCACCAACAAAGTTAAATGTGGTCATATGATGGTGTAGGAGATGTAAAAATGATTAGGTCACACTTTAATGTCCCCCTTGTCCTTTGGGTTATAATGGGGACAAAGGGAACACTAGGGAAACCACATTATGACCAAGATGAAGGATTGAGGTCACACTTTGGTACCTCTTGCCCACTTTGTACCATGGGGAAAAAGGGGACAAAGGGGACACATGAGACACCTGGTGTCCAAAGTGTAACTTGGGGAGGAGGATGAGGTCAAAGTTTAGTACCCCATTATCCCTCTTGTCTCCTAGGGATAGAGGAGACACATGGGTGTACAAAGTGTGACTTTTCCACTTCTAGGAAAGTTACTTTTGTCTCTGGATGTCCAAATTTAAACACCATGATTGAATTTTTATCCACGAGAGATTAGGAAAATTATTTGGGGTTAAATTTTATATTATTTTGACTCTAAATAATATTTCAAGATCAATTTAATAATTCTAAAAATAAAATTCTTCCTACAAATCAAAATTTAGGTCCTATTTCATTTTTAACTTAGAGGGGCAGCAATGAGTTTTGAAATATCTTAGGAAACCTTTAATCCTTGGAGAAAATAAGATGTTTCCACCTTATATAGGATTCATATATTTCCTATGCCTATTTTTTTGTTCTTAACTCATTTTAGAACTCTCAAAATCATCTGGAGAAGTCAAGTTTCACCAAGGCACTTTATTTCCCATACCCTCAAAACCCGTTCTTGAAAAGATTGTTCATGAATATGATTTTCTTTCCTAAATATTCCTAAATTGTTTTTGACATATTCAATACTCTCCTATACCACCATTAGATGCTTTAGGTTTTCCCGAATGCTCTTAGATGGTGTTTACTTGGCTTTAGAATGGCCAAAAGTGGAATTTTAGGCCTATAGAGGAAGTAGTCTTTCATAGAATCACAATGAATTCATCAATCATCTTGAGTAATCATTCCCGCATAGTTAAAAAAAATTAAAACCTAATTAGAAATTTCATTTGAGTCAAGTTGATGGGATATTGAGGGCATGATGGACAAAGAAAGATTCACAATGATAGGGAAACATGGTTTTTAATATGGGGTTTAGTTGTCATGCTCAAAATTTCATTTTTATTCTATACATTTTGCATGAAAACATGTTATAATTAGTTAAGTAGGATTATAAGTAATTAATTAGGATTAATACTTCATGGGAATTATATGGGGGTAAAGGTGGCTTAATTTATCGATTCAGGCTCATTAATATACCTAGATTATCTTGTAGAAATTATTTGGTGACAAATCTAGAGGAATTAAGTGAATTTATAGGTGATTAAGAGTGAGATGTAATTAATGTAGTTTCATTAATTAAATAATGAAGAGGGGACAAATTAATAAGTAAATAATGGGTCATTAATTATTTAAGGGGAGGATTTTAGATAATGAATGACATTAATTAGAATTCAAGAGGGTAAAGTTAGCTAATTCATGAAGGGGTGTTAATTAATTATCAAGATGGGAAATAATGTAATTTTTGTAATTTATAATTAAAATTACATAGTGGATTTTAGGTTTCTACATTTTCCCTCTTTTGTATGGTTTCATGTGAGAAATTCCATTTCAAAGGAAGTTTTTTATCGTAGGAGGAAGAAAAATTAGTAGATGTGGGATGCCCCCAATTGATGGGGTGATAAAAGTAGTCATTAAAACTTGAAAGGAGGAGAAATTGATCACCATACATAAATAAGGCATCATGATAGCAAAATGGTAATCGTGGTAAGAAAAATTGTCATGAGAGGTGACATATGTAGTGAGGGGTCCAAATATATATTTATTACCATCACAAATAGAAGAAAGAGAGATGAGATATTTTAGTGAGAAATAATGGTGATAACAATATTCACACATTGAGCAAAGCTATTCCAAGAGTACCGATGGACCTTGAGACACAACACAATGGTAGGTGATGTAATTAATTTTCATTTGGTTTTTTTTTTCCATTTAATGGTATTTAATGCCCCAAAATTGGCAATATGAGAGTTCACTAAAATTTACATAGGTTAGTTTTGGAAAATTTGACTAATGCCATAGTGACTCCATATGGTTTTTTAGAGAATTTTGATATGGATCAACAAATTTTTATAGGGGAAGTAAATTTGACACTCATATTGAACTCACTATATAAGGTAGATAACTCACCATAATGGTAAAATCATGCTTCAATGTAGCAAGCTCACAAAGAGTAGTGAATTTGTGAGCATGTGAAATTGTTTTTGATAAAGTTATGCTTGATTTAAAATTTGTGTTGATTTTTTCAAATAATTAGATAATTATAGAATTACATTGTGATTGTAGGTGATGTTGATGGTGTTATAGTTCCACGAGTGCCATTCAAGACAACCGAGATGAGTTTAGGACTTGAAACCACATGATTACACCATACTTGATGATCACATTTTATATCATATCACGTTGATGTCGAGACTACATGCCAACATTCCATTGTTGAAAACTCTAACTAAGAGATTATACTCAAAGATCGAGTACTTTTTGTATCTTGATAGGGGATATTACTATCACATTGGAGGATGTCTGCATGAGAAGTTGTTTAAATGAGGGAGATTAGTGAAGAAATAGGTCCATTCAAAATGGAAAGATCCATGTTTAGATCTATTTTTTCTCTTTAGCTAAAAGGTTTTTTCTTACCTTTTTCCTTGAGCCTTTCCACAAGTAGAAATTATCAAGAAATAGGTGTTACTTACTTGGGAAGGGTGTGGAGGGTTACTTTATAGATTTCCTTTTTGGGAATAGTACTAATAGACCCAAAGACATGGATTAGTGGTAGGAGATGTAAATAATTTTCATTTGGTTTATAATTTTTACATTTATTGGCATTTAATTCCCCATTATTGATGGTAGGAGAGTTCACCAAAAACAACCTAGGTCAATTTTATTAAATTTGGCTACTAATAGTAAAGTTGTAAGAATGTGTGGAAAATTTTATGAAGTTACATGTCATTTAACTTGTATTAATGTTTTTGAGTAATTAGATAAGTATAGATTTACATTGTGATTTCTAATGAGATTGATAATGTTAAAGTTTCATGAGCATTATTCTAGAGTGTTAAGACAATTCAAGACTTGACACCACATGATTGGGCCATAATTAATGATTTCATTTTATATT
This sequence comes from Taxus wallichiana var. yunnanensis, assembly GCA_018340775.1. Taxonomy (NCBI): domain Eukaryota; kingdom Viridiplantae; phylum Streptophyta; class Pinopsida; order Cupressales; family Taxaceae; genus Taxus; species Taxus wallichiana. The sequence continues at coordinate 77,893,497 of CM031238.1, forward strand.
ACATCATGTTAATGTTGATACTACATGGTGATAGGCCACTATTGAGTGCTTTAGATGAGATATTGTACTAAAATACATGGGAGATTAATATCACATTGGAATATTTCCATAGGATTTTGTGACTCCCTATAATTGAGGATGTCACTTACTATAACATAAAATATAATTATAGTGTTATGATCCATGTTGTAGGTCATGATGATTTCCCCTTTATAATACAATGGTGGTACTAAAGAAGATTTATGATCGAGATATGATAGATGACCTCATTGTTATTCAATTTTACACATGACAAAATGAAAAATGGGGTCCTATTATGATCATATTACAACATTAGTCCCAGGGGGACCCACTTTCAATCATCAAAACATGATTAAAGTAATTAATAAGTTGATAAGTGAGCTTACCTATCCTTAAAAAAGGACAAATTTAGCTCATCTCAGTGCCAAATCGAGCTCAACTCAGTGCAGAGCTCAATGGGGAGCTCGGTCTATCATCAACTCGAACATAGCTTGTAAGTGAGTCATAGTGGAAAGCTCAGAACATAGCTTAGGAGAGTCAAGGTCTCAATTCAATTTAGAGTCTAGTCTATGTGATGGAGCTCTATGTGGATCTTGTTTGGTGAAGGGGCCAATGCAGACAGTCACAACCATCCACTTAGATGGAGATATTATTTCAAGAGATCAAAGTGCGAGTGAATCAAGGTCTAAGGACTCTACAACTCATAGTGGGGCTTAATTCATGCATAGAGAGATAAGTTAAAGAGCTAGGTAAAAATTAGAGATCCATGGATAACTAGCCAAGTGGGGAGAACATAATGAAAAACCAACACAAGACTTCCACTTTGTAGGATCAGAGAAGCATCATCAAGTGAGGATAATCACTTGGTGAACCAATGGAGAAAATCCAAAGACCAACATGCTACGTCAAGTCAATCAATGCCAGAGAAATTTATGAGTAGCCAAGTTACCTCTCCGAATTAATAGAAACTATGAATTTGAGTGAGTCATGGGGAACCACCACGAAAGTGGGATCCAAGATCGGGCTCGTGGAATGCCAAGTTGGTTTGGGTCTTGATAAAAAGAGATCATCCTAGAATACCACAAAGATGAATCACCAAAGTGTCACATTCGGAAGAGTTAGGTGATAGCCTAAAGGGTCACTTGTTAGCTTGGTTCACCACCATGAGGAATGGAAGTGGCTCTGTATCTCTTCATAGGATCCAACCAGGTTGACGCGTTAATGGCTCAGTCATCAAGTAGGTTATGATGGATCATGTGTGAAGAAATTTACAAATGAGCATGAGAGCTTGAAAGGCGGGAGATGCCTAGAACTCGGCCGATGCGAGGTGATGCATTGGTGGTGAGATAGTCTTAGAGGCCAAGATGGTGGAAGGAGCTCAGAGGGAAGCTCTATAAAGAGTGGATTAACCATGAAGAATTCTAAGAGATAGTTTGGTGTGGCTTGAAATTGTATTTGATTTTTATGCGAGTGACTCAAGGGTCCAAGGACTCGGTGTTTCATATCGGGGCTCAATCCATGCATAGAGAGATCAAAAGGCAAAGCTTAGTGTTTCATCACCATGACTAAAGATCATCGATCTATAGGAAGGATCTTGTCTCTCCTGAGGGTGATTCAACTAATCAAGGAATGAATAAGTATTTCATCATCGAGTGAGCTCGATGCTATGATGGATCAATTTTTCTCATGGGAGTTGTGATGAACTTATGCTAGAAGCTTAGATAGACAAGTGGTGAAAGGAAAGTGCTTTGAGTTGTAGGAGCTTGTTGCATGATAAAATGAATTTAGGAAGGGAATTTATGAATTATTCTTCTCTCTCTTGAAAAACTTCTTCTATAAATGTAAGTTGGAAGCTCATTCCAACAGGTTGGACAAGTTAGACTTCTGAGACAAGTGTATAGTTTTCAAGAAACCTCCTTCTGCAAGTTGTTCTTGTATGTTGAGGGAAATTTCAAGCCTCCTTTCAAGAATGTAATGCCAACCATTTCCTCTTATTAATGCATGATGCATTGTACATGTTAAAATAATAAAAGTGTGTATTTTTTCCTTTCATCCTTCATATATACTTCTTTGTTCCTTTCTCATGCTTGTAGGTACACTGTGTAAGTTTAAGTTTCTATTGCATGTTCTTGGAGTTCTATGCTTATCAAGTGGTGGAGAATTACATACGGTTGAGTTGTGGTACTTGTTCACCCTTATTAAGTTTTTCCCTTCTTCATTGGAAGATTGATATACCATTATCTCGATTAAAGTTTAACAAAGGGAACACATGCTTCCTAGTCCGTGGTATTTTGTACCCTCTAAGTTGCATAGGTGAAGTTTTCTTTTTGGTTCACAATACCCTCTTTAAGTTAACCCTTCTTAGTCTAGCAACACCCTTTATTTGATGCATCACCATTCCTAGTCTAGTTTGATTTCTTGCAAATATATTTCCTAAAAGCCATGAAAATATTAACATAGGACTAGATAACCATTTTATTGCACTAGGAGTAGTACAACACTTAGTTTAGGAAGAGGAAACTGACCTTCTCCGGAGGTTCACCTTGAGATCAAATCCCACGGCTTGAGAGGTGATCCCCTGTTTCCTAATCACACCGAATGTCCTATTCACATTATGACCATTCAGAGGGTGTAGTGATTTGGTGACAATAGTTTTTGGCATGCCTAGTAGGACCAATTTGGTACCTCTCTTCTCACTTACACAAGTCAAAGTACCTTACAACTCTATATCTTTGGATTTCAAATCTTAGTGCATTAACTTATTCAAATAATTTAGATAAGAACTTCTTCAAACCAAGGAAATTATCAATGTATCGAACTATCCTTGTGTCCTCCAAAGAGAAGGAGAAGAGGTGTTTCAACATCACCAGTTGTAGCTTTACCTCATAGGGGTCATTCAAGTGCCCCTTATGGAAGGTTTCTTCCACCCAAGAACATTCAACCTTTCATTGCTATGTGAGAACCAAGTTTTTCCCCCTTTCAATGCAAGAAGTCCTCTTCTGTTGGCTCAATGTGACCCTATACCTATTGTGGCACTCAAAAGTTTACCCTTTTACATAGGGAAAACTCACGTTACTCTAGTGGAACATATTCTTGATGTAGCCAACATTTTTGTAGTACATAATATTATAGAGGACAACATTGTGGTTAGACTTATTACTACCTCTTTCAAGGTAAAAGCACTTCAATGGTTTAAAGGGTTAAGTGTTGGTACTATAACCACTTGGGACGAGTTAGGAGAAAATATTTGTAAACAATTTGAAGAAAACGATGATCACATGTCACTCTTGGAAGAACTCACTACCATAAAGAGAGATCCCCAAGAATACATGAGTGATTTCAACTTCTGATTCCAAAGGACTTGGAATATGATTCTAGCACTCATAAAGCCTTCTTCAAATAATGCATTCTTGTAATATTTGCGAGCCTGAATAATGATGTAGCATTTATGATCCAGTCCATGGGAGGTACTACACTACCTGATGCCTACGAAGTTTCCATAAGAGTGGAGAGTTCCTTGATTTAGGATGGAAAGATAGCTCCATGACCACCAATGCCATTGTCTCTGGATCTTATGAACAATCATCCTACCATTTCTCCTATTCCAACCCTATAAGTAACTAACTTAGTCTACCCTTGCCTCTTTAAATGAACTATTTGAAGTCAAGTCCCTACTATAAAATTTTGGGAACAAGCTCATTGTACTCAAGAGGCAAAAATTTCAATATAATTGTCCATATCAGCCACAAAATCATAAGTATTAGGCTAACCGTCCTCCTTTTCAAGGGAACAATCAGCCAAAAAATCAAGCTACAAATCAAGTTGCAAATGTCAAGCCTTTGAACTTTCAGAACCCTCATGATGCTAACTCATCTAGAGCCATAGTACTGTCTCAAAATAATCTAGTTTAAGACTATGAATGGTGGTATCCTTGTTCTCAACCCCACAATCAAAATCTTTGTCCCAATGGAGTTCTTAGCTAGGACCTTATGGTTCAAAGCATATTTTCCCCTCAGATCCAACATAAAATTTGTCTACGTAGAAGATAACATATGGAACCACAAGCACATGAATAAACCAATTTTCTAAATTGGCAAGAAGAAGATTTTTGTGGGTTTAATACAAATTCTTGATCAATGGAAAAAACACTCATTATAAAAAGAGAGAAATGGAACCTTAACCTTCCAAATATAATCAAGCATTCAATTCATAACCTCAACAATAAGTGGTGGTTGATAAAGATGTAGGAAAGAAGTCACCACAAACACCTACTAGCCAAGCTATAAGGAAAGAAGGTTCTTCAGGCATCACATTACCCATCAAGAACTTTCCAAAAGAAGATTCTAACACCCAAAGGAATGTTAGAAAAGTAGGAGAAATTCCCTTCAGTTTTTTGTAACAAACTGAAGAAGACCAACCTGAGCATTACTATGTGGGACGCACTCTCAATTCCTTCTCAAATAATTTTTTGCGAGAGGCTCTGAATAGTTTTGGTACAACTAATTGATCATCGAATCATGGAACAACAAACACTACAAGTTTGTGTCAAATAAAAGGGAAAAGTTTCTTAAGGAAAAAAACCACCACCATTCCATATTTCCCTTATCATTAGTGAGCACTGGTAAATAATTACATGATCAATTCTAGTTCTAAGAGCTTGGTCATGCCCAAGAAAATTATAGACGTGGTAGGCATACAATATACACCAGTATATAGAGGATTTGTTCAGTTGGATGGTATAACATTTCAAATTGTCGATTCATTAAAGGACTCTAAATTACCATCTATGCATGTCCCATTTTTTTATTCACCCAAGACATATAAGTCATTGAACTCCATCCTCTCTTTTTCATCTACCTATAAAGAGAATTTCTGCCAAGATGGGTTATTATCTATCAATGATTGGTCACATATGATTCTTAGGACTCAATACGGACCAAGGTGACTATAAGGGAAGGAACTAATCTTCCATAATCATGTAGAACCCTACACTTCTAGTCCTATAAATGGGAATTATACCATTGGTGATCCAGAAGAAGAAGATGTTGATCATGAACTGACCACTCTTGTTGAAGAATTCCCTGATAATGTGTTGGATGAAGTAAGTGGAGATCATCAGTATAATCCCTATGCTGATGTGTTAGTATAAGAAGAAGTTGATTTAGCGTTGTTGGAAGAGATGAGATTGGGTACATACTGCATTCATGAAGAAGATATGATCATACCACAACTTGTCAAAACACCAAGCAATTCTAAAGAGTGTGACAATTGTTCTTCAATGGCTCGAGAAGTAAGAATTGATTTGGTTATGGTGTTATGTTAATTTCTCATAAGGGAGATAAGTACTTCTCAACTTTCTAGTTGCAATTTAGTTTCACTAACAATGTTTCGAATACGAGGCCCTTGTGCAAGGAATTCAACTAGCCCCTTGAAGCCCTAACTATTTTTGGAGACAATGAGTTATTTTTTCATCAAGTGATGACATGCGGTGCATCTAAAAATGATCTTTTAAGATAATGCAAGAAATGATTATGGGACTTGATTAAATATTTCAAAGCTTTTGGGATCCATGCAGTTCCTAGAAATCAAAATCAAGATGCTGATAGGATTTCTACAATTGGCTTACAATACAACATACCTTTTGATATCATGAAAGAATGGCAGCAATTTTTCAAAATGATGGTTCAAAATATAGTCCATGATAATTTGAGTAGCTAGCAAGTGTGTTCAATAGTGAAAACAAATTATCCTTTTCCTATAAGAAGAGGTAGAGTATGCTTAAAAAAATCAAGATAAGTTACAAGAATCATATGGTGATCAAATCATACAATTGAAAATCAACAAGCTACCAAAAGGTTTAGTTACTCTAGAATCCATTTTCAATTCAAATGATCAAGCCAAAAGACAAATCTCTAACATGGTGGTCAAAGAAGAAGATTTTGAGGAAGTCGAGGTAGCAAATGAAAAGTTTCTAAAGATAAAAGTGTGTACTTCCAAAGAGAAAGAATCTTTCATCAAAAATTTCAAGAGTATAATGAAATTTTTATGGAGCTATAAATACCTGCATGGTTTTGATCCAGGTCTAACACAACATACCATCGAAATGGATCCTAATGCCAAGCCATTTCACCAAAAATGGACAAAAATTAATCCTAAAATCAAGCCACTAATGAGAAAGGAGCTAACCAAACTCATCAAGGCATGTATAATTTTTCCCATAAATCACTCCTCTTGGGTAGCCAATCTAGTCCTTGTAAGGAAGAAGAATGAAGAGATTTGGTTATGTGTGGACTTCAATGATTTGAACCATGCCTCATTGAAAGACCATTATCCTCTTCCATCAATGGAGAAAATCCTTCAAACGGTGGCGGGAGCTCAAAGATTTTATTTTCTCGATGGATATTCAGGTTATAATCAAATTCTAATCCAAGAATCTGATCAATTCAAAATGGATTTCACTACCAAGTGGGGCACGTATGCTTACAAAAAATTCCATTCGGATTGTCCAATGCCAGGGATACTTTCCAAAGAGGCATGGACATGGCATTTAAGTTACTAATCAATGAAATAATATTGGTTTACCTTGATGATATAACTATATATTCTAAGCATGTGGAAGACAACATCACACATCTAAGAAATGTTTTATGAAGGTGCAGGGAATTTAGGGTTTCACTTTATCCCAAGAAATGTATTTTCTAGTACATGAGGGAAAATTGTTGGGGCATGTTGTTTCAGTGGAAGGACTAGTAATCGATCTAGCTAGGATCCATTTAATTATGTCTTTATCTCTCCCAAGTCACAAGAAGAGTCTCTATAGTTTTCTTTGGGAACCATAAATTTCATACAAATATTCATCCCTCAATTCATAAAGCATTAGCTAAACCATTGATATCCATGCTCAAGAAAAATATGTCATTCTCATGGACAAAGGAAGGAAGGGAGAAATTTGAAGCCATCAAAATGGCCATTTTACAAGCTCCCAGACCGGTGAACCCTGTGTTTGATAAATATTTTATTCTCTATGCTTTTTCAAGTCAAGAGAGCATTTCATGTGTCCTCACCAAAGAAATGACGATATGATGAAGCAACCAATTGTGTTTTTCAGTCAATATCTCAAAGACTATGAGCTCAAATATTCATTCGTTGAAAAAAAATTATTTGTAGTTATTCGAGCTTTGACAAAATTAAAGCCCATGTTGTGCAATAACAAAATTCATCTAATGGTGTCTCATCCAAGTGTTAAGGAATTTTTGCTAAATAAGAGATGAATGAAAGCATGTTAGATGGATCACAAAGGTGATGGAGTATGACGTACATATCAAAGTTACCAAACTTGTTAGAGGTAAAGGTTTGTGTCAACAACTTATTGTAGACATGGAATCAAAAGGTGATGAGAATGTGACACTCCTAAACACTGATGAAGGTGATGATCAAGTTGACTGGTTATCCAAAATGAAGAATTTCCTTTTCTCAAGAGTATATCTTGTGAACATGGATAAAAATCAAAGATGGACTTTCCATCTTTAGTCTATTCCATATGTTCTGGTAGATAATGTTCTCTTTTGAAAGGATTTGAATGGTGTTCTCTTTGGTGCATGGGACTGAACAGGTAAGTAAGATACTAGAAGAGTTTCATAATGGCCTATATGGAGGACATTATTCTACATGAAAAATTCTACCAAGATCATTCGAGAAATACTATTCACCGTATTTTTTCAAAGATGCCCATCTCTGGGTAAGGAAGTGTAAGGAATGTTCCCTTTTCACTAGCAAGTAGAAGTTGGTAGCTCTTCCATTGCATCCAATTCAAGTGGATCAACCCTTTATTAAATGGGGGTTGGATTTCATCAGAATGATTAATCCTCCATCCAGTGATGGACATAAATGGTTCCTTACTGAAACAAACTATTTTACTCAATGGAAAGAGGTAGTAACATTAAAGGAGAGCAATGAGAAGGAAGTTATTGATTTCTTAGAAGGTATAATGACAAGGTTTGGTGTTCCATTTATAGTCATTTCAGACAATGCAATGGATTTTCTTTGTATGAAGTTGAGTGAATGCACTATTTACAATGGGGTATACCTCAAGACTTCATCTAATTACTATCTACAAGGAAACAGATTGGCTGAGTCTAGCAACAAAAACCTTAGAAGGATTATTAAGTGCACAATGGAGACTAATAGGAGGACTTGGCATACACAACTTAAGACTTCTTTATGGGTAGATCGTATCACATCTAAAAGGGCCATAAGAAATTATCCTTTCATGCTTGTATATGGAAGGGAAGAAAATCTTTTTCTCTCCTTGGAATTACCTTCTTTAGATTTGGCTCATCAGCTTGAAGTTATGGAGAAATGATCCTCTAATAGAATGTTTTCTCGAGCTCATGGAGTTAGAAGAAGTATGAAACAAGGCCGTGAAGACTTTGGAGAAACATCAAGATCCGGTTAATAAATATTTTGACAATAAGGAGTTCGAACATGAATTTTCAAAATGGAGATTTAGTTCTCAAATGAGATGAAGATAGAGCCAAACCAGGAAAGAACGCAAGTTTGATGCTCTCTGCAGTGGTCCATACATCATCACGAGTTATAAATAAGTGAATTCACTTCATCTATCTAGGCTCAATGGGGAAGAATTTCCCATTCATGTGAATGGGTACATCTCAAACCTTTCTTTTGAGATCATTCCACCCCCTGTATAGTTTACTTAGGTGTTTTCCTCCAAGTGCTTTTGCACATTGTTGTTGTAGTTGTTTCTTTTCTTTTCTTGTTTTGTTTTGTGTTGTTCTTGCACTTTTTATAATCCTCAAAGTTTTTCAAGGGAAGAAAGGTTCAAAGTTTCCATAAGAGTTTAATAATTCTTCTTTACTCAAAATTCCGTAGTATGCCATAGATTTCAAGTATTTATTATATGCAATATACTTCATTCTTAGTATTCCAGGGAGGTCCAAGATCGGGCAATGCTCGAGGATTCCAGGATGTATCACAGAAGATCAAATTAATTTCAAGATTCCAACATTGACCCCATGCCCAATGGATGAATTAAGGCTACTAGAATCATGATTAGTATGAAATCATCCTCAGAGGTCAGAAAAATGTCATCCAATTTTGCACACGTGACAAAATTGACAACGGGTCCTATTACAATCAAATTATGGCATTGGTCCTAGGGACCCACTTCTGGTCATCACAGAGATAACACAATTAAAGTAATTAATAAGTTGATAAGTGAGCTTACCTAGCCTTAAACAAGGACAAATTGAGCTCATCTCCATGCCAACTAGAGATCAACTTGGTGCAGATCTCAATGGGGAGCTCGGCCTATCGTCATCTTGAACAAAGCTCAAGTGAGTCACATGGAAAGCTCAAACATAGCTTTAGAGAGTCAAGGTCTCATATCGCTTTCGATTTTTCTCATGTGGTGGAGCTCTATGTGGATCTCACTTAGTAAAGGGGCCAATGAAGATGGTTGTAAGCATCCACTCAGATGGAGAGATTATTTCAAGAGCTCAGTTCAAGTGACTCGGGTCTAAGGACTCAACGATTCATAGTGGGGCTCAATCCATGCATAGAGATATTGGTCATAGAGATAAGCCAATAAGAGGAGTTTCCATGGATAACTCACCAAGTGGGGAGAACATAATGACAAACCAATGTGATCCTTCCACTTTGCAGGGATCAGAGAAGCCTCACCAAGTGGGGATAATTTCTTGGCAAACCAAGTGAAAAAATCCATGGACCAACGTGCTACGTCAAAGTTAGTCAATGCCAAGAAATGTTTGAGCTCACCGCATTACTTACTCTGGATTAACTAGACAGTTGTGTATTTGAGTGAGTCATGGGGAACCACCATGAAAGTGGAATCCAAGGTTAGGCTCATGGAATGCTAGGTCGATTTGGGTCTTGATAGAAAGAGCTTGTGCTAGAATCCTAGAAAGATGAATCACCAAAGTGTCACGTTTGATAGAGTTAGGTGATAGCCTAAAGAGTCACTTGTTAGCTCGATTCATCTCCATGAGGAACTAAAGTTGCTTTATATCTCGCCGTAGGACCCAAACCAGTCGACACGTTAATGGCTTAGTCATCAAAGAAACTATGATGGCTCATGTGCAAAGAACTTGATGGGTGAATGTGGATATTGATAGGAAGGTGATGCCAAGAAATGGGCTAATGCGAGGTGATGCATTGGTGGTGAGCCGGTCTAAGAGGCCAAGATAGTGGAAGGAGATTAGAGAGAAGCTTTATAAAGAGTGGCTTGACCATGAAGATGTCGAAGAGATAGTTTGGTGTGGTTTGACATTGTAGTGGATTTCAATGCAAGTTAATTTGGGTCTAAAGAATCGATGATTTATAATGGGGATTAGTCCATGCATGAGAGATCGGGGCAGAGCTTGGTGTTTCATTTCCATGAATAGAGCTCATTGATCTACAGGAAGGAGCTCTACTCTCCTAGAGGGTGATTCAACAAACCAAGGAAGGAGTAAATATGGTCATCATCAGGGTGAGCTTGATGTTATGATGTCTTAGTCATACTCATGGGAGTTATGACGAACTTGTGCCAGAAGCTTAGACAAACAAGCGGTGAAAGGAAAGTGCTTCAAGATGCAGGAAGATCATCTCATGATAACAGTTGGAGGTAGCTCAATGCCATAGAGGAGTTTGGTTGTGAGAGGAGTGGCTCATTTTAGGTGATCCCATCAAGAATGGCTTGGTCTTGGAATTAGATTCATAGAAAGATGGTGGAGCTCACTCGGCATCGAGTCTCGAGATGGTGAGCTCATGAAAACATTTTCTTGACTATGTGAGAATCTAGATGATAGTTGGGCTCAACGTGCGTAAGAGGGGAGTTGTGATGGATAACGTGGTGAGCTAGGTCATGGGAGATAAGTTTCTTGGTAGTAAGCACATAAAACAAAGCCTGTGGAGGAGAACCGTCAATCGATCTAATGGAAGCTAATACCACGGAAGCTAGGTCATATTCATATCAAGCTCGTCATTTAAAAAATAATCCATGAGTTCATCATGGAGGTAAGCCAGCTTGAACAAGGGATAAGTGTGACTAGGTGAGCGGTTATGGAGAGAAATTGAAGGGATGATTCGATTCAACCTTGAACTCGACATGGATAAGTGTCAATTTAGAGCTCACTTAATTGAATGAAGCCAAGCTATCAAACTTGGTAACATAGAATTGTTATCCCGTAAAATTGGCAAGGGAAATTTTACAGATAACCATACCGAAATTTTGTTCCGATCCCTCGTTAGGGATCCCTTGCGTTCGGAACGTTGCAAAATCCCTTCTCTGGGAAATTTTTGTTTTCCGAACTTAGTCGTTTTTTGGTCTTTTTGGCCAGCGCATATAATGACTATGCAACATCAACTTTTGATGCACCCCTTTAAATCCTTTGGTGCATGTTTTCTCATGTCAACAGGTTGTTTTGGTGCACCTCACTATGTTGAGTCTTTTCTGCGTGCGCCAAGGCACGTGTGCCTTCATGCCAACATAACTTTTGTTGCGCTTCTTTTTGGTGCGCCAAAGGCGCACATATTCCTCTATCGACACCACTCTTGGTGCACCGTAGGCACACATATCTTCGTGTTGACAAGCTTTTGGTGCACCAAAGGGCGCATGTTTTCTCGTGTCGATAGCTCCTTTGGTGCGCCACTTGAAAAGGTTGGTGGCGCATTTATTGCTACCTCACCTATAAATAGGCGCGTCTGCGCTGTCATTATCGTGCACCGATGCAAACACGTGATTTTTATCTCGAGCACTGCCGAACACCTGCCCCTGTCACTTTCGAGTTGCTTTGTGGACCCCTTTCGTGCATTTCTTCATTATAAATATTCGGGTAAGTGGCCTTCTTTCTTTTGTGTGTTTTGTGTTTGTGGTTTTTGGCTGTTTGTGGGTATGATTGAAAAAAGAATGAAATCATGAATTTGCTCCCCCTTGTCTTTCCACATTTCCTCCTCTTTCCAGATCTGCTGGTAGAGGAAGCTCTGTCCTAAAAATAATGATGGTTTGAACCCCCTTTGTTTAAGCCTCTTCATCACCCAAATGAACCTTGCAAAAAGAGATTAACCATATGTAAACCCTCTCGAGAGAAAAATCAAGCTTTAAAGGAAACTGCATTTTCCTTCTCCTTTGGTGCACTGGCTCACCATGAAACATAAAAAATAGTTGCACCCTTGGTGCATCTGTCGCCCTCGTTACACAAAGAGCAACATTTGACAAATGGCGCACATTCCCCTTCGCTACATAATGAAAAGCTACGCCTCATGGTGCATTTCTCTCGCTTGCTGCAAATACTTTCCATACACCCCTAGGTGCATCAAACTTGGATGCAACATAAAGAATTCCTACGCCCTTTGGCGCACCCAAAGCATCCATGTAATGGTCATTTCCTATGCGCCAAGTGCAAAGCCATAAACGGCGCAGTCGCGTCCCTCATCGCAGCAACATCATGTTGTGCAAACCTTTCATGCACTGTGCCAAGTTCCCTTAAGCGTGCCAAAAGCATATGTTACACAAACCATATATGCGCCTTTAGCGCACCAAAGTTCCATGCAACATGAAAGATATATGCACCTTTGGCGCATCTCGTCTCCTCGTGTAACATATAGAATTCATGCACCCTTTAGAAAATGCATTCACATGGTGCAGCGCACTTATGCTTATAGAAAAAAAGAATGCATCATGCAATGTCCATGCGCCATGCACCCTTTGGCGCTGATTTAAACCTTGCAACAGCCCTTTCCCGTGCGCCTTGCCTATTTAGCCCTGCAATCTGCAATATCCATGCGCCATGCGCCCCGAGGCCTTTAAATTGCTAACTCTTTCTTCTGTCAAGCATTTCAATGGAAAATCAAACAGCTGACACGGCTTTCTCCGATTGGGTTTCACTTCTTATTCTTGCAGATCAGCAATAAGATCAGAAGAACATATGTCAACATCAAGCAAGAGACCTACCAAATCCAAAGGCAAGGCCAAGCTTACAGAAGAAGAAATGAAGTATAAATATCAGAGGGTCAGAATGCCCGACTCCCAGGCCGAGTGTGACCTGGACATCAGAGACTCAGAGTTGGGTCATATTGATATGGAGGAGTTCTGGGTCAGGACTCAGAAGGTCACAAGAAGTCCATGGATGGACAAGCGATAGCGATGCCCTCGCTTGTCATTGGAGGAATCCCGGTCGGCGCCTTAACAATGAATTCATGATGGTGGTTGCCGGTGCTACAACAAAGACACAAGATGTGTCGTAAATGAGAAGGGCGAGGTTATAATCAACCTCACTGCCCGCCACTTTGAAATGATGCTCGGCATTCCTCATCACCGGCACTTTGTGGCCGTCAGCCAAGAAGATTGCATCAAGGCATGGGACGACAATGAAGATCAATGCATGCAGCTGATGAATGAAGTTTATCTAAAGAACAAAAAAGTAGTGACCCGTTGGCCACAAATCATTCACCGCAGTGACTTTTCAGAGGAGCTCAGTGACACCATCACATTCTTGAGCAGAGTCTTTGGGCTTCCTGACGGCCATTATTTTCTCAAGTGGATGTTGCGGTACCTTGAGACAATGAACAAAAATGTGCCCGATCAACGCTTTGAATGTGCGAAATAATAAGCAGCGGCACAATCTCCGAGTAAATTACAACAATTTACCACAACCGGGAGATTCTACATGAATTCCTATGTTGTTTATGCCGCAGCCTTCTTGACTTGAGAAGGGATTATCCGGCTCGATGCGGAGTGGGGTTTGGCCCCAAGTCAAAATATATGAATATTATCTAGAATCTAAGCTGGAAAATAGCATCCCTCAATTTACAAAGATCAATGATGCATTTTTCTACTTCATCATCTTTGCTGAGGCCGAATATGACTTACTGGTCGCACGACCAAGAGCATAATGTAACCACCGAGAAATGGGGGCCTGTTCACCCAATTCCCCACATTCACTTATCGAGGGCGGCTAACTTTTGGGTGAGCCAACTAGAATGCCGAGGTATGTTGGGCCCAAATTGATTCTCGCTAGAGTCACAAGACAGCTAGTCACCTACCATGAAAAGTGCCTCAAGAGAAAGAAGGGTGGAACTCCTTTCCCCCTCACAGTGGGTAGATATACATGTCTCACTCACCACAAGGCAAAAGACATGTTTGCAGAACTGGAGCTATTGAATCTGAAACATGACTTCCCAAAAAGGCCTACCTTCAACCCGAGAAATTGTCTTCCTAGGGCTAAGCTCGATCCAATCCACATCCCTTAGATCGAGGATATCTACATTGATCTATATCATGAGGTGGAGCTCGGAAGGAAGGATCATTCTCACTTGGCATTGCGAAATCATCCGATGACGGGGTAGCTATCGTCCCCAAAGGCTACCAAACTACGAGGAAGAAGTAGATCAAGTGTATCTTGATATAGGTGGGGACGATTGGCCTTCGCGATAATTGATAGAACCAAAGCACCTAAGAAAATTGAGGAAAGGGTCAAGAAAACTCTGCACGGAGACCAGCATTGGTGCCGAATGAATGCAGGACTCATCTACCTCGGAGTCGATTTCACAACCTCTCCATTGGGTAACGTCGTCCTCGATCAAAACAACAACCTAAAGGCAAAGGAAAAGGTAAAGAGGGTGAATCTAGCACCACTCAAGAGGAAGTTCCTGAAAGTCCTCCTTCCGCTGCACCCGAACAAGGTGTAACTCGACTTCTCTCGGAGAAAGAAGCGGAAGAAGATGTTCCAATAGGCCCATCCACTCGTGGATGTCACCACCGCTACAACAACTAAGGTCCCTTCTGTTCCTTCTTCTTCTCCTCCTTCCCCCTCGCCTCGAGTGACTCAAGTGACCATTCCTTTGGTCGTGTCCTCTCCCCCTTCTTCTACTGTTCCTCCCGCTTCTTCGTCCATCTTCTCTTCTCTTGCGGACCTTTCCCCCTCCATTTCTTCCCTCATCTCTGAGCTCCCTTCCCTTCCTATGTCTTCCTCTCCGCAGTATCTCTTCGTCCCATGAGCACTTCCTCGGCCTCCCTCTCGATGCCGGCTCCAAGTGTCTCCAAGTTTTTCCCTTCTACTACCGCAGCTGCCCCTTTTCCGCTTCTCGGTCCTTCTCGCATAAGTCCACTGGATCTCCCAAAGACTTAAGTCACAGAAAAGGAAAGTTCCCATCATTGCTCCGATGGACTTTTCCGTAATCCCGTCAAAAGGGGCAAAGAAGCGAAGCTCGTCACACGCTTCTCTCGAGTGCTTCGGAGAGAGGGTAATGGAGATCGCATACCCCAATCCCTCAAGGATAAAAAAAGGACTCTGTCTCCCATAGATTATATAGTGACTCAGTCACAATGGGTACGTCTTCGAAAGCCTTTAGGGAGAGGCCCTATCTGCAGTGACGCCCTCTGCAAAGAAACTTCAAGAAGCTAAAGAAGAGAAAAGGCTATTGAAAGAGAAAAAAATCATCGCTCCAAGCCTTACGAGAAGATGGGCAAAGGTGCACCTCCCACAATGCCGCCGAGCCTCCCGTGCCTCCTGTGCCTCAGAGCCGGATAAGATTAATGAATATGCAAAGATCGGAAAGCGTGGCATGGCGGTTTCCACTTGGAGGAGCCAGATCCTCAAGGACAGTGAACAAGTAATCGCCAAGTTCTCTGATTTGTATCTAAACATCAACAAGGTGAATAAAGAGCTCCAAGCATTAGCGGGACCCATATCGAAGAGCTTGGACCATGCTAGGCTGCAACATGAGACCTTTCAACAAATGTTTGACTGTTCAGTCAAAGATCTGGTCAAGTTCGGTGTTTTCGGTCATCCTAGGGCCCTCAATAAAGTCATTTCCACTGGACTACCGGATGGATCAACTGGAATTCATCCTTGAAAAGATCGATAAGGTAAAGGAAGAAGCCTTGGACGCGATGCACCAAATGGAACAAATCGTTCTCAACATGTCTCCAGGGTTGCTTACTCCTTCCTTCGCCTTAAGGAAAGTTGATGAAACCATCCAGATCTTCAAGGAGATCGTTTCACAAGTGGGGCCAAGGGTCATTTTTGACACGAGAATCTATCAACAACCTCTTGCCGCTTTGTCGGGATTTTATCGGGTTCCTCATAGAAGTAGAGAAAGAATATTCCAAACTCCCAGAGAAGCTTGTAGACGAGCGGGAGACTTTCGAGGTGATTAGCGAGCGACACAAGGATCCTTCCCAAGATCAACTAGAGCCCATGATCAGCAAGTTCATGGAATACCGCACCCAATTCCACATCTCGTCACCTAAGCAACAGCAGAAGCAGGCTACCCCCTTTCGGCCGCAGGACGACGACGATGAATAACTTCTCTTTCCTTCTTCTCTCTCTCCTTTGGCATTCTTTTTTGTAAATATCTAGAGTATGTTGGCACAAATGATGACATCATCCATGTTGCACCATGGGGTGATGTCATCCATCAAGTTGTCAAAAGTCAACATGACTTTGAGATATTTTGTATATTTTTGTAAATAGGTGGTTGGTTCCTTTTTGCCTTCCTTCTTCTCCTTCTTCTATAAATACTCAAATACTTGTTGTATTTGCGAGGTGGATATCTTTCAGATGAAAAATAGAAGGAGAAAAGACTTTGAGCTTTTGTAACATGTGAAAGAATTATTAATACAATATTTAGACTTTGTGCTTTGAATACATGTGTTATTTGCATTGGATCTTTCTTATGTTAGATCATGTGTGTTTGTTCTTGGATTTACTGCTTTTATTGTCATTTATTCATCAATATTGCTTTATTTGTTTATGCAAGTAGGTTTGGCTCTATTTACTACCAATCCCAAAACATAAACTCTCGACCTTTCGCTTTGGAATTCATTTCTTTTCTTCCTTCGGATCCGATCTTTCTTCATCCTCTCTTCCATTCCTTTCTTTTGCGATGGAAACACCCTACTAGGATGAGATCCCAAAACCCCGAAGGCAGAATATTGTGAGACTTGCATGCATTCCCGCTTTGGTAGAATAGCAATAAACCGCACTTTGTTTGACTCAAAGAGGGGCTATGCCACACTGCGCACACTGTTGCTCGTTTATCCATAGATCTACCCAGCGCATGATTTTCGGACCAGCTGTTTTGGTGACTCTACCGGGGATCGATATGAGATCTATGATAGTGGTAGGATAGAAAATCTGAAAAATCAGAAAAATCGCTGCCTGTTTGCAAATCTGCACTTTTTGTTGAAAATCCATAATTTTGCAAAAGTGACCCGAATTGAAAATTTCCTTCTGAGATCCATAGATGTGGCCTAGTTGGAGATCTTTAGTTTGCTGAGTTTTTATAAAAATCCGTATTTTTCCGTAGATCTGAGTTTTTGACTGTTTACCAAAAGTTTGAAACCCTTTGAAAAAGTCAAATTTAGATCCGAAAATCAGCTTGCTAATCTTCACTATCATTTTATCCTCGTTGTTATTTGTCATTAACCACAATCGGTTTTCAAAAGAGGATAGTTTTTAAATATTTAGAAAAGTACATGCTGCTAGTTTTTGACAGAAAAACCAGAAAATCAGCAAGTACACCCAAAAAGAAGTTTTGAATCTGCTTCACAACATCACAGATCTGGAAGGTACGCTGGCAGGTGAGACATTTACGCGTAGCAGAGAGCTCGTGGAGAAGTCGATCTTACTTTCGATCTGCTTCAAAAGCACAATTTCAGTGTAACACCGGTGCGCTTTTCAACACTAAGTTCAGCTGATCGGTCAGCCAGAAGCGCCTCACCTCCACGAAAGAATCAGTTTTCACAAGGAGCCTCCTCATCCCTTTGTAGCACCTTGCTACTCAGTGGAACCACACTTCCAGCCCGTGTTCTTTTTCCAGCCTTCTAGATGGTGGTACCATGGGGAAATGCTATGGGTCCCTTGGCTTTGCCACATCCTATTCACGCGCTCCCTCACGGAAACCGAAAGAATTTTCCCAAATTCGACGGGAGTGGAAATCAAAGCACGGATTCACACATATCTGCATTCATCATGTCATGCAGTATCCTGGATGTAACTCATGAGGATGTGTCGGTTCACCTTTTTCTGGAAACTCTACAAGGGCCCGCAGCTGAATGGTTTCAACATTTGCCGGCCGGATCTATTACGAGTTGGGCCACCTTGCGGGACGCTTTTGAAGATAGGTACAAGCCTTCAGAAGATGCATTTGCTTTGTTATCACAGATCACTCACCTGAAGAAGGAGGCCAATGAGACCATGCACGATTTTATCACCAGGTTCAATGCATTAATTAACCGTGTCCTCGTTTGCCATGCTTCCAACACCGGAAAATCAAAAGTGTTTCTTCATGGACGCTATGAGATCAAAAGTGAGTTTCTTGCTCCTGAAGCAAGTGGCTACCTTAATTCTCACCCAAGCCGCTACCATCCGAATTGAAGATAATCTGATAATATCTGGTGAATTGAAAAGGGAGTCATCCAAGCCTAAATCTTGGGCCCTTCGTCCAAAGATTGCCCTTGTCCGATCCAAAGCATTTCAAAAGATGGCGAACGACTTGCTTGCATTGAAGAAGCAGTTAGCCCAAGCTTCCCCAATTCCTCATACCGGGATATTCCACGGAGGAATTTCGTTCCCAACAATGTTTCACAAAGGCCGCGCTTACCTGCAACTGCTCCACGGTTGGCGCTTGAGGCTCCTCCGGTTAACACCTTAGCTGAAATTGAAGAAGAGGAACAAGATTATGAAGAACCTTCGTCTCAAGGCGAAGATGATCAAGATGTCGGTGAGCCGACTGGCGACTCTACTATCGGGTATATGGAATTTGATGAGGAAGAATCTGATGAAGAAGAAGGTACCCAGGGCTATGCAAGCGGATACAATCATATGTTTTTTTTACCCACTCATGAAGGAAAAGAAGCGGAGGTCGCTGCCCATGTGCGTAAGAGAAGGCATGTCAAACGCACCTCCAACCATTGCTAAAAGAGGTAATCCTTTCCTACTCAACTCCTGTTAAGTCTTTTACAAGGAAACCTTTTCCCCCATTACTCCTCCAAATCAGCCTTCTTTTATTCCTATAAAGACTAGTAATCCTACCCTACCATCATGAGGTGAGGGACTCATTCCTTCACCCAGTGAACCCTTGGCCGCATTTGATATCATAGACCATGCTAAAAAGACCAAGATCGGATGTCCGGCGAAGTCGAGTACCTTCATCAAATCCCGAAACTTGTAAGATTGACTAAGTATATTCAAAGTCAAGCATTATATCTAATCGTGTTTCCCAAAGGAATCCTTTCCACTCCTCCCGAATCCTACATAAATGTTGCCTCAACATCTACATCAGAAAGATAGAGCCTTTCTATCTTTCCTCTCTAATCAATGGCCACAAGTTGAGTAATGTATAATTGATTCCGGGGCCTCGATAATGTCATGCCGGTAAAAGTCACCCATGCTTTGGGCCTCACCCTTACCAAGCCTTTTGGCGGTGTTTATTCCTTGGAAACCAAGCGGGTTCCGTTGATTGGTCAAATCAAAGACGTGCGATTTGCATTTGCGGCGTTCCCAGAGAAAAGAGTAAAGATGACCGTCCTCATTGCCGATATTCCAAAGACCTTCACGGAATTTTCTTTGGGAAGAATTTCTTGCAGAAGTTGGTGGGGAAATTCATATATGGACTGTCCAAGGCTAGAATCCCGTCAAAAGGTGTAATGCGTACATTGGAGCCGAATCACAAAAGAAGTACTTGGTCACTAGCTCTGAAGACCCCAAAGCTCAAATTATTTTCGAATCATCAGGAATGGGGAACTATTTCTTGTCTACCGAGTCCGACAAAATGGTTGTTCTCGTTCAAGAAGAAGATCTTAATAAGATCTGGACTTTGCAGTTCGATGGCAGCTGCGCAACCAGTGGATGTGGTGCCGGAGCCGTGCTAATATCTCCCGAGGAAGAGGTTATTCCTCTCTCTTTCAAGTTGCGTTTTCAACACGAATAATACTGCTGAATATGAATCTCTGCTACTTGGCATGCAAGCCGCGAAGGAAAGAGGGATCAAAAATCTGAAAGTGCAAGGTGATGCAGAGCTAGTCATGAATCAAGTTAAAAGGATATATCAAGTAAAGAATGAAAGGCTCAGGCATTACCGTAACGCAGTGTGGGACAACATTGAAGAATTTGATGCTTTTTCAATTGAATCCATTCCAAGGACCCAGAATGACATGGCTGATTCATTGGCCGTTTCAGCATCCCTCATGCTCCCTCACCCAGGTTTGAAAACAGACAAATACACCATTGAGGTGGTTTTCCACCCAAGCGTGCCAGATAATTCTCAGCATTGGCAAGTATTCAATGATGACAATCAACTCATTGCCTTTCTGGAGAAGGCGAAAATTTCAAAGAATTGCATTTTGAAGGATCCGCTTCTATGTGCCGCGAATCGGTCACCGATCAAGACAATGAATCCGAAGGGAACGATGACATTTGTCAGCTCAAAGGAAATAAAATTCTGAAGGGCCTGGTTTCTCTGGAATGGTTATTTGACAGGCATGATCGTTTTGTAAAAAAGAAAAGGTGGGATGATGCTATCATCCCCGAAAACGAACTCCAACTTAGGTTCGGAAGAACACCTACCAGCTTTGTGAACATTGGAAAATGTTGCACGCTTTGAGAAGCGGAAATTCGTCAAGCTTCTTTGAAGAAATACATGGATGTATTGGCATGGTCCTATGCCGATCTAAAGTCTTTTAAGCCAAAGATCGTCCCAAAGCATGACATCCCATTGAAAGAAGATGTCAAGCCCTTTCACCAGAAACAGAGGCATTATAATCCTAAGATCTCAGGTACTATCCAGGCTGAAATTCAGAAAATGCTGGATGCGAGAATCATTTTTCCTATCCATCACAGTACTTGGGTAGCAAATATTGTGCCAGTGCGTAAGAAGAACGGGGAAATACGCATATGCGTAGATTTTCGAAATTTGAATCAGGCTTCCTTGAAAGACAACTACCCACTTCCTATAATGGATCAAGTTCTGCAAGCAGTAACTGGATCAGAGATGTTGTCCATGCTTGATGGTTTTTTGGGCTACAATCAGATTGAAGTTTCACCTGAGGATCAATTTAAAACAACATCCACTACTCCCTGGGGTACGTTTGCCTACAGCAGGATGCCTTTTGGCCTAACTAATGCTGGCGCCACTTTTCAGCGGGCCATGGACCTTGCATTCAAAGGTATGATGGGGAAGGTCATTGTCGTTTATCTAGATGACTTGACTATGTTCTCTAAACAACGAAGTGATCATTGTGATCACTGGAGCAAGTATTGGCCAGATGCCGAGAACATGGGATTTCCCTGAACCCGAAAAAGTCTGTTTTTGGAGTCACAGAAGGAAAGTTGCTAGGGCATGTGGTTAGCAAAGAAGGAACGAAGATAGATACCGAAAGAGTTAAGGCTATTCAGAGCCTTACTTTGCCTACAAGCAAGACTGGCATTCATTCTTTCTTTGGAAAGGTGAACTTTCTCAGGCGTTTTGTTCCCGAATTTGCTGAGAAGACTCGTCATATATTGGACATGATGAAAGGGTCACCAACTTTCCGGTGGAGCGAGGAAGGAAAAAGGTCGTTCGAAGAGATAAAAGCTTCCGTCACTCACGCACCAGTCCTGGTATGTCCCGATTTCTCCAAGGACTTTATCATGTATAGTTATGCATCTGAGCATACTGTGTCTGCCATCTTGATGCAAAAGAATTCAGAGGATGTTGAATCTCTGATTGTGTTCATGAGCTCTCCCCTCAAGCCTCACGAATTAAAAATGTCTCAATTGGAAAAGCATGCCTTCGCCGTTGTCAAAGCAGTAAAGAACTTCAGGTATTACATTTTAAACTCTCATACAGTAGTACTAGTTCCTGACACGGCAGTCAAATCAATTCTAACTCAACAGGAGTTAGGAAGCTTGCGAGGAAATTGGATTGCAAAGGTCCAGGAGTACGACCTGGATATAAAACCAACCAAGCTGGTAAGAGGCAAGGGCCTATGTCAGCTTATGGCTGAAAACAAAGATTCAAAAAGCCCTGAGGAAAAGATGATTGTACCAATGAAGCACAAAGCCACTGGAGAAAGCCCATTCTCTGCCTCTGGTCCTATTTTTCACAACTAGCGATGAGTGGTATTCCGATATTGCTTTCTTCCTTACCTATGGCGAATGCCCAGCTCACCTAACTGCAAAGGAGAAGCGCACTATAAAGCTCAGAGCAGCCAAATATGTCATCTGGGATGATGGCTTATACAAACGCGGGATAGATGGTGTCTTCTTGCGATGTGTCGACAAGCCACAACAGGTGAAGTTACTTGAAAGTTTTCATAATTCAGCCTGTGGAGGCCATTTCTCCTCCTCCGTGACGGCACACAAGATCATCCGGGCCAGGTACTATTGGCCGACGCTTTTCCAAGATACAACCACCTGGGTAGCAAAATGTGAACCTTGCCAGCAGTTCGTCGGCAAGCCCAAGTTGGCTGCTTTTCCCCTCAGGCCGGTTGTTGTCAACGAACCATTCAGGCAGTGGGGAATTGATTTTATTGGTGCACTCAATCCCCAATCGAGTGCCGGACATAGTTATGTCCTAACAGCAACAGATTACTTCACCAAGTGGGTGGAAGCCATACCTGTCAAACATGCCACTTCTGAGGTTGTTTGTAGTTTTATCAAAGAAAATATCATTGTCAGGTTTGGCGTTCCCAACAAAATTGTTGCTGATAATGCTTCTAACTTCTCTTCACGGGAAGTTATTAGTTTTTGCTATGAATATGGGATAACTTTGGCTCACGCCTCAGATTATTACCCTCAGGGAAATGGTCAGGCAGAATCCAGTAATAAAAACTTGGTGACCATCATACGAAAACTGGTGGATGAGAATCAACGAATGTGGCACAAGTCCTTATATGATGCTTTGTGGGCAGATCACATTACTCCCAAGAGGTCTCTTGGTATGTCACCTTTTCAAGTGTTATATGGCACTGATGTCGAGCTTCCCATTTCTGCTGAACTCCTGCTCTGTGCTTGGCACGAGCTATTGAAGATGAAACTTTCCAAAATTCTCTTGAAAAGAGGATCATGTATCTGACAGAGCTCGAAGAAAAGAGAGTAAGAGTGGTCAACAAGATCACCGAGCATCAAAATCAAGTCAAGAGACTGTTCGATAAAAAGATAAGCAAAGAAATTTCTAGGTGGGAGACCTCGTCCTTCTGTGGGACAAGCGAAGAGAGCCAAAGGGCATGCATGGAAAGTTTGATTCCTTATGGAGAGGACCTTTCAAAATCAAGTAGCTCAACGGAGAGAATAGTTTCTATCTCTCATATCTGGATGGAACCGAACTCCCGCTTCCCTACAGTGGGCAGCATCTGAAATTTTTAGGAAGTAGAGCTTGCTCTCTTCTTTGTATAGTTTTCTTTAGTTGTGTGTTTGTTTTTGTCGTGTGTTTTCTTTCTATTTGTTGTGTGTTTCCCTTTCCGGTCACCCTTGTTTTTGACTCTGTTACCCAATGGATAGGCACATGAGATCTGGGATTCTCTACCCCAGGTTTGCTCAGGGATAGTCCCCAGAAAGAGCCAATTTGTTATCCCGTAAAATTGGCAAGGGAAATTTTATAGATAACCATACCGAAATTTTGTTCCGATCCCTCGTTAGGGATCCCTTGCGTTCGGAACGTTGCAAAATCCCTTCCCGGGAAATTTTAGTTTTCCGAACTTAGTCATTTTTGGTCTTTTTGGCCAGGCGCATATAATGACTATGCAACATCAAATTTTGATGCGCCCCCTTTAAATCCTTTGGCGCATGTTTTCTCGTGTCAACAGGCGTTTTGGTGCGCCTCTTATGTTGAGTCTTTCCTGCGTGCGCCAAGGCGCGTGCGCCTTCATGTCAACATAAATTTTGTTGCGCCTCTTTTTGGTGTGCCAAAGGTGCACATATTCCTCTGTCGACACCACTCTTCGGTGCGCCGTAGGTGCACATATCTTCATGTTGACAAGATTTTTGGTGTGCCAAAGGGTGCATGTTTTCTTGTGTCGACAGCTCTTTTGGTGCGCCACTTGAAAAGTTGGTGGCGCATTTATTGCTACCTCACCTATAAATAGGTGCGTCTGCGCTGTCATTGTCACCAATGCAAATCACGTGATTTTTCTCTGAGCTTGTCAGCGCACCTGCCCCGTCGCTTTCGAGTTACTTTGTGGACCCCTTTCATGCATTTCTTCGTTATAAATATCTGGGTAAGTGGTCTTCTTTCTTTTGTGCATTTTTTGTGTTTGTGGTTTTGGCTTTTTGTGGGTATGATTGATTGAAAAGAATGAATTCATGAAATTGCTCCCCCCTCGCTGTATCTTTCCACATTTCCTCCTCTCTTTCAGATCTGTGGGTAGAGGAAGATCTATCTAAAAATGATGATGGTTTGAACCCCCTTTATTTTAGGCTCTTCATCCCCCAAATGAACCTTGCAAAGGAAGCTTAACCATATGTAAACCCCTCGAGAGAGAAAAAAGCTTTAAAGGAAACTACATTTTCCTTCTCCTTTGCTCATTGGCTCACCATGCAACATCAAAAATAGTTGCGCCCTTGGCACATCTATCGCCCCTGTTACACAAAGAGCAGCCGCGCCAATGGCGCACATTCCCTGCCTGCTACATCATGAAAAGTTGCGCCCTCATGGCGCACTTCCCTCGCTTGCTGCAAATGCTTTCCATGCGCCTCTTGGTGCATCAAACTTGATGCAACATAAAAATTCCCGCACCTTTGGCACACCCAACATCCATGTAACAGTCTTTTCCTATGCGCCAAGTGCAAAGCTATAAACGGCGCAGGCGTGTCCCTCATCGCAGCAACATCATGTTGTGCAAGACCTTTCATGCGCCACGCCAAGTTCCCTTAAGCGCGCAAAAGCATATGTTACACAAACCCTATATGTGCCTTTGGCGCACCGAAGTTCCATGCAACATGAAAGATATATGCACCTTTGGCGCATCCTGTTCCCGTGTAACATAAAGAATTCATGCGCCCTTTACAAAATGCATTCACATGGCGTAGGCGCACTTATGCTTACAGCAAAAAAAAATGCATCATGCAGTGTCCATGCGCCATGCGCCCTTTGGCGCTGATTTAAACCTTACACACCCTTTCCCGTGTGCCTTGCCTATTTAGCCTGTATCTGCAATATCCATGCGCCATGCGCCCCGAGGCCTTTAAATTGCTAACTCTTTCTTCTATCAGCATTTCAATGGAAAATCAAGCAGCTGACACGGCTTTCTCCGATTGGGTTTCACTTCTTATTCTTACATATCGGTAGCTAAGATCGAAAGAACATATGTCAACATCAAGCAAGAGACCTACCAAATCCAAAGGCAAGGCCAAGCTTACAGAAGAAGAAATGAAGTATAAATATCAGAGGGTCAAAATGCCCGACTCCCAGGCCGAATGTGACCTGGACATCAGAGACTCAGAGTTGGGTCATATTGATATGGAGGAGTTACGGTCTGACTCGAAAGGTCGGAGAAGTCCATGGATGGACAAGGCGATAGGCGGTGCCACTGTACTTTCTTTGGAGGAATCCCAGTCAGTGCCGTTAACAATGAATTCATGATGGTGGTTTCCGGTGCTACAACAAAGACACAAGATGTGTCGTAAATGAGAAGGGCGAGGTTATAATTAACCTCACTGCCCGCCACTTTGAAATGATGCTCGGTATTCCTCATCACCGGCACTTTGTGGCCGTCAGCCAAGAAGATTGCATCAAGGCATGGGACGACAATGAAGATCAGTGCATGCAGCTGATGAATGAAGTTTATCTAAAGAACAAAAAAGTAGTGACCCGTTGGCCACAAATCATTCACGCGTTGATGATTTTTCGAGGAGCTTAGTGACACCATCACATTCTTGAGCGAGAGTCTTTGGGCTTCTGACGCCCATTATTTTCACAAGTGGATCTTTGTGGTACCTTTAGAAACAATGAACAAAAATGTGCCCGATCAACGCTTTGAATGGGCGAGAAATATAAGCAAGACACAATCTCGAGTAGCTACAATTTTACCACAACTCGGGAGATTCTACATGAATTCCTATGTTATTTATTCTGCAGCTTCAGAAAGGGACTATCCAGCTCTGATGCGGAGTGGGGTTTGGCCCCAGGTCAAAATCTATGAATATTATCCAGAACTGAAGCTGGAAAATAGCATCCCTCAATTTACAAAGATCAATGATGCATTTTTCTACTTCATCATCTGCCTGTTGAGGCCGAATATGACTTACGGTCACACGACCAAGAGCATAGTAGCAGCCACTGAGAAATGGGGGGCCCTGTTCACCCAATTCCCCACATTCACTTATCTGAGGGCGGCTAACTTTTTGGGAGAGCCAACTAGACTGCCGAGGTATGCTGGGCCCAAATTGATTGTGCTAGAGCTGTCAAGACAGCTAGTCACCTACCATGAAAATTGCCTCAAGAGAAAGAAGGGTGGAACTCCTTTCCCCCTCACAGTGGGTAGATATACATGTCTCACTCACCACAAGGTAAAAGACATGTTTGCAGAGCTGGAGCTGCTGAATCTGAAACATGACTTCCCAGCAAGGGCCTACCTTCGACCCGAGAAATTGTCTTCCTAGGGCTAAGCTCGATCCATCCACATCCCTCAGATCGAGGATATCTACATTGACCTATATCATGAGGTGGAGCTCAGAAGGAAGGATCATTCTCACTTGGCATTGGCGAGAAATCATCCAAGACGGGTAGCTATCATCCCCAAAGGCTACCAAACTACGAGGAAGAAGTAGATCAAGTGTATCTTGACACGGTGGGGACGATTGGCCTTTGCGATAATTGATAGAACGCACCTCGACAATTGAGGAAAGGGTCAAGAGAAACTTTGCGCGCAGACAAAGCATTGGTGCCGAATGAATGGGCTCATCTACCTCGGAGTCAATTTCACAACCTCTCCATTGGGTAATGCACCTCCTCGATCAAAAAATAGCGGAAAGGAAAAGGAAAAGGTAAAGAGGGTGAATCCAAAGCCACTCAGAGGAAGTTCTGAAAGTCCTCCTTCCGTTGCACTTTTCTGAACAAGTTGTAACTCGACTTCTCCGGAAAAGAAGCGGAAGAAGATGTTCCAATAGGCCCATCCACTCAGGATGTCACCACTACTACAACAACCGAGGTCCCTTCTGTCCCTTCTTCTTCTCCTCCTTCCCCTCCTCGAGTGACTCAAGCGACCATTCCTTTGGTCATGTCCTCTCCCCCTTCTTCTACTGTTCCTCCCACTTCTTCGTCCATCTTCTCTTCTCTTGCGGACCTGTCCCCCTCCATTTCTTCCCTCATCTCTGAGCTCCCTTCCCTTCCTATGTCTTCCTCTCCTCTTCCTCCCGTGAGCACTTCCTCGGCCTCCCTCTCGATGCCGCCTCCAAGTGTTTCTCCACGTTTTTCCCTTCTACTACTGCAGCTGCCCCCTTTTCTGTTTCTGGTCCTTCTCCCATAAGTCCAGCCTGGATCTCCCAACACTTAAGTCAACAAAAAAGGAAAGTTCCCATCGCTCTAATGGACTTCTCTATAATCCCATCAAAAGGGGCAAAGAAGCAGAAGCCCATCACATGCTTCTCTCAGAGTGCTTCGGGAGAGAGGGTAATGGAGATCGCATACCCCAATCCTCTGAAGGATAAAAAGGATCTGTCTCCCACAGATTATACAGTGACTCAAGTCATAATGGGTACATCTTCTAAAATCCTTCAGGGAGAGGCCCTATCTGCAGTCGATGCCCTCTGCAAGAAGCTTCAAGAAGCTAAAGAAGAGAAAAGGCTATTGAAAGAGCAAAACAAACATCTGCTCCAAGCCTTACAGAAGATGGGCAGTGCACCTCCCACAATTGCCAGAATCCTGTGCCTCGAGCCAAGATAAGATTAATGAATATGCAAAGATCGGCGAAGCGGGGCATGGTAGTTTCGCTTGGAGGAGCCATATCCTCAAGGACAAGGTGAAAGAGTAATCGCCAAGTTCTCGATTTGTATCTAAACATCAACAAGGTGAATAAAGAGCTCCAAGCGTTAGCGGGACCCATATCAGAAGAGCTTTGGACCATGCTTTAGGCTGCAGCATGAGAGACCTTTCAACAAATGTTCATCTGTTCAGTCAAAGATCCAATCAAGTTCGGTGTTTTCGGTCATCCCGGGGCCCTCAATAGAGTCATTTCCACTGGACTACGGATGGATCAAGCTGGAATTCGTCCTTGAAAAGATCGATAAGGTAAATGAAGAAGCCCTGGACGCGATGCACCAAATGGAACAAATCATTCTCAACATGTCTCCAAGGTTTCTTACTCCTTCCTTCACCTTAAGGAAAGTTGATGAAACCATCCAGATCTTCAAGGAGATCGTTTCACAAGGGCTAGGGCCAGAGGTCATTTTGACGCGAAATCTATTAATAACTTGCTTTGGCTGTCGGGACTTTTATTGGGTTCCTCATAGAAGTAGAGAAATAATATTCCAAACTCCTAGAGAAGCTCGTAGACAAGTGGGAGACTTGCGAGGTGATTAGAAAATTCCACAAGGATCCTTCCCGGGATCAACTAGAGCCCATGATCGCAAGTTCATGGAATACCGCGCCTAATTCCACATCTCGTCCCCTCGAGAGCAAGCGCAGAAGAGGCTACCCCCTTTCGGCGCGGGGACGACGATGATGAATAACTTCTCTTTCCTTCTCTCTCTCTCCTTCGGCGTTCTTTTTTGTAAATATCTAGAGTATGTTGGCACAAATGATGACATCATCCATGTTGCACCATGGGATGATGTCATCCATCAAGTTGTCAAAAGTCAACATGACTTTGAGATATTTTGTATAGTTTTGTAAATATCTTTGTAAATAGGTGGTTGGTTCCTTTTTGCCTTCCTTCTTCTCCTTCTTCTATAAATACTCAAATACTTGTTGTATTTGGGAGGTGGATATCTTTCAGATGAAAAATAGAAGTGAGGAGAAAAGACTTTGAGATTTTATATGAATGAAAGAATTATTAATACAATATTTAGACTTTGTGTTGAATACATGTGTTATTTGCATTGGATCTTTCTTACGTTAGATCTGTGTGTTTGTTCTGTTGGATTTACTTCTGTTTTATTGTCATTTATTCATCAGTATTGCTTTGCTCGTTTATGCAAGTAGGTTTGGCTCTGTTTACTACCAATCCCAAAACATAAACCCTCTGACCTTTCTGCTTTGGAATTCATTTCTTTTCTCCCTTCGGACCTGATCTTTCTTCATCCTCTCTTCCATTCCTTTCTTTTGCAATGGAAACACCCTACTTTTAGGATGAGATCCCAAACCCCCGAAGCGAATATTGTGAGACTTGCATGATTCCTCTTTTGGTAGAATAGCAATAAACCAGTTTCACTTTCTTGACTTAAGAGGGGCTATGCCACTGCACACTGTTAGCTCGTTTATCCATAGATCTGCCCGGTGTGATTTTTGGACCAACAAGAACAAAGCTAGGTTAGGAGCTCAACATGGTATGGCTCTTTCAGAAAACAAAGATGTTTGACATGGCGGAATAATATGGTGAAGGATGCTTACAGGATGATTCAATTGAAGATCACGTGGGGAAATAGTTAGCGATGAGATTGATGCATGGCCAGCTCAGTAGATTTTGTGTGGAGCTCTACGAGTCGAGAAAATGAAACATGGCAAGAATGGAGGATAGGTTGAGAAGAGCCTTAGAGACATAGCTCGGTGATGAACTCAAAAGAAGTTCGTGGGAAATGTTTGCAATGATGGTGAGCTTGTCAAACAAGAGGAACTTGAATCTTACATGTAATCTCGGTTGCACGTAAGGATGGAGGAGCTTGATCCCAACTCGGTGAGGTCGCAGCAAGCCAACCATCGAGTTGGGTTATGTGTGACCCTCTTTCATGGCCCCTATTTTCTGAAAGTCAAACCAAGTCAATAGGGGGTCCCACCATTATTTTTAAATTAAATTAATATTTTATTAATAATATTTATTATTATTATTAAAATATTTTATTTAAATATTCCTTTAATTAATTGAGAGGATTAGGTCAACAAGAAATTGATGGCACATGATGGAACCTTCTCAAGTGGTTCAACCAACTGTAATTAATGAACAATCATGTGCCTTCAATTTAGAAAGGGAATTTATCTCTTATTCTCTCTCTAACTTATTCTATAAATGTAAGTTGGAAGATCATTCCAATAAATTGGATAAGTTAGACTTCTGCGATAAGTGTATAGTTTCCAAGAAACCTCCTTCTTCTAAAGTTGTTCTTGTATGTTGAGGGAACTTTCGGCCTTCTTTCAATCTTTTGTAATGGCAACCATTTCCTCTTATGAATGTATTATGCATTGTGAATGTTGTTTAAGTAGTAAAATTGTGTGTTTTGTGACTAATCTTAGTCCTTTCATCCTTCAATACTACTTTTTTCCTTTTAATGCTTGCAGTACCTTTGTGCAAGTGTAAGTTTCTATTGCATGTTCTTAGAGTTCTGTGATTATCAATTACTGGAGCATTACATGCGGTTTAGTTATGGTGCTTGTTCACCATTCTCAAGTTCATCCTTCTTCACTGGAAGAATGATATACCATTATCTGATTGAAGTTTAACAAAGAAAATGTATGCTTCTTAGTCTGTGGTATTCTTTACCCTCTCTAAGTTGTAGTAGGTGAAGTTGTCTTGTGGTGCACAACACCCTTTTCAAGTTAGCCATTCCTGAGTCTAACAACACCCTTTATTTGGTGCATCACCATTCCTAGTATAGTTTCATTTCTTGTAAATATATTTCCTAAAACCCATGAAAATGTTAACATAGGACTAGATAACCATTTTATTGCACTAGGAGTAGTACAACACTTAGTTTAGGAAGAGGAACCCAACATTCTCTGGAGGTTCACCTCGAGCTTAAGTCCCACAAATGACTTGATAGGTGATCTGATGTTTACCAATCACACCGAACGTCCTATTCGCATTCTCGGCCATTTGGAGAGTGCGGTGATTTGGTGACAACACACCTCTTGTCTTGATGAGACTAGTCAATGATATCTTGTCACTTGACAAGTTCATCCTCTTATTGTTATTTGGATACATGGGGAAATAGAATATATAGTAGAGGATCACAAGTTATTCACTTTTGGACTGCACATTGTTATATAGCTATACGAGTTTTTTGCACCTTGTCACCTATAGGGCAAGTAAGAGTATCAATCATAAAAAATTACTACATATATAATCATGGGAACATATAAAAGTTGCGTGCCTTGTTGGTTTATTTGATACTTTAGAGGATTATGATCCATTAGCCTATAGATGAGTTAGATTAGGTAGGGGGATAAGGTATCTAAGAGTTGTGTCTTTACAAATGAGAATTAAATGAAATCATACCACTTCATATTCTTCTAGTAAGGGAGGGTTCAAATAAGAGGTATTTAAATGAATTAAATTTTGAAATGACATTTTTTTGTTTCTAAGGAGATAATTTCTTTTCTTTTGGAATGAAAAGACAATGGATAAACATGTTTCTTTATTTTAAGGATAATTAAGCTCATATGACATCAAATTTTGGCTAAGGTAGTAGAAAACTCTTTTTTTTCTTGT
Source organism: Taxus wallichiana var. yunnanensis (assembly GCA_018340775.1). Classification (NCBI taxonomy): domain Eukaryota; kingdom Viridiplantae; phylum Streptophyta; class Pinopsida; order Cupressales; family Taxaceae; genus Taxus; species Taxus wallichiana. Next base: position 77,925,097 of record CM031238.1, read on the forward strand.
TTATTAAGCTAGGATGAGAGAGTTCCTAGATGGAAAATCAGGTAGTTTAAATATATAACACAAGGATTTCTCCTAGAGTATGAGGGAATAAAATCGGTGTCTTGGATAGATATTGATTTAAGCTGATCTAAGTCTTACTAGAATTTCGATCCTATTAAAAAGTGACATATTAAGGATATGGGTGAAAGGATGACATTTATCTAAATTGAGAAATGAATCTTCTAATAGCTTGGATTTTTCCTTGTAAGCTACATTCCTATTTTAGGTTCCTAGAGGAAGATTTTTGTAATATCTCAGAAATTTGCAATATATACTTCAATTCCTCATCTAGACATGATAAACCCTAATAATCTTATTGATGTAAATACAAATTCATATTTATTAGGAATTAATATGAATTTGTATTGGTTAATCCATTCAAAGATATGATAAAGGATAAATATATGTTCTTTTCTGTCTTAGATTTTCCCAAAAAAATTCCAAAGTATTACACTATGTTGTACAACATATTGTAAAATATAACTATCATAGATTTTTGATATGTGGTCCCATATTTTAATGGCCGAAAGGCACGACCTAATAGTAGACGTTTCCTAGGGTGTAGTGAAATTAATCCTATGTTGATCCTCATAGAAAAATTTTATATGATTTTATCAAAAGAATACATCCATGAGAGATAAAATATCATGACCTCTTGTTAAGAACAAAATCCTATCAATGTTTGTGAGAGGAAATTCATCTATATGACATACTTTTTTATATCCCTTAATATTTTGTAGACCCCAATTATTTTCAATTTCTTATGAATATGTACTATGTTTGATATCAATTTAGAGTAGTTGATATGTTTAATAAATTCCATTACTAAAATATTTTCTATATCTTCTTTGCAAGGAGAGATACTTTGGTAGATGCATTTTATAGTTTTTTTATTTTACTATTTTTCCAATTACAAAATTACCAATTTGTGCATAACCAAAGAAGGGTATATCCTTGACATGTATCCACATGACCATACAAATAAATTTGATAATTACTGGAAAAAGATGCAAAGGTTTTCTATTCTTTAGGACTAAGTTAAGCCCCATGTTTGGTGATTTTGGGTTGTTCCTATCTACCAATGTTGATGTCTATAGTCCATTTAACCAATAATTTAGAACCATCCTCCATTTGTGTATGATTAGTGGGAAGGTTTCAATTTATTTTTCTGTTAGCATCTCAATGAGATTTTCACCAACATAATGGTATTTTTCTTATTTTTCTCATTTTTGGTATTTTTGTCTTATAATGCTTGAAAGTGGTTTTCACTAGTTAACTTCATTTTTTTTCTTGTTTTTATTTTATTTTATGAATTTTTAATTTTTGTTGACCACAGAATTTATCTTCCTTATTGAGGTATGCACTTATATTGATATCAATGGAAAACGCCTTCTTATGATCCCCATATGGGATGTCATCCCAAGAGCTTTGTGATATCTTCTCCTTTCTCAAACGAATTTATTGATATTTTTCTTATTTATACCAATTGATAAGGAATGGACATATGAGTTCCAGTTTAAGATAGGATGACATTGAGTTAAATATGATAGTGTTGGAAAATATGTTAGTGAAGATAACTTCCTCATAGATAATACAAGAATATCTTGGTTTTGTGTCGCAATCCGAAGATCCCTCTTCACATTTAGAAGAGATTACATCAACTTGTGTAGATGGAACACCATAAAGTTCAATGTGGATTTCATATTAGTCCTTCAATTTTTGTGTTAGGATAGGTTATTGAACACCTTGTTCATTATTTACACAATCATAACCATGATAATTGACAATATATATCATCTTTTTGGGGATTTCATATTGTGGGGATTGGTAACAAGATGTAAAGTTCTCATCTAGAAAATAGAAGAGTAAGTAGTGTCTAGGTATTATTTGTACAACATGTATTCCTTGTAAAAGTTTCCAAAGCTACTATGATACAATTATCTTCTTGGCATGAATTTGGGCCTACCATGAATCTTAGGTGATAGGGGAATATTATAAATTAGGAGGGCCTATAATAGATCATATTACCCTTAGCCAATAGTAATGGTATTTGAATTTTACTTCAAGGAAGGATAGGAATATTTAGAAGTGGATGCACAATATGAAATTGATTGAGGGATGAGGTATCTAATTAGGTACAAGATGTGGACACCTCGAATTCTATCTCAAAATAAAAATCTATACTACGGATATAATATTAATTGTGATAATGATTAGCCAATGATTTATAATGCACAAAAGTATGTGGGTCACTTGATATTATGAGATATTAAACCTAATAATGTAGCTTGATTCATTGTTGGAAGGTGGACCTTGAATATATTTCATGGCACAAATCCATAAGAGACTAACAAGGATATTTTATATGAGATCCAAATCAATAACTTGAAATTGGGTATCTTATGTGACATGACCAACTTCTAAAGGTAAGTTGATTATACCTTATGATTATCATTTTATGTTGTCGTAAGCCTTCATGGTAATGATGTCGGGTTTGATCTCGGTGTGGGTTTGCCCTAATTATTTGAAAATCTTCAAATTGTATAATTTTAGAATGGATATATTTTCCACAAGAACATGTTTGATTTTATTTCAGGTAATGATGGCCTCAATATACAAAGGTAAGTTATCAATATAATTTTCTTGTGGGATCTCAATTTAGATAAAAATTATTTTCTCTAATGGGGTTTTTTTTTTTGCTAACCTCCGAGAGCTTGAAGGTTCAATTTTAGTGGGAACTCTTGATTCTTAGATGGTATTATAGAGGATATTTTTATGAGAAGTGGATATATTGAAGGTCCAAGTTAGAAATCTTAGTATCCATTTTTTGAATTTATTCTAAGAGATCATAATGACCATTTGAAGGAGTGGATAAAGGAGGTCATGGGATAGTGATGTAATTGTTTTGCATTTTTATGAAACAGTCCTTAGATTTGATTTTTTTAGGTAATGATGTGATTGGTGATAGGATGAATATAGCAAATGACATAATTGAAGGAATAATATATTTTGGTGGCAATATGGTTGGTGTTATAATATTGTGAGGATAGACCTGTATCTAAATTTTTTCAATTTTTTATGTTTGGGACATAGATCTTTATAGATCCCTAGCTTATTTTTTTATTCAGGGGCCTCTCAAGTCTTGAGTTATATGTCCATATGATCTAGTAAGTCTTGGACACATTTTTTTAGCTTCATGCACCAATTGGTTCCATGTAATTTGACATGATGGTATTTACAATATTCATTTTACTTATACCATGTACGATTAAGGACATTCTAATTGAGTGTAGTTTTCTTGTGAAAATTTATCATGTTCACAAATTGGAGCTAACAGAATATAGAGGATACAAATTCACTTAATAATGTATAAAATATTCATGGTTTCTCTTGTTAGGTGGCACCTAAGTGATTGTTAATTGTGTGGTATTTGTACTATCTATATGTGTCTAGAGTCTACAACTTCATCACTAATGACATTATTTAAAATAAAAAAAATTCAATTTTTCATTAGGTTTCTCAACATAACCTTTATGAAATGGTTTTAAGACCCAATTTTCGGAGAGAGTCTTATTAATTTGATTTATGTTTTTGATGACCTCCTCAAACATGCTTACATAGTGTATTTAAATGTGAAAGTGATTTGAAGATATATATGGGGAAAAATAAATTGAACAATTGTTTTTTGAGTATGGAGCATTAGAATTATCTAGCTAAGCCCCTCCATCATTATATGAATGTTGAGAAGTTTTTGTTATTACCTTATTTGGAATTAAAAAGGTCAATCATTGTGATGTCGCTCTCCATGTTGAAGGAAATCTATCTAACATATATCAGATATGTATGAAAATGAGGATATTGACCTTTTAAGGATGTGGAGGAACAATTAAAGATATTGGCCTCCTAAAAATGAGGGAATAGTTGAATAAGATAATTATCATTATAAGTAACTTCCTTATAAAACATGAATAAGTTTTTGATGTAATCCTAAGGGTGATCCTTCCCATGATATTTTTCAAATTTAGGACAATCAAGGTTTGAACAAAATGGTACTTGAAAATTTTCCCTTTCGAAGGGATAGGGATATAGCCATTCGAAGAAATATTTTTATCTATCCACTACTATTTTATTGTTAACCAAGAAGTGCATATTTCATTGATTGTCAATCTTGTTTGAAATTTTTTCCAAGTGTGGATGTAGATGGTATCTATACATGGTTTTCTTGATAGGCTTCACCACCACAATGATTTTTTTGATTTTTCATAAGTCACCTTGAGGTTTCTTTGTTTGTATGTGAGAATCTCTATTTATGAGTTGGTGACTTAAAGTTTACAATAGTTATTATACAATTAATTAATTTTTATGATGTGTATGAGGTTTTTCTTAAACTTGAATATTACTTGTCACGATTTATCTTAATAAGAGGTATTTGATTGTATGCTTTAGATTCCTCTTTGTTTGGATTAGATTCCTCTTTGTTTGGCTTAGAATTTTTGTATTTAGATGCATGACAAAGGTTTAAGATGTCATCCAAATAATTAAGAGTCACATGATTAAATGTGTATTTCCCACATATCATGCTTTTTAGCGTGCGTTTAACACCTAATTAGACTAATCAAAGAAGGATTATTATTATTTTAAAGTGAATAGGAAGTTCTCTAATTAAGCCAAAGTGTATTCGAATGTGTTCTGTGTTTCCTTTTCCTCACCACTGTGATTGATAAGGCTATTCTCATCATGTCATAAATGATCAAGAGTAACATGTGGGAATGGGTTGCACTCATGTCATTTATGGCCTAGAAGTGTAATAGGTGCCATTGTTTTGCTTGAAATTTTGACCTAGGTGTTTGATTGAATTTTTGTTGTGTGAAGGATCTCTTGGAAATTTTTGGCCATTTAACAACTTAAAATGATGAGATTCAACCTATATTTTGCGTATGTTTGATGACGATAAAGATTATAAGAAATATTGGGTTGCATAATGGCTACAAATTGGGCATTTAACCTATATTTTTATTTATTTTCTTTTGTTGAAGTTTTGAGGTAAAATTTTCCAACATAAAAACTCTAAATTAGATGTTTCACCTAGGTTTTGGATTGATTGTCATTTTTGAAGATTTCTAGGAAAATGTAACCACATAATGGTTATAAATTGGATGTTTTACCTAGATTTTTATTTGGTAAATACCAATAAGGAATCTAGACCTAAAATTTGATAAGCATAATGGTATACTTTCCTGAATAAAATAATTCGATAATTTTAGGTTTGTATGTGAAGAAGGGATGTTTTAGTTTCAACACAATTTTAGGTTGTTTTTTTGAAAAAAGGATGAATTATTATGTAGTTTTAGGTCTTGAGGTTTGAATAAATTCGGTTCATGGGTTTTGAAAAATAAATTGTTGTCTTGGATTGACATTTTTTATTTTTCAAATAATATGTGGGTGAGAGTCAAGAAAGAACATCCGATACTATTTTTGGACACCTAACTTGGATAAAGAAGGTTGTTATGGGTGTTCTTAATATACCTTCAGTACATTAGGTACAATTCCTTAAAATTGAGATTTATTTTCTAGTGGTGTGGTTCAAAAGTAAAATCCCCTTGCCTTCGCTCTAACTCTTTTAGTTGAGCCTAACCAAAAATGATAGATGCTTCTGTGCAAAGTATAGTTTAGGGCCCTAGTATAGGAATAAAATCCACCCTCAATTTATAGAAGCCACATAAAAGTGAACTCCTACTTAGCCAATAATGAATGGTCTTCCCACAAATTTATATAGCCCATTGGAACATGATCTCTATCTAAATGACTAGGTGATGAAATACCCATAACCGAACCCTACAAAAATAAAATTTCTAAGTCTTTTTTATTTCCAAGTAACCTTGCATGAATGACGAAAGAAAATATGGAGTTGCGATGAGGTACAAATAAAAAAAAAAAAATGCTAAAAGGAAATAAACATATAGTAATTTTGCTTAGAACAATGGTTAATCCAATATTGAGTTAATTTAGAATCAAAGTGTTGAAAAGAAAACTACATGGTTAAACTAATGATAAATATAATATGCTACTCAAATCCTAAAATAAAATGTGATTTTCCACAAAATATAATAAACCAAAAATACAACGAATTATAAATAAAGGAAAATATGTGCACGTTAATATTTTTCTTTGACCGATGATTTAGGAAATCTCAACAAAAATTATTAGTAATTTTAATAGCAACAAAAAATTCAATGCAAAAAAAGAGGTGAAAAAATTTAAGACAAGGGAAAACCCAAGTTCTCTTTCATAAGGTTACTAAGGCATAGAGCACATTTTCTATTTACCAGAGTGAGTTTTCTAAAAATAAAGTTAACTACAAGGTGTCTCAAGGCCTCTATAATAGTGATTTTCCACAAAAGTATAATGAATTCATAAAAATACATGTTCTCCACACAATGAAATGAATTCTTGAAAAAAACAAGTTCACTAAATACAACAATGAGTTTTCCAAAAATGTACTTACCTATGTTTGCTTTCTGAAAAGCCAATATTTTATAAAATGTTTCTAATTTGTTCTACTACAAAATGGTCTTATCTCACTAAGCATGATAAGACTATACTTACAATTCATAAAAATAGACAATAGAAATCATTCTAACAAAAATATAAAGGTAAAATCATTGAATAAAAACATAATGATAGCATAATAATAACACAAAAAGAAATCAATACTTATAAAAGTTGAGGAAAATAGTAGAAAAGTAGAAAAAGTGAGATAATGAAATCTTACAACCTAATTTTGAAAGAGAAATTTTCCACATAATGTAGAAAGTTTGGGAATCCTGTCAATTCCACCATGAGATAAAACACATTTTCCATAAACAACAAATTCACCAAAAGATAATTAAAATTTATAAATACTTGACATTTATATGCTAGAAAATGAGTGAGAGTGATTTTTCCATGAGCCACTTCAAGTTCACTGAATAATAGTGCAACTTTCACAAAACACATAATGAGTTCACAATACAACAAGTGACGTGGAAACAAATATAGAAGTCTAAACATGAATAATTTCTACTTTCAAGTCCATATTTTAACACTTGGTCTCTTTTCTACCTATAAAACCCACTCAAAACTTCCAAGCACAAGAAATGGTCAACAAAAACATTAAATTTAAATCAAATTACATAATGTCGTGAAATATGATGAAAATTTCATGTTAAATAAATGTGTGTCCCACTAGACATGTCATATATATGCTCTATATTATAAAATCATGCATCTTAATAGAAGAAATGACTGCAAATTACAATTAAAATACTATTCAAGATAAAAATTCTTACATAATGTTAAAATCATCAAGATAAGATTATCTATAAAGAAGATAAAATATCAAACATTTGTATAATAGAAATTTGAAACCTCTCCTTTAGATTCATCTCAAACTATTTTTGCATATCCTTGTTGAACTTAGTGTAGGCCATGAGAGGTTTTTAAAGGAGGGAGCTTGGTGAAAGAGGTACATTCAAAATGGAAAGAGCCATGTTTGGATCTCCTCTTTGTTATTCTAAAGGGGATTTTCTATAATTTTCCCTTGATCATGTTCATAAGTTGAAAATATTAAATAAAATGTGGATCTATTAAGTTAATCTAAACTAGGAAAATAAATAAAAAGCAGTAAATATAGAAATCCCAAAAAGATAGAAAGTGCCCAAAAAATGGCTGGAAAGTGTAAAAAAGGATTAGGGTGCCCTGACTAGGGCATGGCGGTTGTGGGTGTCCTAATACTGGCCCAAGTGCCCTAGTCAATGTTAGAATGGCAGAAAATGCTAAAAACAAACTGGGCATGTATGTGGTGAAGGTTGGTAATGATGACAAAAAACAAAGAAAACTAGCCAAAAGATGGGGTTTAATTAGTAATTTCTTCACTCAAAAACCATATGAATAATAGTATGAGATCGAGACTAAATAATACCCAAAGTGTGTGATTTAATGTCTACAACATCCTACATCAATTTTTAGGCCTAGCTATTTTCAAAGATCCTAATTCTATTAATTTCTATAAATATAAATATGATTATACTTTAGATAAAATAATTACCATGAATTATTTTATACCTATAGCTATTCTTATTAGAGTTGGCATAAAAGTTGATCCTAAACATGCACGTGTTAAAGATGACACTACCTTATACATGAAATTGGTTGGTAGTTTAATCTTAATAACTATAACTAAGTTTACATTTCTTATGCTATAGGTATTTAGTATATATTTATGTAGGATCCAGATGAGCGATAATAAGAAATTAACTAACGTAATATTCAAATATGTTAAAGGCACGATAAATTTTGGTTGATATTATTATTGTACTAATGAAACTCAATCATATGGTCATTGTGATTCAAGCCATGATGGTGATGTGATAGATAAAAATCTACTTCTATATATGTTTTCAAGTTTGGTAATAGTGTCACCACTTGAAGCATCAAGAAGAAAAGAAACAATACATATCTCTTCTATGGAAGTTGAGTATATAAGTGATATAAAGCTACTAAATAAACCATGTGGATAAAATAACTATTGGAATAACTCCATATGAATGTAAATGATATAAATCCATTTTTGTGTGATATCCAAATTTATATAGCGATTATGCACAATCCAGCTTCAACATCAACAAATGAAGCATATAGAGATTCAAATGCATTTCATTTGAGATAAAGTCCTCAATGGTGATATTGATCTCAATTTTTTCCTACCTGAAGATCAAATTGTGGATATATTCACTAAGATGATAAATTTATTAGATTTGTGATAAATATTTAACACAATTGACACTTCGTACTTCTTAGTATTATATTCAATAAAAAATAATTACTTGTATAGGCTTATTATTATCTTATTATTATAGAGAAGTATAAACTACTTCATTTCTCATTCTACTTAACATAAAAAAGTGTTTTAACAAATCATAACATACTCTCACTAATTTTAATATTCTAAACCTAAAAATGAGTTGTCTAACAACACATTTTATTACATTATATCTAGCCTATTTATTACATGTGAGTACTAACATCAATTTTATAACAAGAGCCCCTATGTGTTGTAAAGTTTTGCAAGTATTATGTAATGCTCAACCTTTTAAGTTGCTATTGAGGAGAGTGTACATGATACTAATAACTCCTAATGTAATTTTTGTATTTCTTCATTCTCTATAATTCAAATATGAGATATTATGTTAGATCATCCATGTAGACATTCTATTCTAAAACCATCATATATGATTTAAGAATTGAATTCCTTTTGTATAAAAAGGTGACTTACTATCCCCACTAAAAATTAAGGGTGAGTTTTGAAGTATGTAATGTGTAACACCACGACTAGGTTTACCAATCAAGGAACTATTTTTATTAAACATAGAGACACATGGTAAGGAAATACAAGGTTTTCCTAGTATCTGTTAGGGAATCACGACATATTCATAAACTTATTATTTAAAAATAAAATTGCAAATTCACCAAATGGTTATGGATCTGGGGTATGAGCACAACATTGAAACCTTGCACAAAACTCTCCAGGAAACTGAAAACAAAAGGTTATGATTCAAAATTCTTACTCTAAAATTACCAAGAGGTGATACACTAGGCAAAGGAGGTGATACACCAAAGTGTTGAACTCCTTGCTTTACAAAAATAGACATAGATCATGAAGATACAACAAAAAAACATGCACAAATTTTCCAAAATACAAAGAAAGATCAGAAGGAAACAAACCAATGCAAGAGAGGATTGGAAAATCAATCACAAAGCATGTATTGTCAGTTCCAGAATTGATACAATACATTGCAGATAACAAAGAAGGAAAAAACATGTTATAATCTCCATGGGAGGTCTAAACTCCTTCAAATCCACCTGCTAAGGAGAAATGAAGAGATTTCAGGAGCAAGAACATCCAACCCTTTACAAATGAGCCAAAACTGGCTTTTATCACGAGCAAAATGGAAGAAAAGGTAAAAAACGTGGGCAAATTGATTTGGGACTTCAACCACCGACAAGATTCATCCAATGGGCCTGCAAAATGATGGGTTTCCACAAAAAATCCCATACTTTGAAGTACGTTTCCTTACAAAGAAAAAACAAAGGTCCATACTTCATTAATTTTGGTGGTTGGAGTCATTTTCTATGTTTTTGCATGCCAGAGACGTTTTCCTATTTTTCTCCCACAAATATCCATCAAAATACAAAATTTAACCCTCCATCATGTAGATAATTTCACCATCTTTCCAATGACACCAAGAACATAAAAATTCAAGCTCTGGATCAAAAGTTATGCCCCTTTGAAGATTTAGGGCAAAAATAGGGCAAAAATGGATTGGCGGGCCAAAACTTTAAAATTTTCCTTTTTTGAATTTGGGAAAATTTTCCCAAAAATCCCCATACCCTACCACCCTACTGCCATGTGGCACTCTCTGATTGGTTAATGGGATCACGGGCCCAAACCTACCTTTTCCCCCTTTGATTTTCCATTGGGAAAATTTCCCAACTTTCACCGTGCTCCACTTTATCCCACCGACACGTGTCACTTCTCATTGATTGGTCGATGGGATCGCAATTTTTCCTTTGTGCATTTTTGCCTTTCGCCCCTTTGATTTTCCATTGGGAAAATTTCCCAACTTTTCTCCACCATTCTCACCCTATATTGCCATGGCGGCATTTGCTCCACGTGTCACCCTCTGGCCTTCGATTTTCCTTGGCATGCGCCTTGAATTTTACTTTTGACGCCACTTTGGACGACTTTTGGCAAAAATTCCCAATTCTCCTCCTACTCCCTCCAACTTTGGACACCTCCACTACCAACACATTTGGAAATGTGGCCCTCCTTTGCGCCCTTTGCCATTTAGTCCACACGCCTTTGGAAAAAAATTCTCCTTTGCCCCCAAATTTCTTTTTTCCCTTTGGAAAATTTTCCAACTTGCCTCCTTTTGCAAATTTTCCAACCTCCACCACCACCATGTCATGCTTACAATGATTCCTATTGGTTGCGGGCCTTCCCAGGGAAAATTTCCCTCAAAAAATCCATCGAGCCATAACTTGAGAAATACAAGGAGTTAGGAGGAAAATTTTACCTTTCTGGAAAGGTGAGGAAAAATCCTATCTGATGGGATCATTTCCAGAATCTTTTGAGTACTTGAAGCATGCCAAAAATTCATTTAAGTGCCAGCAAAGGAGAAGAAGGAGGAGTTAGCCAAAAATAAGCATGGGGCTTATTTTGGATAACAATTTGGTGACTCAGAGGGGTCATCTTCCTGCTAGATGAATGATCAGTAGCCTTTGAAGCATCCATTGGGCATGGAGTCATGAGTTGTATCCTACAAACTAATCTGAACTTTGAAAACTTCCTCTGAGCCACTTGAAACCCACTTGAACTTGGAGTTGTTTTCACCAAAATTCCACTGAAATGAATTGTGTAAGAGAAAAACCAGCAAGCACCAAAAACTATGTACAAAATGGAAATCATACATGCTCCAAATGGAACATGTAGAGTGTGCACAAGCACTTATTCTACTAAAGAAAACCTACCTACTCTACTCTAACTGGAAGCAAAGGTAAGCTAAACAAACCTACTGGTTGGTTGTGCAAAATAGCTTCCTTTCTTCAAAATGGGCAGCCATGCAATTGATTTGGAGCTGATCATGGCTGCTTGGATGAGTGGAAAATCAACAAGAAGCTGGTCTTCTACCCAAATCAACAAGGTGTTAGTTGAAGGAAAATTAGATACCTCTTTTAGTTGCTTTGTATTTGGATTGAAGAGGTAAGGCAGCTGATCCTTGACACTTTGTAGCTCATCCTCATGCTTGGGAGTAAGCATGACTGGTTGTGACTTCTCCTTTGGCTCCAATGAAGCCAAATACCTTATTGGGAAAGGTATGGTCCATTTGATATGCCCATAGCTCTGAAATTCAACTCCAAAAATGGAGTCTTCTTGTAGACCTTCTTGAGTGAATGATGTGGAAGAAATGATGAAGTTCATCTGTTGTTCTCCTTCCTTCATGGCAGCATGGAACTCTTCTACAATATGCAGCTCCTCATTATTGATTGCAACATCCAATGAAGTTGCTTTTGCATTGTTGTAACCTACTGCAATACATTGTTGGCTTTGGAGTTCCTCCATTGTAGTTTTTGGAAGATCAAATTCTTCCAACTTTGATTCAAGAGGCATGTTGCAAACTGTAGGCTGTTGTCCTTGAATTCTCTTGTCCATGGCAGCAAGTTCTTGTTGTTGGAGAATGAATGGTGAAGAAGGAAATGTTGTAATTTCAGCTGGCTCTTCATCCAAACATTCTTCTAAGTCTGATGGAAAATCAAACTCTTGAATGTCTTGCTTTGTAGCAAAGTCTCTCCCTCTTGTATGGTGGCCTCCAAATCTGCATTTTCTTCACCATGTGTAGTTTCATTTTCAAACACGAAACTTGTCAATTCAAACTCATCCCAAAAATCAGATTTTTGGAGAGATGAAGTGGGAGAGAAACATGAAATTTCTTGTGCCTCTTGCTCACAATTTGGACCTATTTTGTTCACCTCCATAATGGCTTCATCAATCAAATCAGCCCCTTCAAATGAAAGCAAAAATGTATCAATAATGCTTCCTTCTTCTGTTGTTGTAAAAACTGACTTGATCTCATCCATTTGCTCCTCTTTAATGGGATTTGGAGCTGGTTTTTCTTCCTCCTCTGCTTGAAGACCATCTTGCTCTTGATTAAACTCTTCCTCTAGCATGAAGTTTGTCAAATCAAACTCTTCAATCTGCTTGCTCTAGAGGACAAGTTGGGGCTGCGAGATCTTCTTCTTCTATGGCTGATTGTGCAACTTGAATTGGATCAGCATTTCCTTCAAATAGAGTGCCAACATGGACACTACATTCTGAGCAAAACTGATTGCTGATCTGCTTCTTCCTTTTGCTCTTCTTCTGCTACAACAAAATCAGTCCTAACCACCATTTGTTCTTCAACTCTGGCCTCCTCTGTAGGCTTCATCAGCAAAGGGATCTTCTCAATTCCATATTTAAGAGCCAAACTCACTAAGCTCTTAATCATTCCTTCTTTGCTTGGCTCTTCCTCTTGTTGTCCTTCATGACTGATTTTTGCAATTTCTTCTTCCCCACATGGAACTGGGAATGCAAGAGGAGAGACAAATTGGAGTTCAACCAATTTTGCATTTGTTTTTGGTGGTGGAGGAGGTAGAACTCCTTGTTTCTTTGGAGGAGAGGGTATTTCTATTGGCTCTTGTGGAGGGGATGACTATTTGGAAGGGAAGAGGAAAGAAGAATTGAGATGGGGTGGAAGACTAGGGAATGGAGAAATGGATTCAACATTTGGGACAATAGATGGAGAGTTTAAAACTTGACACTGCTGAGATAAAACAGATTGGGAAAGAGGAAAAGGAAAGGCATGAGATGGTGTGCTTACCCATTGACAAGGTTGCTAAACACCAAGTTTATAGGCCTCTATCTCTGCTATCCATTGTGCAAGTTGGGGCAGCATCTCCATCATGAAGTCCAACTTCTCTTGAGGGCTGAAGTGTCTTGGAAAAGGACCTCTCCATGGACAAGGAGTCCTGCAACCAATTCAGAAAGCCTTCATTTGAGTTGTTACTCTTGATTGCACCATCTTTGCCTCCATCTTTTGGATTTTCTCCACAAAATCAGCATCTTCCATTTGATTGTCTTCATTGCATGCATACCCTTGCTCTTGATGTGCTTCACAACCAAACTAATTTTGGTATTGCTCATATGGGTAAGCATGCTGACCTTGAATTTGATCAAAATGCTGATTTGGAGGATTTGTAAAACATGTTGGAGGTGGAATATACTACTGTTGTTGTAAATGTGAATTCCATGATGGAAATGAAGTCATGATTGCACAACTTCATGGAATGGAAAAGAATGAAAGAGATGGAAAGAATAATGAATGGAAAATGAATGAAAATGAATGGAAAGAGGGTCTGCAACTTCGAAATGGGTTGTTGATCGGATGGAGTCGCCAGATGTGTTTGCAAGTGCCTCCAAAGGCTGAAATCTTCATAGAACACACCAACCTGCAAAAGATGAAGTGGAAGACCTCTAAGGTCCCACCGAGTCATGCCAAAACTGTTAGTGCAAATTCACAACACCCCCAAATGAGTTATGGATCTACTTTTCTAAGGCAAACTCATCTGGTGTGAATGCACAACATTGAGTTTTCTCCAAGGTGTGGGACCTTGCAAGGTGAGAAAACTCTCCAGATTGAAGCTGGTTCTTACTCCTCTATTTAGGTGTATACATGCAATCTTTGCAGAGGTTCTGATTCAAAATTCTTACTCTAAAATTACCAAGGGGACAGGGTTGAGAGAAAACAAGGAAATGAAAACAATGACATATTTGGATCATAATAAAATAATATATTAGTCTTCATAATCAGTCATACACAATACATGGCTAATATATAGCCAAGCAAAACATGCTAAAACTACATCCTATAATGTAGGAGTAGATCAAAAAAAAATCTATATACATGAAGTTGTTTAAAACAACTTCACATATAATATCAGTAATTATGAGTTGTTTATCAACAACTCAAGGTAATATAATGTTTACACTATATTAATATTCCCAAATTAACCCCCAAGTGTGAACATGGGGTGACGTGTAGTTGAAACCCTTTACAATCATATGCTTGTGCATATTTTCATCACATATTGCTCCTCTCCTCTGGACACCAAATTGCCCAAATCAACTGCTTTCACTTGACACCTTCCACGCCACATCACAACACTTCAAGAGAACATATAGGAATACTTGCATGTACAAGAAAACATACACAAACCATTGCTCTTTATTCTACACACAAGATAAAATAAACACACAACTGGAAATAAATATGTCACCACCACAAAATATGACCTCACATTTGGATTTGCAAAGACGAGAAGAGCTAAAATACCATAGCCTCTATCCTCCATTCCTCCTACCTCCATTTTTTATTTTTTAGAAGAGATAATCTTCATCGCTTCAGGGCAAGAAAGATTCTTCATCGGAGGATAATCTTCCCGATCAGTTTCTTCTTCAACAATATAAGCCTTTTGATCAAGTTTATCATCAAGGAGATCTTGTGCCCGTTTCTTAAAATTTAGTATGACATGTCCTACTTCTTTACAATAATAACATTTGACTTTTCCTTTTGTAGGAACGTGCTTTGAATTATACCTTCCCTTTTTATGACGTACTAGCTTTAGTGTGTACATATAAGACTTCGTCCTAAATTCTAAAGGTTCATTAACGATCAAGAAGAGTAAAAAGAAGGTACTCCTTCTAAACCAATTTTAATCTTGCTCAAAGTAAAAACCATATGAGACATTTTTAAGGTAAACTATTCAAAAGAATTACTTTGGCATCATCATCATTTAACTTCTCATTAATACCTGCAAGATGATTGAGAAGAGAGTGGAACTTGCTGATGTGTTCAATTTTTGCATTTTCATCCATATTTAACCCATTAAGTCTTTTCTTAAGAGTTGTCTTAACACTATCTCGCTTGATCCAAGCAGCTTTATTTAATGACTCCCAAATTTCCTTTGTCAACTTTGTGAAGTCTACATGGTGCGAAAGCTTTTGAAAAACGAGACCAATAGTTCCCAAGGATTTTGATCCTTGATATTCCACTTTGCGAGATCCCTTGCATTTGTTGGTGTTGTCACATTTGGTTTAACAACATCCCACAAATCCTTCTCAATCAAGGTCAATCGCATCTGGATTCTCCATGTATGAAAATCTCGTCCTTCGAACTTCTCAGTGAGACTCAATTTCTCCATTTAAAAAAAAAAATTTTCCCACAATTTAATGAGTGTCGGTTTCAACCGAAAATGCACTCTCTTACAAAAACACAATGAAAAAGTGCAGATTACAAGGACTCAATAGATAAATGTAATTAAAGAGTGCAAAAAATGATAATTAAAAAAAAGTAATTAAAGATTACTTTTTTAATATAATTACGGAGAGACTCTTGACCAAATATACTTTAACATGCATGCAGTGTGGGTCTAAGATCCATTCACTATTCAAATGATATGTAATGACCAATATTCAATGTTGCATACATATCTGAAACTAATCTATTGAATGCCAAGGAAATACCATGTGGAGAGGCTGTGCACAAAACTAAAACTACAGTCTACGTTGAAAAAGTAGATACCTTTCTCAATTCATCTCATCCTTCTTCCTGACACTGCATATATTTTGTTGGCTGCGTGGTAGATTAACTTGTGTTTTGTTTTGTATGATGAAATTAACCTTTCTCAAACTGTGTCCTCTAAAAAAATGTAAGTGACTGCTAAAAAAATCCGTGATTGCTCGGATAAAACATGATTGCTCGGATAAAAATGCAGCACTCATATGTTTGAACATCTAAAGTTGTCTCAGGTAAATCATTGCACATGCTCCAATGACGTTTATATCCAATGGCTAAAAGATTTCTGCAACATTCCAGACTGCGACTTCTCCACCGTATTCTCTCCAAGATCAATGTTGTTCTATTACCAAATGATAGATTTGGATCATAATAAAATAATAAAATAATATATTAGTCTTCATAATCAATCCTACACAAAAGAATACATGGCTAATATATAGCCATCCAAATAGCTAAAACTACATCCTATAATGTAGGAATAATTCTGAAAGGGTCAAGCTATATATGTGAAGTTGTTTAAAACAAATTCACATATAATATCAAGTAATTATGAGTTGTTTATCAACAACTCATAATATAATGTTTACACTATATTAATATTCCAAACAAACAAAACTAAGAAAAATGAGAGGTGATACACCAAAGGAGTGTTGAACTCCTTGCTTTGCAAAAATAGATACATATCATGAAGATACAACAATAAAACATGCACAAATTTGCCAAAATACAAAGAAAGATCGAAGGAAACAAACCAATGCAAGAGAGGATTGGAAAATCAATCACAGAGCATGTATTATCGGTTCAGAATTGATACAATACATTACGGATAAAAAAGAAGGAAAAAATGTGTTCAATCTCCATGGGAGGTAGAACTCCTTGAAATCCACTGCTAAGGAGAAATAAAGAGCTTGCAGGAGCAAGAACATCCAACCCTTTATAAATGAGCTAAAACTCGGCTTTTTATCACGAGTAGAATGGAATAAAAGGTAAAAACATGGGCAAATCGATTTGGGACTTCAACCACCAACAATATTCATCCAATGGGCCTAAAAAGCTGATGGGTTTCCACAAAAAATCCCATACTTTGAAGTACATTGCCTTACTAGAGAAAAACAAAGGTCTCGTACTTCATTATTAATTTTGGTGGTTGGAGTCGTTTTCCTATTTTTATCCCACAAATATCCATTAAAATACAAAATTTAACCCTCCATCATGTAGGTAAATTCACTAGCTTTCCAATGACACCAAGAATGCAAAACTCGAGTTACGGATCAAAAGTTATGCCCCTCTGAAGATTTAGGGCAAAAATGGATTGGCGGGCCAAGACTTTAAAATTTTCCCAAAAAGCCCCACTACCATGTGGCACTCTCTGATTGGTCAATGGGATCGTGGGCCCAAACCTAACTTTTGCCCCTTTGATTTTCCATTGGGAAAATTTCCCAACTTTTCCCCGCACTCCACCGCCCCACCGCCACATGGCGCTCTCTAGTTAATTCAATGGGATCGCAGGCCCAAACCTGCCTTTCACCCCTTTGATTTTCCATTGGGAAAATTTCCCAACTTTTCCCGTGCTTTTCCGCCCGGCCCGACACATGTCACCCTCTGATTGGCCACGGGCATGCGCCTTGAATTTTTCTTTTGACGCCGCTGACCACTTTGGCAAAAATGCCCAATTCTCCCGCGCCCCAACCTTCGCCGCCCATTTGGACACGTGGTGGCCTCCTATTGGTCCGTGGGCCTTCGGGCAAAATTTTTTCCTTTGCGCCCCCACCGAGCCCTTTGGCAAATTTTCCAACTTTCCTCTGTTGTCTTGACCTCATGCCACCACGTGTCACGCATCTAATGGTCGCGGGCATGTCAAGGGAAATTTTCCCAAAACTCCGTCGAGCCATAACTTGAAATTTACAAGGAGTTAGGAGGAAAATTTTACCTTTCTAGAAAGGTGAGGAAAAATCCTATCTTATGGAGCCATTTCCAGACATTTTTGAGCCATTGAAGCATGTCAAAAATTCAATTATGTGCTAGCAAAGAAGAAGAAGGGGGAGTTAGCCAAAAGTAAGCATGGGGCTTATTTTGGATAACAAGTACCGATTAATTATTTAATAATTGTAATTATTTATAATGGTTTTTGTAAAAATGTTAGATGGAATAAAATGAAAATATTAATTTAAACACTAACTCATTTAGAATTTTATCATGTAGTTAAAATTTTCTTTTAATCTAATCGATGATCCATTTAAAATAATAAAATTAATTAAAGTTTAATAGTGTACGAGTTGTTAATGACTATTTTTATTAATTAAGGAACCCCACATGTTTTTCACTAAAATTAATGGGTATAATATGTTAGACCTAACTTTGGTTTGATTTCTAGAAAACACGTCTCATTTTAAATAACAACTTAACACATTTAATTAATATTGATTAATGAAAAATACAAAATACCCTAGTGTAGGTTTAAAATAAAGCCATATGATTATAACAATATCATCCATTAATCATGTGCAACAGTAATGTTTCCTAATTTCTCTTTGGGGAATAAAAAACCATATAGGGAGCCTCCATTCTCCCATTTCACAGTGAGTTCACCTCTAGGGAAGAGTGTTTAGAGAACTAAGCTCTCAAGGATTCTTATTTACTCATTTTCTAAGGTATATTCTTGATATTCCATCCACATGTATGAATCTATACCTTTCATTTATCTCATTTTTATTTTATATTTGAATATATTTTATTTGCAAGATGTATTTATAAATAGGCAAGACAAAACCTCCTTTTTGAGGTTAAATATTATCTATACAATTTTATTGTTTTTATTTGAATCTAGTGTGAAGTTTATTTTTAGTCTCATGGAGACAAGAGTTAGTATATGTACATATATACTTAAATTTATTCACAACATTAATGTGTTTTTTAGAATGTGGTTTTTGCTTCTAAAAGACATAATTTTTGAAGTGTTCAAAGGCCAAAAGATGGTGGTTTGGGGTAGGTTTTGAACCAGAAGCATGTTATAATATTTGTATCCAAGGGTAAGGGAAACATTTTCATGCCAACCCCAATGTTTCATTAAGATATAAAATCATACTTTACCCATAATCTAGAGAAGGGGGTGACATGCACGTGTACTGCCCAAATGTTGTATTGGGGGAGGGATAGCCACATCATCCCCCAGCTAAAATTTTAAGGGGTAAACTAGATAGATGGGCCAATCCCATCTTGTTATATGCTTTTTTAAATATTTTTATTTGTGTAAAATACCCAAGAAAAAAATTATATATTTTTAAATGTGGTTTTAAAAATATTAATAGGTGCATACATACATACACGCACATGTGTGTGTGTTATACATATTACTAAGATAATATTTTCCTTAAGGAGAATGAAGATTATTAGGAGAGATTTTAGTTTCCTTTCTAGATTATATGTGGATACAAAAAATATAGAATAAGCGATACATTATAGGATATAAGAGAGTAATTTTATTCTTTTTATATATAGTTAAACTTCCATTCATATTCCTTAATTAGCATATAGCTATTTGTGGTTTTAAAATAAAAGCCAATTTTTATTGTAGATTGTATTAGTGCATATATTAGAAAATACCTAGGTATGTTACAATATATGAACTCATAGTTATAAATTATAATACCAAACAAAAAAGCTGGTCATTTTCTTAAGCATATTTCATTGTAGGATGGTAAATTAATTACTATTCCTTATAATAGTTATCAATCACCTTAGATTAATTACTCCATTTAACTCAAAAAATTCTCATTTACAATGGCTAGTGAATTTGATAGAATGCAACAATTTCATTATCAACAATAATGTCTAGAGAAACATTCTTTCTTTCATGTTTGTTTCATATGTATAAACACAATACAATTGGTTATACACTTATAAAATCTGGTTCTATCCAGGACACATTCTTACATAAATTACCATATTTTTACATATTTACACAACTACATGTACTACTTTCCTAACTAAGTCATATATGCAATAGACCTCTAAATTCGATTAATTCACTTCATTTAATCCTTGTAATAACATCCAAAATAATGAGGGAAACAACATTCACCACCCATCCTCTTAGTATAGGTATGATCTCATCTATACCCACCCAAAAAATTCTGAACCCAAGATAAGAATCAATCCATTTATTTTCAGCTCAATAGAAAGGTAAGTGTTGACATGAAAATTTGTCGTGGAAAAACTAGTGGGTATCCACCAATGCTCTTAGACTATAGGTCCCTCTGCTTGAATGATGTAATTCTATTTATCATACGTGAATGAAATGAAAATATGTGGTGGCCTCAAAGGATTGGGATCAAACAAGAACACTCCTCGAAACCTACAACAAAATCTTGCAATTTTTTTCTAAGGGAGGAATTTGTTGCGAAAGTAAGAAAGGGAGTTGGAAAAGAGAGGGGAATTAATAATGTAGGTAGAAAATTATATTCCTACAATCATTAATCGAATACTTCAAAACACATATATGGAGAGGACACGAATTTTCTCTTTTGGAAAAATATAAGACAAGATTAAGAACACAAAGTTTCAATAATCTTCTCATCAAAAAGGCAAGAAACTCCTTCTCTTTTATCGATGTTTTAAAGAAGTTACACATAGTGGTAAAACAAAAGAACATAAAAGGAGGGAATTATAATAAATGTTATCTCTTTTACTTATTCATAAGTAATAATCTCTCATGAGAATACAAAATTTACAACCCTTAAGAATGAGGGTGTCATTATAATATATAGACTAAGAAATGACTCTTCACCTACCCCCCACATGAATTTTCATTTTTCCCTCTACAACATGTGACTTTTCATATTCCTAGGAATAGAATTAAGTCCCCTTTTATAAATTAAGGGTGACTTATTACATTACAAAATAAAGTTACATATAAATGAACACGATGAAATAGGAATAGGATAAAACAAAAAGTACACCCCTCCAACAAATAAATAGAATGTTAAGGAAAGAGGAGAATGGGAGGGAATAGAAAGAGAAAAATAAGAACAGGGAGATAAATATTCTAATGAAGACACCACTACCGATGGAATCTTGGAAATATAAATGTCTTTGAATTGCATAATGAACCTTGCCACCGCAGTGCCACTTTTTAAGCTTGTGGGATACATGAACAAAACTCAGTGATTTGATCAAAATTTCTACGAGGGAGTTGATGTTCTTGCATTCTCGAAATGTACCAGGATAGATGATTTTCGTGGTGTTAGAAATGACCACCCTTATGTTAGAAATGACAAAGGACCTTTGGGTGGGGTGATTCATTCTTGAAATAAAACCTTTCACTTTTCTATTTCAAACATCAAATATACACCCTCATAAATCACATGCATTAATGTTGGATCATAATTAGATAAAGTTCATCAAGAAATCCATACATATCAAGAACATAAGATGTACTCAGAAACCTTATTTTTTGGTATTCAAGTTAGATTACAAATCTTCAAACCAGATTACAACCAACATATATTTCACCATTTTTTTCACTCACATCCTCCTCAAGAAACTCCAACAAGCTACTAACCTAGAAACAGACTTATAGGGGTTTTCCTTTCGCAACAAAGGTTTTCTTCAATATAAGAGAAACAGGGGTTTTCAAAAAATTACAACACCTAAACATGGAACACTATTTTAAATAACAAAACCTTCATGAAGATGACTCTTAAACTTCATTTTCCACTTGAATCTTCAACTTCCTAGCCTTGAATTCAAATTGGGATTTGAATGAAATCATATTTTGTCTTCTTCTCCAAATGAGCTCATCTTTTGTCTTCTAGATCTCAAACTTGTCCACAAGGGTTCCATATTTTAATTCACATGGTACATGGTCCCACCAATCTAAATAATTCTCTTGTATTCTTAAAAACTTGCCACATTATCCAGGACATCCATTTAGGCTCCTAAGTGTGCTAAAATAAGCTTCTACAAACACAATTATGATAAACCATCTAACTAGACCACTTCCACTCAGCTTCATGACCCAAGTAATATATAAAAATTAATCTTAGGAAGTTTAATTTCATTAAAATTTTCCAGCAAGATCCAAATCAAGACTCAACACATTAATAAACACCACTTTGTAAAACTTTCCTGGTTGGTTTCAACATCTTTGAATTAGGTATTCAACAATTGAGTTGATACATACCTAAAATATTTTCATCATGACACAAGTATCATATAAATGGAAATATCATGAAGTATACTATCTCATATACTTCTCATAATGATCCAATTCATGGCATAAGACTTCCAAAAACTTGGATCTTTGCAACTGGTTTGGATGGTCTTTAAGACACAAAAACTAGTCTTTCACACATTGTAGTAAAAAACCTCCAATTTTTTTTTTTAGAATGTCCTGTAACCTCTAACACTTCAATTAGGATGTATAAAACATGTTAAGTAATTCATAACCATAGGTAAAATGGAGAAATTTTAACCTTCATGCTCATTCAAACAGGCTTCTCAATAAGCATAATATGACATAGTTGGCTCATTCATCTTCAAGAAATAATACACCTTTCCTAGATGAAAATACATCCTAACACATCATATGGGGCATTATTAATATTACCAAAACAATAAATGGCATTGGTTAAATGCAATTCGACATGGTTACATTCATTCTTCTTCACTAGCTTCTCAAAGCAAGCTCCTTTTGCCAGTAAGCTCAAATATGTAGACATTACTCCAATTTTCTCCAAATGAGTAACCCAAGTGACTTCATGAAGTTTAATAACACATTACCAACATAATTCACCTTAAATTTGAGTAGGGTTTCCTTTGCAAGTTTCTCTTGTACACTGAAATCTTCACAAAACACATGTTTTCTAGTGGGGCCCACCAAGCATCATGAACTCAAAACATCATGGAAATGTGACTTGAGGAGTCCTCTACATGTTAAAATAGGTTTCAAAGAAAAACATTTGAGTTAAAACACCTACCCAACTCAATTTTCCAAAACTGGTCCAAACTGGGGTTTGGAGGGTTACAAACATGCTCACAAAAATGGATGGAAATTCTAAAATACTCAACCAATCACCAAAATAATTTTTGTACCATAATTTTATCCCAATTTAATCCATTTTTTCTGTTATTATTTATCCTAAGGAGGCTTCACAATTTTTCTTGACTGTTAAGAAGTTCGTTTCTTAATTTGCATACTTTGAGAAACCTCGTTTGGGAAAACTTGCACAACTTGCAAAATATCCATCCTCAGCTTCTGAAATTTTTCTCACACCTCAAGGACACATCCCTATAACACCTAAAAGTGATATTTTCTCTGGTTCATCCTAGATCTTTCCATCCCATCTCATCTAGGTTCCCTTTGGTATCTAATTCTCAGTAGTTAAACTATGCTGACTTGTAAAGTTCTCAAAACACTTAAATAAATAATTGTGAGGCCTTTTACACACCATATATCATCATTCCATTCTCACACCATGTTTTTTTTACATCATCACACCTTGGGTCAATATTTCACACCTTGCTTACTTGTGGATTGGCTTAAGAAAGCTCCATACTTGACATGTTTCAGTCTCATGAACCTGGTTTGCTTCTCGGTAGATATTTATACACCTCATGTGCCACCTCATATAGATCCAATTATTTTACCCTTAATACTTTATACCACCTTTCTAACTCCCCAAAAATGAACCTTAGGAGATCGACCTATCACCTAGCCAACATACCTAGATCTCCTAGACCACCGTGACATCAATGGACTTGACATTAATGACTCACACACTATAGTCATTTATTTTACCCTTAATACTTATTTCAAACCCCAAACACATCGACCTATCACCAAATGTGTAGGCGCTAACCCGAGGTACCCATCTTTTATGTGAGCTTTGTGAGAAGGTTCCACCATTAATGGAGGATTAGTTGTAGAAAAAGAAATACATTCACTTATTTAAAAAGGTAGAAGATGCACTAATATATCTACACATTAATGCATCACAAACCCATAATAAAGGTATAAAACACCAATAACCAATATGAGCTATAACATGCTAAATATAAGAAGGGTTTTCACCCATAAACAATATATATAAAACGAACCCATATATATATATATATATATATATATATATATATATATATATATATATATATATATATATATATATATATATATATTTAAAAGAGTTCTGTAGCCACATTACAAAGTCAAAAGGGTCATCTCAAACCATATATATTAAATGATAGAGACTCCAACCTATACAATAGCTTCTAATATGAGCTCCTAACTATACCCTTCTTATTATAACCCATTTACAAACCCTAACCCATAATATGCTTAATGGCATTATTATAACCTCTCACTAGTACCAAATCCTAAACCCTATGTATTCCAACTCTCCTAACATTTTTGTAGTTTCTCTTATTCTATTCCCTTTCTCTTTTATGTCATTCACATCATCTACCTCTCTATGTATGTCTCCATATATGTTTTCCTGACCCAAGCATCTCTTTTTATAGGATCAACAACCACCACCATGACTTCTCTCTCTAAGCAGATCATGTGCCAAGTGTTGATGTGGTCCTCCATAGGTGAATTTTATCCCTTTGCAAACCTTCCACTCTCTTGTAATGATGTCTCTAAGAATATTCCTACGTGGAATATCCTTTTCTTGGCCTCCAAGGCTCCAAGATGGCACCTTATCCACTTATCACGCCTAGTCGGGTCCTCACATTTTCCTCAAGTGCCTCTAGAATGCCAAATATGGCTAAGTCCTTTAAACCCATGTTCTACCTCCCACACACCCCTGTTTCACTAAAACCCTTCTTAAACCCCTTTGTCTGTGCGCTTTCCCCTAAGTGCCTTCTTCTCACTGGTCCTGCACGCGCACACCTCCTCTTGTACTTAGCCAATATTTTAGGGTCCAACATCACCCCACACTACATGTGTTCTCTATCCTCGGAAACAACTTAATTCTTCAAAGAATAAATAATAGTGGAACTAGGAAAATCTAAATAAAAATGAAAGAATAGAAGAATTTGACTACTGTTGTAGGAGGAGTGGGAATTCCTTCTTCACTGGTTTCCTCAATATTCTCCCAGGAATCTACCTCACCTACACTATACTTACTTCATCAAAACTCAATTCATTTCTCTTAGCATTCAATGTATCTACAATTCCTTCTAGTTGCTTGCTAAGATCACCCAGCATGTCCATTCTATGAGTGACATGGGGATATAGCTCCTTAAGATGATTCTTAACCAAACCCCACAAGGTTTTGATTGCTTCCAAATTTTTCTCAACCTCGGCCAAGATCTTATCACACTTTGTCTATATGTTTCCTTTGTTCTTTTCTTGAAATTCCTTTAGATCCACCTCATGTGTAGTAACCAATATGCTCGTTACCCTATCTTTGTCAACAATTGTCATATACAACCTCGACCATTTGTGTGGTGGTATTTACATGGAAAGGAGCTTGGTATACCGAGTAACTATCTCCCCAATATTTAGTTTTTCTTCCTCCTTCTGGATCTCCTCTTCTTCCACCAACTCCAATGTGAGTGGCCACCTTTCCATGGTGAGGATGTGGTTAAGTCTTCCAAGTAGTGCATGGTTGACTCATATTTCTACTCAGGCGGGGCTAGGTTTGGGTGCTTTAAGATTATGGCATCTGAAATGACTCTATATTTCTTATGGATCTCACGCACCTTTTCCTTTTCATCCCTCAGTTTGCACCTTAATTACACACTGATCAATTCCTTTTGTTTTATCTCTTTTCCCACTCAATGATCTCCTCATTCTTCTTCTCAAGCTCTTCCTCCAAGACCTTTATTCTATCATTTTTGCCAAAGAGCCTTGCCTACAACTTCTACCGACACCTTTTGAAGCGCATTATAAACCTTCTCATCTGATAATTGTTGGGCATTCACTAGAGGGTTTACTCCTTGGCATCTGGTATCTTCATCAATGCATCTCGGTTGACCTCAAATTTGGGTTCATCAACATGGGACTCAAAATCCCAAGATAGCATTTTCCTCATGCATGGGTATGCACCCTCTTCATCGAAAGAAGACCATGCAAGGAGTTGGTTTATAGGCATAGTACTTTGGAAATGCATGCATAATACCTTGTTTGGATCATTAATGTAAGTCATTTCTTGTTCTTGTGCTACTACTATGCCCTTTCCACCTATGTGTGCTACCTTTGGGAAGCTTACTACTAAGATGGGGTCTCCACCCATGCTTCCATATTCCTTCCCAATGCTCACACTCTCCTCTGTCTCCTTTAATACTTCCTCAGCATTGTGCTCCACCTCTTGATCCACTAAGTCCTTTATAATTCTTGCTACCTCCCTCTCCATGGCATCCTCTATCTACTCCTTAGTCAAGCTTGGAGTCTTTTGATCCTTCATGTTTACTTCTTCACTTCCTCCCTTTATTTTTGGTGTTCCTTCATCCTCATCCTTCTCTTCATTTCCCTCTTCCTCTGACTCATGTACATCATACATAGGGTGATTCTAAGCCTCATCATGCTCTTCATCATCCTTGTCACCCTTTTCGGCCTCCATGCTCTCTGTTTTCTTTTGAGTCTACCTTTTCTATTACTCTTTGCTTCTTCCTAACTAGTGATTCCAATATAGGAGACTTTTCTTTTTCTTCTTCCCTAGGTGACTCCTTTCTCACTAGTGATTCTTATTTTGTAGGGGACTTCTCTTTCTTTGGCACCTCTTCCTCAGGTGTCTTCTCTTTTTCTTCTATGGGGGACTTCTTCCTCCATGCATAGGTGTTTGGTCTTGCACTCAACTCCTGCACGCCTATAGACTACACTATATGTGTGCTTGGTGCCTTTTTCTCAGGAGCCTCCTCTCTCTCCCTTTTCCTTGGCATGGCCTTCTTCCTTATGGTGGGGTCTTCCGAGATAGAGATATCATTTTCAATGTAAGTGTCCTTTCTCATACTTAGGCCTTATACGCAGGTATACCCTTGTTGTGGTCCTCCCAGCAATAGGCAATGTCACTGGTTTCAACATATGTATGTCATGGGAGACATACTTCTCCACATAGGCATGCTTCTTGGGATATATCAATTTTCTATGTAGCTCATGGTAATCTTGGTCTACCATACTGAGGTCAAACCTTAGCTTCTTTTCCTCTTTGAATCGATTGACCCCATCTGGAAGTATTGTGTTGTGAAGGAGAATGGAAATTTGCACCAGGGACCCTTGGCACCATCTGTCAAAGTAAACCTGCCAATACAAAAATGTTGGTATACAACAAATTCATCCTCACCTTGCAGTAAAGTAGGTAACTACTCGGGTATTCTCCATTCAATCGAATGCATCATGTGTATCATCTTATACCATTTTTCTAGGTGTGCCTTGTGGGTGGCCATCATGGTGTCACAAGTGTATTGCTCAAATATTTTGGTGGGGGAAGGGTTCTCATCTGGGTATTCCCAAAAAAATTTATCTGGCCCATCGAGGCACTCCAATCTCCAAAATACAATGGTAAGGAGGAAATTACCAAACATGATCTTCTCTCCATCGCGCATGGCATTGATGATTTCTTCTACTATGAAATCCGATAGGTTATAGATGGTCCCCTATGAGATCTTACAGAAAACATTCAACCAAGCCTTGTTGATCTATGTCCATCTCTCTTCCCATTCATCTTTATGACCAAGCATGTGGCCATCCTCATTACAGGGTCAAAAATTACAGAAATGTCAAAGTAGCGTGAACCCTTCTTGTAGTCATAAGCTTCAATGGTCTTCTTAATGGCCTCCTTATCATCCAAGTCATCATCTAATGATTCTCCTTCACAGATAAGAATGATAAACTTAGAAATTAGTTGGGAGTTATTCGCATCCTTCATCTTGTGAAGTAGAAGTGGTCTTCATGTACATGTGACATTAACCATTGGTATAGTCACTTAGGTTTTCCAAAATAGGGAAAATCATAGAGTTTGTAATAACCCAACCTTCTCCATTTTCACCTTTACCTCATCATCATAGATAGGAATTCCATCTTGTGTCCTCTTTTATGTAGGGGTGAACCAGTTCCAATGCCATCTCATTCTTTGTGGTGCTCATTTCAATGGTTGTAGTCACTCATGACCATATTTCTAACATGTGATACCCATTCCTTACCAAGTAATACATCATCTAGATATTGCATCTCCATGTACATTCTTCATTGAAATTGGTGGAGACAACTTGTTTCCCCTTTCCTTTCCTTTCTTTGGTGAAACATTTTCTACTTTCCTTGGTGCCATTTCTTTGTCAAGTCCTTAAAATTTCTTCCTTTCTCTTGATCCAGCTCTGCTCAACTTTGTGGCTCCACTCCTTTGTGAAAATTCCTTCAAACCCCATGCCCTAGCTTCGTAACCCTAACTGGAAAACCCTTTTTCCATAAGATGGCATAATCACCCATGGGATTCTTCCACACAACCTTCTCCGCTCATGCCCATGTACTATTTTTCCACTCTAGTTCACTGATCAAACTAGCTATGCACGCAAATCTTCACAACCCTTTTTCACACAAATTTTCTTCAAGGATTCCCTAGTTCATGAGAGCTCTTTGATAACACAAATACAAGGTAAAAATAATGCACCCCGACCTTCTACTTATAGATTTTTCTTTTTTCCATAATAAATGTCATGCCACCTACCAACATACTTTTGCATTAAAGGTGACTTTTCCTAATGCCAACCTTCAGCACTTTTACCCCGTGCTCCAATCCTACATGAAAAATTCTACAACCTTCTAGCACAAAAACCCTTACTGACCAAAGATCCTTACATGTGTACTTTCAGTGCCAAAGGAACCTCTTCTATCCTTATCCTGATTTTTGACATCACCTACCTCATGTTGTTCATGTGCTTCTCACCCTTGTACATGGTTTTTGTAAAGCCTTTTTGACACCAAACTCCTCATGTTCACCTTTTCTACATGCACTCTTCCAATCTATGCATTTTTATCCTTCAACCTGGGCCATCAAAACACAACTTCTAATACCATCTTCCATTACTTGTCACATCACTTCACCCCACACAAAAATAGATGTGTGGTCCTCTGCACATAGAAATTTTTTGAAATAGTAAGTGGCTACTACACACAATGCACACACAAAAAACAAAAAGAAAGGGAACAAGAAATGAGAAAGGAAACACAGATAAGGGAAATGCATTAAGGGAAATCCTAGGCTAACTAGAAATACTTCCTTATTTACAAACACAAAGAAGACTTATTTATAGTAGGGATTCAACCTACTCCCATTGAAATGACCTGGTAACCATGTTCCATCCAGTGCTTGTAACTAGAAAGCACCTGAATCAAGTATATAAGATACAATGTATGGTCCATCCAATGGAATTTGAATTTCCCAAGATGGTGCAGAAACTTGGAATCATACAATAGAACCATCTACCCAACCTCAAACTATTTGTTCTTGATGTGTCTATCATGTCATGCCTTCTACCTAGGATTTTTCTATTTTCTGACTCCAACGAGCAATATCCCACCTCTCATCTAACTGCATTAACTT
Organism: Taxus wallichiana var. yunnanensis; assembly: GCA_018340775.1. Taxonomy (NCBI): domain Eukaryota; kingdom Viridiplantae; phylum Streptophyta; class Pinopsida; order Cupressales; family Taxaceae; genus Taxus; species Taxus wallichiana. The sequence continues at coordinate 77,954,888 of CM031238.1, forward strand.
ATCAATCCTTTCCTCAAGAAATTTTTCATCATCTAATCCTCTTGCATGTGCTATACACAATGATGGTAACATGAATTCAATAGGTAACACTACTTCCATGCCAAACACCAATTGAAAAGGTGTGGCCTTGTTCAGTCTTTTATAAGTAGTCCGGTATGACCATAACATAACAGAAACTTTATCATCCCAATCCTTTCTTCCCACATCACAAATCTTGGTTAATGTGTGATTCATAATTTTTTAAACACCTCAGCAATCCCATTAGCTTGTGGGTGATAAGGGGTAGTATTTTGGTGGGCTACCATGAATTCTTCCAACAAGATCCTAATTGTCTCATTCAAGAAATGAGTACCCCTATCACTTGTTAAACTCAACGGACATCCATATCTGTGATTATGTTTTCCCACAAGAACCTAGTTGTTGTTATCATTGTGAAATCCCTTGTAGATGCTTGATTTTACGCACCTTGTAATATAATCTATGCATGTAATTCCACTACCCACTTCTCGAATGATTTTTCATTGGTAATTGGTCTTAATGAATTTCATCTCTTTTCCCCTAGTTTACCAAGGTGTTGGCAGTGGTCATAGGCCTTACAATACTTGATACAATCCTTGTAAACTGTTTCCCACCAAAAATACTAGAAGGATCTTGTGCGGTTACATTCCTTGTATAGTGTCCTCTGCAATTCCACCATGTGCTTCCTCCATGATTACAACACGTTCATTTTCTAACACACACCGATGCAAAACCTCATCGTGGCCTAGCTTGTATAAGTCTCCACTAATTAACATGTAGGGTGTGATGCGTATGGATAACTTCTTCCTTTCCAAAGTCTTTATTCCCTCCGGTGCCACACCCATTTTGAGAAACATAGAAATATCTTCCAATTCAAAGGGCACGTGCCACAATATAAATAGTTACACATCTAGCATTATATCCTCAATGCTTTGTGTCCTCCCTTGAGTCAATCCTTGATAAATGGTTAGGTCCCAAATTACTCTTACCTAGTTTCACAACAACCGTAAACTCAAACTCTTGAAACAACAGGACCCACCTGACATATGCACCCTTGTAAAATGGGATTGTTTACCAAGTACTTCAATGCCATGTGGTCCATGTAGAATATAAAGGGTGTTGCCAATAGATACTACCTAAATTTGTGCAGCACGTAGATCATTGACAATTCTTCATGCTCAGTAGTAGTATAGTTTTGTTCTACTGGGGTTATCTTCCTACTAGCAAAGCAAAAGGGGTGGTCAACAATTCCCTCTCCAGTTGTGTTAAGATTTCCCCAATCGCCATCCTGAAGCATCAACATGTACATGGAATGGCTTATCCCAAGAAGGAAATCGTAATATGGGTGCAATGATAAGCCTATTCTTTAATGTATCAAATTCCATCTATTGCGCCTCTCCCCAATGAAATGCACTTTTGTGTTTTAGAAAATTTTCCAATGGCATGGTGATCTTGGCATACCTCCTGATAAATTTATGGTAATACCCCATATGTTAAAGGAATCCACACACCGCACTACTCCTGGGCTGGTAGGTTCCCCCATATCACAATAACAACTTTGGTCAGGATCCACTAGCAATCCTCCTTACATATGATATGCCCCAAAAGGGTTCCAAATGGAGTAGCAAAACACATTTCTTAATGTTGAGGGATATCCTTAATTGCAGACATCTTTCAAACATCAACCTCAGATTGTCACAATGGTCCCTCACTAATCCATATACCATTTAATCATCAAGGTAGACTTGAAGAAACTTATGGATGAAGTCTTAAAATGCCTACACCACAATGCGCAAAAACACAACAGGCACATTCTTCAATCTAAAAGGCATGAATGTGTAGGAAAATATTCCCCATTTAGTGGCAAAATTTGTCTTTTCTTGGTCCTCCTTTGCAATTATAACCTAATGATATCCTGAGAATCCATTTGTGAAAGAATAGATCTCGCACCTAGCTACTCCTTTTAGGATCTCCTCAGTGAAGGGGGTTGGAAAAGGGTCAATAACACATACCACATTTAGATCCCTATAATCAACACAAATCCTTATCCTCCCATCCTTCTTAATATTGATGACCATCGACTTATCCATTCTAATTTTTCAACATCCTCAATGATTATTGATGCAATCATCTTGTCAATCTCCTCCTTGAATTTGACACGTAGATTCAAATTCATTCGATAAGGTCTCTTCCAAATTGGGCACGTACCTTCCTTTAACTTGATCTTCATTTCCCTAGGAGTGGTGAACTCCTTTAAGCTCATGGTACCCACGTGAAAACAAATCTTGAAATTCACGTAATAGATCAATGATCTTTGAAACCTCCTTTTTTGTCTAGTAATCTCCAATAGTATCCTCCTTAGGTTCTACCTCCAAACCAATGTTAACCTTCTTAGTTTTCGGGGTTCATGGTAGGCATGTGTTTTCTCATTAGCACTATCCATAACTTCACGCATACCCATAGTATGGTTAACATCTAAATTTTCCACTTCTTTACCATCGATCACATAGAAAAAATTTCCTTTCTCTTTTTCCATACATGTGTGCTCAAGTTGTATCTCCTCTGATTCTTCCTCATTAAAACACACTTCTAATCCAGGTTCACTCAAAAATTCTAGTATTCTATCCTCCGCCATGGCACTATCTCCCATAGTTAGGCATTTAACAACCGACAAATGCCTCATCCACTCGATTTCTTAGTACTCTAATATTCTAAATCTTGAAGGAGGTCACCATCAAATCCTACAGCTTTCCTATCTGATGGCACATCTTTGAGTGAATGTATCATGCATGCACACAACCTTGTAAGGTGGAGTACCACTTATGCACCCATAAAGAAGGTGGTAAGCTTTTGGCCTTTCATACAAGCCTTTTCACATGCTTATATGTGAAATGAGGTGGGTTCCTTCCCATAATAATCTTATATGATAGTAGGTGCATTGCTCCAAAAAACCTAACAGAGAACATGATTCACATTTTGCGCCACTCTAGAAGGTTATCATAATGGGTCACCCACCAACATGATGTGGTCCCAAGAAAGGTGTAGCTTAGAATCCTTCTCCTTTCAATCTCACATCTCCATTGGGTCTCCATTTCTCATAAGAAAACATCAGGTTTGGATTCCCTAGAATAACTTGGAAACTTCTTTCCTCCTAGGTGCTTGACTAAGCATGCCTTTGCTACTCTCATCATAGAGCCTCTTAACTACCTTCCAACTAACTCATATGTCTCATGTGCACCCAATTTTCACATGTCACACTATTTTTATCACTTATATATTGAGCATCTTCCCATTGAATAATGCCCTCTTTTGTTGGTTACACAACTTCGAGTCCCTGATAGTGCACACATAAATTCTATCTAGGTCTTCTTCTCCTAAAGGCTCAATATAGGGTGCTGACTTCCCATCCATCAAAGGAATAATAACATGTTTCTCTTTGTTCTCAAAACTTATATACCCCTTATTGAAACGTAATTCAACATTATTCTTATAACACTAGGGGTGCCCAAGTAGCATTAGAAAGTTATCTACCTCAACAAGCATTAAGACTTCAAAGTCTCCATTGAATTTCTCCCCTTGGATAGTGATAACAACATCTTTTAAAACACCAATGGGCATTTCCTTTGTCTTATTAGCAATATACAACACATTTGAAGATGGCTATAATGGGGGCCTTCCCATTTGATTCCAGACATTCAAGGTGAGAACATTAACTTCCACACCTGTCTATCAGAATATTGCTTAGGATCCATCCATAAACAACTACATTCAAGGTAATCTCCTTATTTTAGTTGTATGGTATGGAAAATTTTCAAAGCTATGGAATGAGGCTAAATAACCTCAAAGCTTAACTAACTCAATCATGCATCATGAGATAAGATATAAACAAGGGAAACTAACATGAAAGCATTATAACTTTGACAAAAACATCAAAAAATAACATGTATATTACTCTATACTCTTTGAATGCTAATTTAAATGAACTTAGAAGATATTAGCAATCAATTTTGTTGTTTACTCCATGGAGGTGAATGAATCTTAATAAGTGGCTACAAGACCAAGTTTAGCATATTTCATTACTAACATATCATGGATGCAAGATGAAGCTATTTTAATGGTGGATGGAGGAAGGAAATTTTTTAGATCAAATATCTAATTAGCTTAAAGATGATACAAATGAGATCCAAGCTTTCTTAGGCTTGTTTTGGTTTTGTGTTATTTAAAGTTGTAAGTTTGAATGGGTAGGCTTAGCCTTGTATTTATAGTTTTTAGTTTGGAAGAATTTGGAATTTGGGTGCATATCGGACTAAATCTCAAAAATCACTTTTAGATTAGATTAGGATAAACATGCTTTAGGCTTAGTTAATCTTGGTTTAGGCTAGTTAACTAGGGTTTAGGCTAGTTAAACTTGATTAACAAGTGATTAGAGACTCATTGAGAGTTGGGAGGAGTCTGATTAACCATTTGTGACTGATAGATAGCCTAGAAAGCTTGCAAAAGTGGTTCAGAGAGAACTAGGGAGGTTTTGAATGGTTGAAAGGAGGAATGTTTAGCTAATAAGAGATATATTAGCCCAATTATATTATTATAGGAGGAATACGACCAAAAGAGGTGTCGTAAATGGGCATCCGAGAATGGAGTGAAGAGGGTTTGATTAACAAAGTGTTGTTAATTGATTGGAGTGGATGAAATGCTTAGTGTAAGCATGTTTTTTGTGTCTACATTTTCCTCTCTTTGGGGAGGCGTAAGTGATGTCACTTCAAAGAAAGTATACAAGCATAAACAAGTAGAAAATTTTGAATGGATAAAAGAAAAAAGAGTAAAATGAAGGATGGCCCCTTCGATTTTCGATGAGGTAATAGAAGAATTCGATTGATGATCAAAAGATGACAGAAAGAGAACAAAATAAAGAATAGTGTGAAGAAGAAGAAAAGGGATATAGAAGAAAAGGAGAATGAGGAAGGGGGATTGAGACAACATCCATCCAATGCCTTTTAAAAAAATCTATTTTTCATCATATTTCTAGTGATCTTCATCATTGGTCCTTATTAAAAAAGAATGAAAAAAGTGTAGTATGATATGAAAAGCCATATACGAACAAATTTCCATTGCTAAAAGAACTAAATCCATGCAACACACAAAATGCAATGAAATATGAGAGAGTAAAATATGCCTAACTCCATACAACATATAAAATGTAATGCAATACAAGAAAATAAACTAGCCAAAATAACAAAGAAACATAATGTAATGTTTTTGTTATCAAACTTCAGTTTTAACCTATTTGAATTAATGACAAGGGTTGATGACAGTGCCCGAAGAAAGGATACATGCGAGGGGAATAATGGAGGACACTTGGGTCTAATGTAAAAGAAATTTGCACTACAAAATATTACTGGGCAACTCGTTGTGCCCTAGAGTAGTATAAACATAGTAACCAACCTAGCTTTGGTTGATGGAGGTAGATCAATATGATCTATGAGTAGCGCACATGAATAGATGAGAACCAAATAGTGACGTTTTGTAGGATTATTTATATTTTTTTTATGTTTTTTAAACATATTTGAATTTTTTTGATGATTTTTGAAAGTTTTTTGAAACTATGTATAGGAAGAAAAGGAAACGTGGATGCCCCCAATGATAGATGGGATGTACAAGGGCGTAAGAATGCCACGCACATGTGTAAAAATTGAAGATGTGAAAATTCCCAAAAGATTAGGTGAGATTATTCAAAAGAAAAATCTTCTCGCGTTGATGATGAGTGGGGGATCAAGGAAAATATATATATTTCCACCTGACGATGAACACAAAATGATGGAGTGTTGGAAAGAAGCAAGGATGCCCCCAGCGTAAGATGGCCAAGAAACACATGATAGAAAGGAAGTGGAGAGATTTTTGTTGTGAAAGGGGACAAAGGTTTCCAAACATGGAAAAAGGAAATACCATACACATGGATCTTTTGAATGAAGTAGAAGAACAATTTTTTTATAAATGTATCTTTAGAAGCCTTGCAATGAAAATTTGATTAGTGTAAGGCACAAATCGTGACACAAGATATGGACTAGAGTAAGAGTCATAACAAGGTCCAAAAAGACACTTGGTAACATAATAATCTTGTTTAGTCATAGATATCCCATGTGTGTATGTGGAATTTATTACCTCTTGAAGGGGAGATTTAATAGACAACAAGTGAAGACACCCTAACCATTGTGTAGGAATGATTGATTTTGAAAGGTGATTTTATGAATGTATGGTGGAAGGACAACCATACATTGCTTCATTTCCAGCTAGGTGTCCATAGCTCCGATAGAGATGTATTTTATTCTAATCACAACATTTCTCTACTTCCAATTAGGTGTCCATAGCCCTAATAGAAATTATTAGAAATACCCCAATAGAGAATAATATGTCAATTTGCTTTTACTTTTAGCTTTTATCTTTTGATTTTTGATTGATTTCGATTCTTTTGCTTGCTGAAAAATTATTTCAGCTCTCTTGTTTGAAAAGGGTTAATAACCACTAATGGATTGATGGAAGGATATGGAAGTGATTGCGATAACAACATTGGCTAGTGTAAGAAAATATGTCCAAAAGTTCTTCACAACAAGTTTATTAGATGTTGATTGTGATAGGAACTCTAAGAGGTCAATCAATTCTATAATTTACCACGGTGATAAAAGACGGGGTCAAACGGATACCATAGATATAAACGTTGAAAATGCATGTGAATAAGATAACCAAAATAACATCAAGGGATAAAACCTGGAAGAAAGAAGTGTAAAAGAAAAGCAAGAAAGGGATGAAAGAACATCCATGTGTTAGCAATACTTGATTACAATGTTTTGTCTTTGTACCTTTGATTTTTTATGTCTTCTCAATTTTTGTATTTTTGCATTTGTTTTTTGATTTTTGATAGTTTTTATATTTTTAGGAGGTTAGGACTAACAAAGTCACTATGCATGGTTAGATCCAACAATAATGTTTGAAACTTCCTTGATAAGAGAGACTAGGTGCGTTTGTTTATCAAGAGTCATGTTATCCCCAATCTCAATGATTAAGGTGAGCTCATACTCAACAAATGACTGTGATTTATCCTGAAACAAGGATTGTTCATGTGGGATCTTGAATTCCCGATTCATAGGTTTATGCACTTTTGCCATACTTGATGGTTGTGTTGGTTTGTGTTCTTGAATCACGCTTGATTTTTAACCTTAAAATCATTTTGTTTTTAGGAGCTTTGGATCTCTCAAGAATTTTTTTATCTTAGTTTGATAATGAACCTATTTGGGTTTCTTATAAGCTAACATGTGACATGTCATATCTCGAGAAGGAGAAGAAAGTGAACATGTATGTTTAGACCTAATGTGAGAAATGACCATGGGATTTCGAAAACCATTGATAGAAAAAGGTGTGATGGATGAAAAGGATATGGTCTAAGAATTAAAGAGGATGGGATAACAGGAGGTGAGATACTAATAGAAGATGATGAAGGGCTCCTAGAATATGGCCCTAAGATGGAAGAAGTTGGGCTACGAGGACATGCACTAAGAATAGAAGAAGATGATAAAGGGTTGTTAAGGTGTGGCCCAAGTATAGATGAGGAGGGACTACTAGGAGGGGTCCCATGGATAGAAGAGAAAGGAATACTATGACATGGCCAAAGAATAGAAAGTAATGGACTACCAGGAAGCTTGAAACATAAGTAGAAAATGGAGGGCTACTAGGGGTGACTCCAAGATAGAAGAAGATGATGGGCTACTCATGGTGACCCAAGGTGGATTTTGATTAAGGAATGACGACATATAAGGATTGAGTTAGTAACGAGAAGATATTCCATGGGTCAATGCTAGACCATGACATCTCATCATGCTCAGAATAAGGTGAAGATTGAATACCAGAAGAAGAATCAAGTTCCATGACCTTAGGCACTTCCTCTACTTTTTGATAAAATGAATCAACTTCTTCCTCCCCATACAAAAGTGTATTGATTTCTAGAAAGAATCCTTGTTTACAATCCTCTAAAGGGATATCATCGTGTAGTCTAATTATTCCTTCATTTTGAGAGAAATCAATTAGTAGAGGTTGTTGTTCTTTGACTATGGGAGGTTGACTAGAAGAAATGGACCCGATAAGCGGGGAATATTGATTGATAGAAGAAGATGAGGATGTTTGATGATGCAGATGAGGGGAAGGTTTGACCTTATCACTCCCAAGAAGAGTTTTGATAGTGCTTTGATAAGATATTTTAGCACATGGCTTCTTTCTAATGGTTTGACATGGTTACAAACATTGATATTTAAAAGATGGATGAGGAAATGGTATGATATGGTTGAAAGGGATCAAGGGCTAAAGATGGATTGAATTTGGTTTGATAGCAGAAGATGAATCAAGAGAGGAAGTAGGCTTGAGGTGGGCATCTCATGAATGGATGATTTGGATTTTGACCTAGGTTATTTTTCTAAAAGACAACTTAATGTGGAAAGAAAATAAGATCATATAGTAATCCATTGAGTTGCGATGTAGGATTCAAATTAGATGATTGATTAGATGGAATATGAGTTGTGGAATTCTTCAACAGAGGAAGAGGTGGCTGAAGCGAATGATAAAGGTGGCCTACGAAGGAAGGGAGGACCATGACTCAAGAACCAATCATATGTTCGATCGATGAAACTTGAGTCACATGAGTCTTCAAAGGAGGAAGACATCATCGACTTTGGAACAAAGGTCCTAAAGGAAGGGAGGACCGTGATTCAAGATTTGATCTAGGGGTATCTCAGTTATAGTTAGGATTTGAATCTTCAAGAGGAAGACATCATAAGAGGGGGAACCCAAATGATTTGGAACAAAGGTCTATGAGATGAAGATAAGGGAGGACCATTATTCAATGGAAATATTTGATCTAGGGGTATCCAAATTATAGTTAGGATTTGAAAATTTGTTTAGAAGAAGAGTGGGTTTTCCTGTTCGCCTAAAATAATAGTATTTTTTTCTGGGCTTCGCCTTCAAAAAACATCAAAATAAGATTCACTGGGTAGTACTCAAGTAGCTTAACAAATTACCAATTTGGATTTTAACTCGCATACCCTTAAGCACTAGATCAAACCCATACCACCGACTATGAGATGAAGGGCGTGGGGACATGTGACATGGGCGGTGGTGACGGCGAGAGGAGGTATTGACACGTGACATGGGCGAATGGGTCCTCTAGCATGGGCAAGAACCAAACGAGAGCTTGACCTAGTCGAATGAAATGGAATCTTTGATTTGAGACAAGTCCTAAACCTAGGTTACATATTTTTATAAGCAGTGAGAAACATCACATGATAGCGTCCACCGCATTTTCTTGATGCGTGACAAAAATCTCCCGCATGCACTATTTTGAGCACAAACAACCCCAAAAAATGTCTAGATCTAGATAGAGGTGATGATTTGAACTCTTTCAAAATGTGAAGGAAGTGACATTTTTGGCACTATGTCTAAATCTAGATTCAATGGAACTCCTTCAAAGAAGGAATGAATGTTGATTCCAAATGAAATCCAACTAGACATTTTGTAAGTATGGATATGTGCATGATTTTTCAAATAAGGTATAAGAAAAATAGACATCATGATGACAAAATATCGATGAGATGGAAAAGGATTGTCCTAGAGAATTTTTTTCTAGATGAATGATCATAAGGAATAATCATGCAAGTGTGAAACACAAAACCAATCAATAAGGAAATACACCTTATGTAAAATGTGTGTTCAAAATGATGGTTTGATGTGAAGATGATCAACACCATGTCAATACTTACGTCAAGCTCGAAATGAACAAGGTGTAAATATTAACAAAGGGTAAATATGATTCCCACTTAAAGGATACTATGACCAATTTAGATACAAGCAAGGCCTAAACGTGAAAGGGAGAGGATTACAAATATAAGCTACGTAACCACACCAATTGGATATGTCTATCAAGATTCATGGAGAAGCGAGATATTAGTGTCAAATTGGTACTGAAATGACGTAAAATAAAGTAAGTGACACCCATCAAGATTTGGAGCAATGTTCGAATTTAAACCAAGTCAAAGTATACTAAGGATGTGCTAAAATGTGCACAACATAATGCCATGAATGCGGATACTTATATCCATTTATGAAAAACACGACATAAGTATATTAATTGTGTTGAGATAATGCAAACAAGGTAACATCAAAGGGAGATGAAATGATAAATCAATCCTAACTATGATGATGAACTTGAAATCAAGATCAAATGGCCATCAAATATATAAGGATGCATCCACACACGTTAGATGTTTAACAACTCAAATGTAAACATGGATGAGCATCAATAGCTAAAAAATGTGGTGTAATGTTATCTATAACAACACTCCTAAAAGATGCCTTCTCTTGTACCAAATGGGCAATAAGAATTCTATGGAATAGATCAAATGAGGTGGAAATAAACTAAGCACCACTTGGGAAGAGTTTCACCTCATCCGAAGGTGAGAAAGAAACCAAGCTAATTGATACATCATTTAATTTCATGATGAAAGACACTTTGATCTAACTCAAGTGAAATATTTTCCTTGTTCAAAAACAAGGTTCAGACTCCAAGTAAGTCATCACTTCATGATGGCTCGATGTGACAACAGACTAGTAAAGTGGGCTCCAAGATAGAATGGCTTCCCTAATAAGATCTCTCAACTAGGTGTCACAAGTTGTCTAAGAGTGAGCTCGATTTACCCAAAGAGTCACACTAACTAATTTGGGAGTATCTCGGCTTTACTTTACCCCTTTTGATACAATGAGCAACTAGGTGTTCATTTGTACCATCATTGGGGTTGTGATATAGAAAAATTTGACTCTATCTTGCGTTGTAAATTTATTCAAGTGGGTAAGCATAGCGTTTCCTATTTCATCCATGAGGTTACTCAATGGTGGATTACTTTAGGGTTCCTGGAACCACCCCCATTTTTGTAACTTAAGGAATTATGCCAAAGGGGTTATGTTTTAGTTGAGCAGATAGGGATGTACCCTTTTCTAAAACCTACAATATAGTGTGAAGTGAAATGGTGTGTTTTTTTATATTGCTTAACTTAATGTGGTTTTAAGTAGCACACCATTTGGAAACCTGTATGAAAACACGTGTATTAGAAGGTTTTATTTTGTTTCAATTCCTTTCTTTGACAAGTGTTAGGTCCTACATGCGATGAGTTAGTAATTTTATATTTAATACAGATATCAAGAATTAGAATTCACATGTTTCTTTTGATTCCTAAGATCACCAAAAGGTGCGAAGGAAGAGCATATGTAATGTGAAAATTCTACTAAAAACCATTTATATGGAAAGTAATTCACTTTTAGAAGCATAAAAAAGTGTTTTTAAATAAGACAAAATGTTGTACAAGTGTTTTTGATCTCAAGATCACCTAGAAGGTGCGAAGAAGAGCATATGCAATGTTAAAATTCTACTAAAATACCATTTATATGGAAAGTAATTTACTTTTAGAAACATGAAACAAGTTTTTTAAACAAGAAAAAGGTTTTGCAAGGGTTTTTTATCTCCAAGATCACCTAGAAGGTGTGAGGAGAGATCATCCACACTTTACAAACCTCGTTTTAATTAAAGAATGAAAACTCTTAAGTTACGCTAGACTAAACAAAGTAACCAACACCCTGCACTTGCTTTATTATAATTTATAGCCTTTAAAATTTTTAACGAAATGATCTTACACTCGGGAAATAAATTTTTAATTTTTACCTAAACACATACGCATCTAAAGTGACACCGCATGCCCTGCCAATGGATACGTGCCCCCAACCAACATGCACATGTGGCGGGGTTTTATGACAAGAGGTCCCAACACCTATGTGGGCATGTCAAATAGGTATGCTAGGGTTTTAACATGGATGCTCCCAACCCAAGGGATATGCCTATGAGAAAAAAATTAGAAAATACAAAGGGACTAAGAACACGAGTGCATCCAGAGACACGGGGACGCCTAATAGTCATAGAGACATCTATGGTTTGTGAGATATGCTCATGGTTAAAAATGACAGAGTTCACATAGTAAGCCAATATATGCCAATGCATCTAGAGACATGAAGACACTCAATGGTCAATGGAGATGCCAATGCTTCATAGAGATGTGGCCTATTCTAAAATGTGTTGTCAACAAGTAGTACAACAAATAGATACATGGTTATATCGATGCGAACGATAGGGTATCAACAGAGATGCGCCCCTTAAAGACACCTACGTGTACCCCCTGAAAAACCTACAAAAGTCACATAATTAAAAAATTTTGACAAGAAAACAGGTTAGAGGTTAGTTAAAGAAGCCTATTTCTAGTTCAAACCCACAAAATATATACGAACAAGGATGATTTAACTTGTTTTAGAGTAGCAATAAAGCGAGCATTCGTGGGAAGTCTATAACAACAATGGATACACTATTCATTATTACAATAGGAGAAAAATTTAAAGGCTTGTTTTGTGGCTGGATCGAATCACCCATGGGGATTGTGAAATTACTGACCGTCAATCACTTAAGCCCTGGTGAAAATGGGAGGATCCCTTGTTTATAGAGCCCAGATTGGACTCTGGAGTGGAAAAATAATGCAAAACTTTGGAATCTCCTCAACCAGGGAGGCATCACTAATTTCATTGAGAAGATACAGGGTCATGACCAAAGCATCTCCGTGTAATTTGCGAAGGACTGGAAAGACTACAAAGTTGAATATGGAGGACAGAAAAATTTGATCAATGAAGAGTTAATCGCTGAAGCTACTAGCCTTGGAATGGATGGATACCGATTCTTCAATAAAAGGATTAACAGAGATAAGAGATAAATAGAAACTATTTTTGTCATGGTGGGTCTGCGTAAGTCATCCCTCCACATTTTGACGAGGTCACCCGTTTGACAAAAGATTTGTCATCAAATCTTGTGTTCTCAATCAACATAAAAATTACATGATGCTTCCCTCATTATTTGCTTAATTCTCTTGAGCATTCCATCTTGGAGTTTCAAAAACATGCTCGTGTGGTCCCTTTACATCAAGGTCTCATTTTCTTGTTGCATAAACTATGTCTTCTTAAGCTTCCTGGCATCCCGACCTCCCCATCTCTGTCCCTTCTTTTCCCACCACCACTACCGCTACCACTCCTTCTATCCCCATCACTGCAGTTGCTACCCCTTTGACTTCCTTCTCGGCTCCCCCTGTCATCCCCCACCTCTGCTCCCACCCCTTTCACCTCCACCTCAAAATACCTATCACTAGATCTTCTAAAAGGTTGAACCTTGATACCCCTGTTTCAGGGAACGTGCCTCAGGATTTGGAGGTTGCTCATAATCTCCTACACATTAGCAGCATGGGTTCTCAAGAGACACACACTGAGAGCTCCACTAAAAGGATGGAAGCTTTAGAAACTGACATGTCTGTTGAAAGAAGAAGTAAAAACTTATCTAAGCAAAAAGGTAAGAGAATGAAGGAGGAGGAGGTTGATATTGACAACAATTAGGTTGAGGATATTTACAAAAAACTTTACTCCTTGGACAACCGACTTGGAAAAACCAAGACTTGCCATGATCATAATATGGCTATTTTTAGTGCAATTGAGGAGTTTATTGAGCAACATGTCCGTCGCGTCTAATCTCAATGCATACCAAATTACTCTTTGGGGCTCGAGAAAAGAAATCAAACAAAACATTCAACAACTGGACACTACTGACCCTTCTCACATGATGGCATTGGCTATGTTCACCTCCTAGATATCAAATCTAGAATTGCCAAAGCCGCCAAGAAGTAATTGTGGACCTGCAATGTTCTTTGGTTTTGTCATGGTTTTTGCTTTGTTTGTTAAATTTTTTGCCGCTTTTAGGCAGTTGTTCAAACCCAGTTAGTGGTTTTGGGGTAAATGCTCTTTGATGAGGATTCTTATGTATTATCTGGATCTTGATCCTTCTTATATTGTTTTTCACTCCTATTCTGGCTTCTAGGCCCCTTTTTGTATACAAGGGTATAGTCCCTTTCAAAAAACTATTTACCAATAATAATAATAAACTTGTTTTAGAAATGGAAAAATCAAATAACAAATTGTGTCTCCTAGAAAACATGTAAGTGAAATTTTAAAATCTTAAAAGACCTCTATTAATGGAGGATGGATGGACCAAGGTCCCATAGGGCGTGCCAAATGTATGCAATGGAAAAGTTGCAAAGCTAAGGAATGATTCTAAAAAACCTTAAAGCTTAACTAACTCAATCATGCACCATGAGATAAGAGATAAACAAGGGAAACTAACATGAAATCATTATAAATTTGACAAAAACATCAAAAACTAACATATATATTACTCTCACTCTTTGAATGCTAATTTAAATGAACTTAGAAGATCCTAGCAATCGGTTTTGTTGTTTACTCAATGGAGGTGAATGAATCTTACTAAGTGGTTACAAGACCAAGTTTGGCATATTCCATTACTAACTTATCATGGATGCAAGATGAAGCTATTTTAATGGTGGATGGATGAAGGAAAGATTTAGATCATATTAGGAAATAAGGGATAAAATATGCGGAATAATCCCTCACAAAATCGTAATAGTAGAAACTAATATGCAGAAAATTATTACAGATCTCAAATAAAAGTGCAGAATAAAATAACACAACACAAAGAGATAGTATTTAACGTGGTTCACCCAATTTGGGCTACGTCCACCAAGAATCACTTGCTCAGATTTTATTACAAGCCACCACTCTCTCAATACAATACCTAGATCTGTTTGGATCTATGCTCAACAAACTCTACAGAATTCACACCCAAATTCAAAGCACATCTACAATTTTTTCATACATTCTATCATATGCATAAAACCATATAAATAGACAAAGCATAAATACAAAATCAGGTAGATAACCATGGGCAAAAACCATCCCATAAACCTATGGGTTAAAATCCTGCCATATGAGAAAAACATGTTTCCCGATATATCGGGTACGTTTTAAGGCCCAAAAATTTTTGGGGTTGGGCCCCCAAAACCCCGTGGCGAGGATACATGAAAAGTGTACAATACTCTTAGTGTACGGTCTTCAACACTTTCACACATGAAAATAGGGTCCACAACCTAACAATCTCCCACTTTGAGACTAGTTTTCCTCTCGAGCAAGCTTCTCAACCTTCACTAGTTTCTATGAAGACCAACCAAAGCTGAACACAACTTCAGCTTTTCCTTGTGACCACCTTATTCATCATGTCCGTAGGATTCATTGGTATGAATCTTCTCTAGCTTTAACTTCTCTTCCTCCAAACCTATCCTAATGAAATGGTACCTTAACTATATATGCTTTGTCCTAGAATGGAAAGTAGAGTTCTTAGCTAGGTGTATAACACTCTCCTCATCACTATGCAACTTTCCTTCCTCCCGCTATGCCCCAACTCCTCAAGAATTGCTGTAACCAAATAATTTCCTTTCTTTCCTCTCGTGGCAACAATATACTCTGCCTCTATGGTTGATAAAGCCACCAACTTCTCAGTAGTCGTAAAATCCAGACTTCATGTTGTTCCACCTACAAAGTAAACATAACCTGTTATGCTCCTCTTGATGTCTACATCTCTAGCCATATCTGAATCTACATAACCACACAAAGTGGTGTTTGATCCACTGTAGCAAAAATTGTCCCCATGGTCCCTCTCAAATACCGAAGGATCCACTTTTTGCCTCAAGCAGTGATCTCTACCTGGATCACTCATAAATCTACTCACCGCTCCCGGTCATGGGCAATATCATCAGTGCACACCATGACATACATCAAAATACCAACCATTGATGAGTAAGGTACCTTGGACATATGGTTTCTCTCCTGCTTTCTGTCTTAGGACACTATTCCTTTGATAACTTGAAATGGCTTGCCAAAGGAGTCCCAACCGGTTTAGCATCCTACATATTAAACCTCTCCAAGACCTTCTTAATGTACTCTTCCTGAGATAAAGTTAGCTTCCATTCCTTCCTATCCCGAGATATCCTCATACCAAGGATTTGTTTGGCTTCCCCAAATCCTTCATAAAGAAAGGAGTCACTTAGCTTGCTTCTTAAGTACTTTTATTTCTTGCATGTTTTTACCTACAACCAATATGTCATCCACATACGAAAAAGGATAATATAATCGCCATCCTCAAATTTCTTTGTATACACAATGGTCGTAATGAAATATAATATAACCTTGCTCCATCATGAAGCTATCAAATTTCTTATACCATTGATGTGGAGCTTGTTTCAAGCTGATCTCTTCTTCAATTTGCACACCATCTCCTCTTTACCTTTTATCTCATAGCCCTCTGCATATATAGTTCCTCCTCCAAATCACCATGGAGAAATGTAGTCTTTACATCAAGCAAGTGCAAGTCTTTTGCCGCAACTATTCCTAGAATAGTTCTAATAGAATTTATTTTTACAGGGAGAAAAAATCTCATCAAAATCTATACCTTTTTTTTGGTGCAAACCCTTGACCACCAACCGTGCCTTATATCCTTTCTTGCCTCCTTCTTCCTCTTTCACTCTGAACATCCATTTGTTCTATAATGCTCATTTTCCTTCTGTACTTTACCAAATCCCATGTCCTGGTTCTCCATAAGAGAATGATGCTCCTTATCCATGGCTTGCTCCCACTTCTTCCTAGATCTACCTATAGTGACATTGCTTCATCAAAGCTCTCTTATGTCTCCACTATGAAGTAATAAATAATAAAGAGAAGGAGAAAACATTCAATTTCTATTCTTACCCTAGAATACCCCCTCATATAGAGTTTGGGGTTCTGTTGAGGGGGTTTCTGAACTAATTCATGTCACTTTCCCATCCGAAGATCCTCTACCACTGCATATTCTTTCTTGGATTCTTCCCTATTTTCCCGTAATTTGTTTATACATGACTTTCTCATTAAAGACCACATCCCTAGATCGAATGATTTTCTTGTCCTTAATACTCCAACATTTATATCCAAAGTCATCACCACCATAACCAATGAAAGTACATTTTTCTGATTTAGCCTCTAGCTTGGTCCTATCATCCTTGTCTATATGAACAAACACCTCACATCCAAAGACTCTAAGAAATGAATAATCAAATTTCTTACCATACCAAGCCTCCTCAGGTTTCCTCCATCCAAGGCACTTGAGGGTCCTCTGTTTATCAAGTACACAGCTGTGCTCACCACTTCTTCCCAAAAAGAAAGAGGCAATCCTGCATGTAACCTCATGCTCCTAGCACATTCCATTATTGTTCTATTCATCCTTTCAACACCCCATTCTCGTCATGAGAGTTCTTGGAACTTTCTTTTACTTAGGATTCCATTATTAGAATAGTTCCATTCACCAATACTCCCCTCCATTATCATGGAGACATTTTAGCTTAAAATGATTCTCTCAGCTTTCCATTTAACAAAAGTTTCAATACATCGGTTTGTTTCTAATGGATAAACCCAAACTTTCTTTAGATCATCAATAAAAGTAACTAATTAGCTTAAACCATGATACAACACATGAGATGCACCAAGCTTTCTAACTTACTTTTTCTTTGAAGGTTCAACCTTGGTACCTTTGTTTATTTCCCATATATGTCCTTAAAGAACTTGAAGTTTGATATATCTAGGTCCTTCTTTATGATCTTCAGCCATTATGTCATATTATAGTGCCACAATTTGTATCTACTGGATTACAAACATTAGTGTTATATTTAAATACAAGGTTCTAACCTTCTTACCTGCCACCACAAGAGCACCCTTGGTAACCTTCCAAGTCAATCAAATATCACAAAACCATCACTTCCCATAGATATCAAATTTCATTTAATGTAGGCACATAAACATCCTTTAGCCAAGTATTCCCATTCTCGTCTTACTACAAAACCTTTTACAACTATGTTGTAAGGCTCATCATCACCAAGGAAAACATGCCTAAAATCTCCTTGAACATAATCAACAAAATAATGCCTATGTGAAGAAGCATGGAAAGAAGCCCCCGAGACTAAAACCTAAGATTGAGAGATATTGGGAAAGAATCAAAGCATCCTCGACATGGTTACCCATTGCCATTTTTTTTCTTCTGTTGTTTCTTCTTATCCCAAAGCTCCCAATTTGCAGCCTTTCTAAGATAATACTATCTTGCTTTTGGATTTTGGTTGCCCAATCCTTTGATTTTCCACGAACTCTAGGGAGGTGTTAAATGGTCAAAAGGAGGAATGTTTAGCTAATAAGAGATATTAGCCCAATTAGATGATTATATGAGGAATATGACCAAAAGAGGTGTTGTAAATAGGTATCCGAGAATGGAGTGAAGAGGGGTTGATTAATGAAGTGTCATTAATTGACTGAACTAGATGAAATGCTAAATGTAAACATATTTTAGGTGTCTATAGTAGTCAAAGATGTGGGGAGGAAGGTTAGCTTGTAAAACTTGCCTCTCACACTATGCTCCAACATTTGGTATCTTATCCCTCAACCATTTTCCTAACATCATCTTTGACATCATCTATATCTGATTGAGGGACCTTGGGACTTTTCTTCTACTCTAACTTCTTGGATTGATCCTTTAGACATTAAATTTCCCTTGAAGACTCCTGATTACATCCATGGTCTCTTGATAGATTTCCTTATGATGGTTAGGGTCCGAATACTTCTCATACACCACCTCTTCTCTTATAATCAATGTTCTTTGTGTTGGTATTTCCTAGTGTGTACATCCTCAGCTCACATAATCATGAGTATAGGTTCTAAATTTTACTTCAAGCCACCATTAGCATCCACTATGAGTCTTCTTTCTTAACGCTTACCATCCCAGCAGCCCTTGTCTCTCCGTTGTTGTTAATTAATTTTTTCAAATAGCTCTAAGAAATCCTCATACTTGTGTTTCTTTCCACACCATGAGCATTGTAGTAGGTCAAGAAATTCATGCTTGTAATTCTCTATGGACCCATAGTTATAACAAGTTCCATGAGGGAATTCACCTCTTCTACCTCCGCATTTCCATGACATCTAAATCCTCCATGAAAGATTCTTCCACAAGATCCTCCATCCGCATGTCCTTCATAGTGATGACCATCATCCTTGGAATTGTTTACAATGCTAGTCTGGCACACACCAATATCAATGACATCATGTATCTAGTCAATCAATGTATAATCCTTGGTGTCATGAGTAGAAGAGGTGAAAATATTGTAGTATAAAGACACATTATTATGGATCACACGCTACGGTAATGAACATATACTTGCATTATTATCTCCATGGAAAATATCACATTCTACCATCATGGCACGTACTGATCTCCAAGGAAAACTATCCTTCGTATGCCCCTCTTCCTCATAATCCATGCACCATAGTCCACCGTACATTTCATGAGCTGAGTTCATAGGTAGCTTCTCCATATTCTTTACCATCGTAGCAATATGAGCTTTAAGAAAATCACCAACATCGGTATCCAAGCATCCCACAACCTCAACATGTAGGGCAACCTCCAAGGCCTCATGCGGTTCTAGAAAGTTCTATGTGAAAGTGCTCTCTTGAAATGCATTATTAGTCCTCCAATGAACCATTGAGCATGTTGAGAAGGATGAATATCATAAGATAAATTTGATAAGAGTTCTTTTAAATGCGCGTAATACTCCCGCACTCTTTGTCATAACTTGTTAAATATCCTTCAGCTCGCTAATGCTCTTTTGTTCAAACTCGGGAATATGGAATTTAGTAAAGAAGGCATTACCTAGCGTGGTATAATCTACTATTGTATGGTGGGGATCATTATTCCAGTTCCAAATTTTCACGTGCCATTGCAAAATTTTTACAAACCGACTTTCCTTCCACTAAGGGGTAATGATCCCCTTCACGTGCCATAGCAAGTCACATTTATGTACATGTTTAATAGCATCCTCAACACCTTTTAATATGTCGATGCAAAAACATCTCAAAAACACTTATTGAGGTGGTTGAGGCCCTTGTCCGCCTAATACGTAACCTAGATTCCCTCTTATGTTTCCTCCACCAATAGATCCACTAGATCCACCAGGTGCTATCCCTCCCGACCCACTAGATCCTTTAGATCCATCAAGTCCACTAGTTCTTATTCCACCTGACCCACTAGATCCACCTCCTCTAGCTAGCAAGAGGTCCTCGAAGTGGTTATGTCTTGTGTCCCCACTATCATGTTGAACTACATGCCAAAAATCTATAATATTGTACCACTACCGGATGTGTGTCCCACGTAACTTCTAAACATGATACCTAAGCTTTTTTACTTGTACTTTTCCTTAATGTCATTCCGCAATATAACTCCAAACATAGGAAATGATTATGTAGCCATAGATGTACCAAATGAAAAGTTATACCTCCTAGGTACTGATCGGTTACTTCCACCAATACTAACTAGGTTAGTAATACTTATCTATAGATTTGGAAAACTAAGTGCCAAGGCTTGGTCACTAGGTGGATTCAAATGTGCATTGATAGCTCTCCTTTCTCCAAGTGATGAGCTCTCATCAGAAGTTGAAGGGGTATCTTTCCATGATTGCCAAGATTGGGTAACAAAGACTTCTCTCGAGTTCCACGTCCTCCATGAACCTCAATTCCTTCCTGTAATGTCTACCTCCATAAATCCATCACTCTTGTAACTTCGTGTTGTTTATCTAACTCCCTTTCATGAGCTTCATTATATTTAAGTCATCTCTCTTCCCTCTCCTTTTCAAATGCAAGGTTTTCCATCTTCCTCCACTCTAGCTTCCTCGCCCAACGCTCAGAAGAATCTTAACCGGCCATAGGAAATGCTTCCAAACTCATTGTAATGATCAAGATCTTTATAGCTAAAGGGATAACATGCAAGAACAATCCTCTTGGATCCCTCAAGAACTCAAACTCAGCAACCTCTGGACAAGAATACATAGAAATTACATACTCTAAGGTGTAATTCATCAACACTCTACTCCACCAATGATAAAAACACGTGTCCAAGTCCTCTCGATACTCATCTTGGGTCCATATGTGAGGTAATTAGTACCAAATTGATCTAGATGCATTCAACAAGATCTATTCATATAACTCACTAGAAAACAACAAAATAAGGTCTCATATAGCTCATGATATAGATGATCTTCTACCCATTTACGTGCATCAAACTCGTGTCCAAGATAAATCCTGAGAAACTAATCCTTCATGATTTTAATTCATGCTTTGACTATCCAAGGTCCAAGAGTACTTTGTCATCACACACCATTCTCACAACAAATTTGAAAAGAGGTCCCGACAATGGAACCAAGATGTAGTCATTTATTTTACCTTTAATACTTCTTTCTAACCCCAAGTGCCACGCGGCCTATCACCCAACGGGTGCTAGAATCTCACCCAAGTCACGCGTGGGTGTCGATCCTCTCTTCTATGTGATATTTGTGAGAAGGTTATGCCATTAATGGAGGATTAGTTGCAGAAATAGAAGTACATTTACTTATTTAAAAAGGTAGAAGATGTAACTAACATATCTACACATTAATGCATCATAGAAGCTAAATGACATTGTAAGAAGTATAATAAACAATATTTGACCTATAACATTCTAACTATCAGAAGGGTTTGCACCCATAAACAAGATATATAGAATGAATCCATATATATTGATTTAAAAGAGTTATGGTAGCCACATTATAGCTAAAAGGATCATTTCGGACCATATACGGTAAGTGATAGAGATCCATAGTATACAACATGCTCAAATGGAGCTTCGCTATGCCCTTCTTACTATAACTCATTTACATGCCCTATAATCAATTCCAATACTTGATAAAATTTATATAGCTCTCTATTACCTTGAATCCTAAACCCTAGTGTAGCCTAACAATTCTCAGAGCACTTCATTACTTGGAATTCACACATCAATCTACATCTCTCTATGTCTGTGTGTTTTCTCCTAACCTAAGCATCTCTTTTTATAGGATCATCACCCACCACCATGCCTTCTCTCCTAAGAAAATTGTGTGCCAAGTGTCATGTGGTCCTCCATAGGTGAATTCTTATCCCTTTACAAACCATCCACTCTCTCTAATGATGTCTCAAAAAATATTTCCTTCGTGGAATATCCTTTTCTTAGAATCCAAGACTCTAGGCTGGCACCTTATCCACTTATCATGCCTAGTTGGCTCCTCATACTTTTCCTCAAGTGCCTCTCGAAATTCGCCAAATATGGCTAAGTCATTTATACTTATGTCCTACCTCATGCGCGCACCACTGGTTTCACTAAAACCCTTCTTAAACCCCTTTACCCATGCACTTTCCCCAGGGAACCCTTCTTCTCACTAGTCTTTTGTGTGCACCTCTTGATACTTAGCCAATATTTAAGGGTCCAACATGCATTTCCAAAAATTCCTCCTTTTCCATTTATGAAAGCCATCCTAGAAACATTGAAGGAAACTTGTGAATGGAGACACACTTAGATGACCTCATTTTCATATTTGTTGTCACACTTTTCCCCCTTTGACATGTATGACAAAGGTATGCATGGACTTGACATGGAAACAAGTGACTCACAATGAAAAACAATCCCATCAAGACAAGAGAAAGATAACTTACATGAACAAATCTCTCCTTGGATAGTGATTCCTCTAACTTTGACTCCACAACAACATGAGAAGGATCTAAGAGTTTGGTTTAGACATCCAATAAGATTCCCCTGGACATGTGATTCTAATTCAATAAACCAAATCATAAATAAATGAAGAAAACATAATTTCTACCATTCCAACCCCTTTAATCATCCTCTTAGCACTTATACACCTTGTCCTAATTCAAGAATCAACTCATACCACTTTACCTTGACATGGAAGAATAACAGGATTGCCTTCATTATCTCATAAATTCACAAGGTTCACATAGTACTCCATGTTATCCCATTTGGAAATCACAAATCTCTATGGGGCTTTAATTTGAATGGGTTTATATCTACTTAATTTGATCTATTTAACCTTTTCAAATTATGTTTCCATGTTACTTAATGATACTATAAATACAACATCGGACATTTTGATTATAGATTTTGAACACACTTTCATGCTTCCTCTAAGATGAGGACATACCCTTTTACAAATATTATCTTAGATTTTATGTCTTAAGTTTCCTTCACTAGGTATCCCGACACACCGTAACCTTGAAAGTCATATTCCAAGACATGCTTCACAGTTGGTACACTTGTCTTGTGAACCATCTACACAAACTCCATTAAGGGCATAATAATTATGACTGAAATTTCAACAATGCATCCATATCCTTAAACCATTATGGAACTTCATATGCTCAGTGGAGCTCACAGATACAGATCAAGTTTCTTTACAAAGGATGCCTCTTGAACTTCATAATGCCTATATCTACCCAAACACTGTTACAGAGGTCATATATAGTCTTCAAAGTTTTCATAGAATGGCTTATGTAAGTCTCTTTCTCATCCTTCTAGCATCATATTCAGAGTATCCCTTTTCCATAGTCATCCAATCACAACTTGTAGACTTTGAATAACTTAAATATTCTCTGTAATATATTGTGAGCATACCTTATATGACACATGTAGCATAGAATTTTCTTGCTTATCATTATTTTTCTTGGAAGGAAGCACCCATAGACTACAAATGCTCCTAAAAATCTTAGTCCTTTCAGTCATCTTCAATATTGTACCTTCACTATTTCTTACCTTTTTTCACCATATTTCTTTTGTAACTCTATATTTATTTTACACCAAACACCTTGAGATCATGTAGAGAAGTCATATTTAGCTTAGAGTGTTGACCTCACAAATGTGCAGGTTTTTAAATATTATGACTTTAACATATTGTACCTACCACTAACTTATTTAATCTTAAAAATTCACTTCTCGAGTCATAGGTATAGACTCCTTCCTTATACTTCTCACTCATAGACATGGACTTCTTCCTATTTTTATCCATAGGCATAAACCCATTAGCCAAAGAAACACACAAAATATTAGACTAAAATTAAACCGATCATGCTCATGGTTTGACCAATATAATGACTCTATGGATTTTGAGAATGATTTCACAAGCTTAGCCTATGTCTTATTCTTCTTAAGACCTAATTAGACCACTCAGACTTCATATTTTCATTCATACATTTATGGGTCATAGTTCACTGTTATACTGATTGATATCCCTCCTTAAGCTTAGAACAACTAAAACATGCAAAACCAATATTTATAAGAAACTCATTACTCCACTAACATTATACTTTATTCCACACACTTCTAAATATGTCAATTCAACCATTGTATTAACCAAAACTCAAGGAAAACATCAATTTTTTCTTAACAACCTTTAATCTATCTTTACTAGCTTTAACTCCATAATGGGTAAAATATGGAGTTTTTTCCTTTAATTCCTCTTAATATTTTGTACCCTAACTCATTTTTCTCCACATAATATCATCCATGAATTTGATTGAAATCAAGAAATTCTTCATATTACCTAAGAATTACTTCAAACTACCTTCACTAGGCCCTTAAGACTATACTGCGGCTTGAACCATGATAGGGAGGGTCTGAGGTATCTAAAAAAGTTTGTAAAATTTACTCACATTCCTTAACAATCCAAATATCCTTGTCAAATTTAAGGCTCAATTCTTTGATTTTTCCCCTATTTCATTTTTACCTTTCTATAACAATGACTTCCCACTAGCCTAGTTTAGGGCTTATTCTTGTATAATTTTGAGTGAAGTGAGTCTTTCATCAATAATCTTTTGTTTTTTTTTCCCATTTATCCTATCTCACTTCTTACAAAATACAATCCTTTGAGATGAAAAAAATTACTACCTCTTCTCTTACAAATTTTTTCTTAATAGGTCTTGACAAAGGGTTTTGTCTCAATCCTAGACTAGTGAGTTCCTTTTTAACTAGTGGTCTTAGAAAAATCTTTCAATATCCTATAGTAGACTCTATCATGGTCATGTATTTCCAATTTCAATCCAAAACTCATTATTGTAAGGCTCTAAATATTAAACCCTAGGAAATTTCTTTGTCACGCTTCAATAGCTCATTTTTTTTTTTATTAAGCTTATTAAATGTCATGTACAAAAGGGCTCAAAAGGATAATAAACATTTTCAAATCATCCATGATAAAGACTAAACGTCACAAGTTCCCAAAGAGAAAGAATTAGAGCTCTTAGAACCGCCTAATGTAGCCAAAAGTAGCAAAGACATCAGCCCGTTACTTGAGGGCTCACAATCTTGGCCTTAATGGCTCTGGTGACATGAAAAAAAGCAATGGTCGTGGCTCGAGAGGGGTCCTTCATGTCTTCTTGGGAGATTGCAATGTCCCTATTTTGTTTAGGGCCCCATATATCTTCATTGATTCCACTTAAAAATATTCAAATTGTGGACATTATTCAATGAAGTTATCAATGCTTTAATCAAAGTGATAACCCTTCAAACTTCACCCCCCTCTTCTCCTCACCTTGCAGGATCCTTTTACCTTTGGCTTTCTCCATGTTCTTAAGAGCCTTTGAGGTGTTTCTCCAAAAATGTGTATTTCAAATTTCACTCCTAAGACACGTTGGGAGGTAGGGATTCTAGTTGGGAGCAAGTTCGGTAGCTCATTTGTCATGTACAAAGGGCCATTTTCAAATCATCCATCATAAAGACTTCATTCCCTTTCTTTATTCCCATGTCAACTAAAAATATTCAAATTGTAAACTTATTACAATAATTTCAATGTTTAATCAAAGTGATAACCCTTCAAAACCCTCCTACATGCCCGAGAGGCTTAAAATGTGTATAAATTTCACTAAGATTTTCAGGACACCAATTTTATCTCGAAGGTTTATCAAAAAATATATTCCTATTCCTAGATTAATATTGAACTTATTGTGGTTATGTAAACCCTGTAGAAAGATAATAGTAGGTTTATCAAATTGTATATGCTCATTGATTTAGGGTATTGAAACCCTTACTACCCCAGTCATGGATTTGAGCCTTACCTTGTAGCTAGAGCTTACCTTTAGTTCATGAATTGTCTTTATACCACTCCATGGCATTATCTCTTCTAATGTTGGTTAAGATCATCATGTTTATAAGCACATTTATATTGACATAAGCTTCCATAGTTCACTTTCCATGAATGATGAATAATACTGAACTTTCCCTTTTCTAAGTTATTTGTACACCTAACCCGTAGATACCCATGGTCATAGTCGAAAAAAATTTCTTCTTAGGAATTATTTCACATTGCTACGCTTTCATTACTCCTTTATTTTTACTTAGTGTTGTCTCATCAAAAACTCAAACTCAACAGTTACACTTTGGCTCGATCAATAAAATTTTCAAATTCTCCTTCTAAACCTTGATCTCCAATTATTGACCCATGACCTTCCATGTCATATCTTTTTAATCTTGTACATTATTTTAGAAAGGAAGGTCATTCACATTCTTGTATTTATCTAAGAGTGGTTTGAGAAATAAAACATATATAGTGGCTTGTAGAATCGACTAGAAACTCTAAAACTTCTAAGATTTGGAGTTACCTTTGTTACAAACAACTCACAAAGTATTTATTGTTTTCAAGAATAACTTGACTCCTGATAAAATATAGGATAGGATAATATGTTCTTGAAAACAACAACGCTAAACCTTTTATGACTTACACATTTTTTCAAGACACTCAAAAAAGATATTCCTTCACTTATCAACATCATGAATCTTTGAACAATGTCTCTTTACCTTCAATCATTGAGAAACACCACAAATCTCACTTCAAGGCACTTTGTAGAAACCTTGAACCATGGGATTTATGACTGTAAAAAGATCACCTTTGATTTGAGGTGCAAAGAGCTCTTTATTTTTCCAACAAGCTAAGGACTTCCTCATAGACATTTATTTTCAGTTTGAGAGATTTTGTGTGAACCTATAGAAGGTTTACATCAAGACTTTGAAGATAATTCAAGTTAAAATAGTCTAACGTTGACTATATATAGTGTGGAGAGCATGTTGTAGTCAAGAAATATACTTGAACTACCCTAGAGAATAAATGTTGACCTTTTTCATATCTCATTTCTCATTTCACCTATACTTCATTAGGATATAGCTCAAAGCATGATCTTATTTTATTTTGAATGGATTATTCAAGAGAGAAGCCTACTATTTGCATTTGAAGCATGAGATTCATAGTTGAGACACCTCTTTTTCTAACTACACTTCAAGGAATCATGAAGGATTTAGAGGGACTTCAAGAGAGATATATTCATATATAATTTTGTGCATAGTTATCTTAGCAAACCAACTTGACACAATCTTGGATTTGTTTATGAGCATGGGCATACTTAGGGATAATATAAATGAAAATGACCTTTAAGATTCATATAACCACCATGATAAGATTTGAGACATATATCATTCAAGCCCACTACAATATATTTTCATGTTATTTATTTAAATTCAGACCTCGAGAGCTCATCCAACTATGCAACACAAACTTATATGCATTTAAGAGAAACAAGACATGACACTTGACATACCCAAAATACCAACCAATAAGAACATTCTGGAAGACTTGAAGAGACATACCTCAGCACCATGAAGAGGACACATATTGACCAAGATAGCTCCCCCTCACTCAAAATCTTCATTTGCACTTATATACCTCTAAGAAGCTTAGTAGAGGCATATGTCACCATGGAGGAGATTGATGAGATACCTAAGAGGGTATCAAATATTATTTTGGTTTCTTGACTGGTTCGTTATTCTCTGATTCTTCATTTGTCACAGTAGACCATTTCTTTTTCTCAATTACCTTCTTAGGATCCTTTTGATTACTTTAACTAGCTTCTCCCTTCTTCTTGTATTTCTAAGCTTGTTGTTTGGGTTTTGAGTCTCTTTCTTTAGGTGATCTACATCACATAGCCTTATAATGTGCCCTACTTTATGACACCTAAAACATTCCAATTGCCTTCATTTGCACTCAAAATCTATGTCCATATTCATTACAATCATAACAATAGCCATTTAATTTACTTACATGCCTCCTTATGTTTGATGGCTCATTTTTGCAATACTTTGCTAGATGTCCTTTCTCATGAAAGTGATAACATTCAGCTCCATATCTTTTTCCTACTTTTTTTTCTTCCTTCTTTCCTTCGAGTGATGTTCTTGAGTTTTTTCTTTGAATCTTCTCTCTTTTCAACATTAGGATTACACATACTAGCCCTATGTCCATAAGCACCACACTTGTAGAAATTACCATGAAAAGAAACATGCCTATATGCATTTGGCTACCTAACAGATGATCTTCCATGAGATGAAATCTTTAAACTATCTCCCTTACTTGACTGTGTTTCACCATTTAATCCTTTAATGTATTCACCTTCATTTTTCTCTATACTACATGAATCTTCTATGAAACCTAGACCTTTTCTATCACCATATTCCTTTTATTTTCCTAACATCTTATTAAGATTTTTTTGAGCTCTCTTGAAAATATAATACCTTACTTCTCATGATGTTTAACTCTTTCTTCAGTTCTTATTTCTCAGCTAGGGATTCTTTGAGTTGAATTTATATACACTTGGTTATTTTTCATATGATTCAGCCATTTTTTCCATCTTCTCTTTATAGAAATATACTCCTTGCTTTACATAATAAAAATCTCCCATACTTTTCACAAAATATCTCCCTCTAACTTGTTAAAGTTGCTTCCAAGGGCCTTCTCGATACCAATTGTTAGAAATGACAAAGGAAATGAGAGGGGAGTGAATTAGCCTTGTAATAAAACCTTTCACTTTTTTATTTCAAACATAAAATATACACTCTCATAAATCACATGCATTAATGGATCATAATTAGATAAAATTCATCAAGAAATGCATACATATCAAGAACATAAGATGTACTTAGAAACCTTCTTTATTGGTATTCAAGTTAGATTACAACTCTTCAAATCATATTATAACTAACATAGATTTCACCATTTTTACTTCACTCACATCCTCCTCATGAAAATCTAACCATCTACTGACCTAGAAGATGCTTCCAGGTATTTTTCTTTACAAAATAGGTTTTCTTCAATAGAAAAGAAAAGAAGTTTTTAAAATAATTAACTCACCTAAATGTGGAACACTCTTTTAAAGAACAAAACCTTCATGAAGATGACTCTTACACTTCATTTTCCTCTTGACTCTTCAACTTCCTAGCCTTTAATTCAAATTCATATTTCAATGAAATCAGACTTTTTCTTCTCTAAATGAACTCATATTTTGTCTTCTAGCTTTCAAACTTATCCATAAGGGTTCCAATTTGCATTCACATGTGTACATGGTCCCACAAATCTAAATAATTTTCTCGTATTCTTAAAAATTTCCACATTATCCAATACATCCATTTAGGGTCCTAGGTGTGGTAAAATCCACCATTGGATATAATGGAGGAATTATTCATGATGGGGTGCAAATAATTTGAGGACTCGATGAAGAGTTTTGTTGCAAGAAATTACAATATTGTCAAAACTGGGATAAGTAAGGTATGTTAAAATAGAGCCATGAATTCCTAGCATTCAATATAAATTGAAAATAATTCTTTAGATAAATCATAATATAAATTTATTAATATAATAAAGAGGAAGATATTATGCAAATATGAGGTAAAAATATGAAGGACAAGAAATTTCTATCCATTTTTGGCACTTTCTAAAACCCTCATAAACCCCAATTGAAAGTGGTATGGAGAAAAGTTCTGGTTGTGAATCCAAATTGATATTTTTTTCCTCAAAAATTATTTGAGTGTGTAGAGAACTCATCAAAGGTCATGTTCATGGTGTTTTGAGCTTATGACATAAGGTGGTCCCCACAATAAAGTAGGTGTTTTATAGATATTTCAATATACATAGCTAAAATGATGGATTAAAAATGAAAGGTGAAGATTTACATAAACCTTTTGATGTTAAAAAAATTCCAAGTAATAATACAAGGTGGTTATGTGAAGAAAATTGATGATACAAAAGTTTCTCTCATACCTACCACTAAGAAAGCTAGTGATGGTGAAATGGAGGTGCTCATGATGAAATGAACATTTTTGATGTTGTTTTTGGTATTAAATATAATAAATGTATCCCATATGAGATAATTTTATGCTTAGTTTTGTTTTATGGTGTGTTTATGTGCATAAGTTAGAGTGGTCCAAAACTATCCTTTTGAGCTAGACAAGAAGCCCTCAGCTACATGTATGAAGAAGGTATTTTTCCTAAATAAGGTATGGCTATAAGTGCTTAATAATGTTTTTTAGGATGCATATGAATTTTTTGAAGTAATTAAATTCCTTGGTGATTGTCCTAAAGGTGGTTGTGCCATGATAGTGTAAGATTGGTTTTAAGTTCCTAGAACCCTATCAAACTAATTTGGGCAATTGGAGTGATATGATGGTCATTTCTATGTTTTGGTGATTTATTTCAATTTGATGTGAAATAATACTCCATGATATTCATTTTATGTATCATAGATGATTGGATGAAAATCTTTAATGGTCTAAGTAACTTTTGATTTTGAAGACTATTTTTCTATGCATGAAAACCCACAAAGAATACCTGGAACAAAAAATGGTATCTCATGCATGCATGAATGAAGAAATTATTAGTTTCTCAAAGTATTTAATGTGCACTAGAGATAAAATAAAAATCTCCCAAATATGTTTTGGATCTTGAACCTTCACAAATCAATGTTAAAGAAGCATGATAGAACCATATTCTAATTTTTGGTACTTCATGACTAAGTTTGAAGCTCAAATGAAGTATGAAGAATAAATGGTGAGTTAGGAAGAATGTGAAAAGGTTATACAGAAAATATTAAGATAATTTTAATTTTTATGCATGCATAAAAAATTTTATGCAATGTATTTGTCAATTTTCTAAGCTAGAAGACAAAACCCATACGTTGGAGGAAAAGAAAAAATAATGGTTGATAGTTACAAAATCAAATTTCTAGGTTCAAAGAAAGAATATTTATAGGATTAATCATATGGTAAGTTATTTTAGAACTCTCTTTAGTCATCATTAGCATGAGGAGTATATTTTTAGGTGCTAAAATCTTACAAGGTAACATGTAATCTTTAATTGACCTTATGTAAAATACAGTTCGCCAACAATCATAATGCAATGAATTAAATACAACCTGGATAGTTTGTATGAGGTCATCTTTCCCTTCATTTGTACAAGTTGTAAAGTGAAGGATGTAAAGTTTCATTGAAGGTGAAGTTTAATATTTATTTTGAGAATATTTTCCTTGATGATATAAGTATCAAGTTGTGCATGTAGACCTATTTTTGAATCCATGAGAGAAACAATGTATAAAGACTAGCTTATTGAGGTGAAGGTTTATGCATCTTCACCCTGTCTCTTTGAGTTAGTGTTTTTAGTATGATTATATTTTGTTGATATCCATGTTTTTGAAGGAGCCATAATTGACATGAAAACCCATGTGATGTAATGTATTCATGACATAATATTCTTAGACCTTGCAGCAGAAGCATGAATCCCTAAGAGTGTGTGTGTGGTTAAGAGGTTGATTCAAGGAGAGAATCATGACAAGAATGATTGTGTAAAGAGGCCTTGCATGGAAGAGTTTTTATAATAGATGAAGAGGATGAGAAGAGAGATGAACCATAGGTAAAAGAGGAGATAGATGAGCTGAAGAAGTGGTCATAATTTTTTATGAGAGAAAAAACAAGGAAAGTGATCAAAACAATGTGAAGAAGTATAATTGGATGTTTAACACATAGGAGTTGATGTTTCCTTTTAAGTGGAAACTTATAGAAGATAATGTAGAAGCTTGATTGAAGAGTTGGGAGTTGAAGCTTCCATGCAAGTAGAATCTTGCTAAAGGTCAAGTCTCATATTGACTAAAATATTTGAGTTGATGCTCAAAGTTGAGTGGATGCTCAATAATGAAATCATTATAACATTTACAGGACATTTTTTCCAAGCTAGTTCTTTGGTTTCAGTGGGTTTTTCTCCCTTCAAGGGTTTCCCACATTAAATATTGTCTCTTTGTTTTTTCTCATGTTGATTTCTTGTGAATTCTTTTTTGGTTTAATCATAATAAATTTAAGAAAATTAAATTATTTGTCAAAATTTGTATAAGCATTGATTCAGCTCCCCTCTCGTTGCTTCAATTTCTATCAATTGGTATCATATTCTAGTCTTCTTGAATGAAGTCTAATAGATTGAAGGAATCCTATTGAAACACAAGCATGGCTATAGAGATAATATTTGGAAGAAGCTCAAGAGATAAGTATATCAATGAAGATAAAATTTCAAATGAAGATGACATTAAAGTAAATCTTGAATCAAAAATGATAAGTTCCCTAAAATAATTGAAATATCAAAGAAGAAAGAACCATAAATTGAAGCTAATGATGAAAGAATATGAAGATAAAATCAATATTCTTGAGGAATGCATGAAAAAGAAATATGAAGAACATGAAAATGGACTCAAATAACTTGAATCCCAAATGAAGTTTATCTCAACATCTATTAAAGTTAAATAAGAAGAGTACCTCAAATTAAATAAATAACTGAAGTCTCAAGTTGAAAAAGTGAAAAAATATGTTAATGAGAAATAAAAACTTATATGAGACATGAAGAGGAATTGATGTCCTTGAAAGATGAACTAAAAGAAGCAAAATAAAGTCTTAATGATGAACAACTTATTATAAATAACCTCATATCATGATTATAGAATTGAAATGTTAGAGATAAAATTAAGGAAGGAGTCATTGCATAGATAATATACATGAACCAAGTGATTACTCAAAATCAATAAAGTTGAAAGGAACAAAGTGTGAAATATTAAGTAATAGTCCTCTAGTTCAAAATTATGAATGTCTTGTAAGAAAAGGTATGAAAGTGGCTCTATGCTCCAGCCATCAATGAAGGGTTAAGAAATCATGTTGAATACATTAGAAAGTGTATTCAAGAAGGTATGTAAGATCATACAGATCTTGAATAAAGAGTTAAAGCTAAACCAATGATTGTGAAATCTGGGTAAACTCCTAAAATGTAGATTATGTCTTTTAAATCTATCTTAGAGATGATATTAGTATTGCAAGTGTATAAATTTTTTACCATAGCCTATATGTAGACACCTAAAATCTGCTTACGCAATTTTAATGCTAAATTGGTACTGACTATCCTCTATCTCATCATTTTTATTAAAATTAGTGATCTCTCACTAATTAACTAACGCTTCCTCCATTTTGGTCAATTAAAAAACTTCATTAATTAACTAGCTTCTATCACATTCGGATACCAATGAATGACACTTTTTAGTTATAATTCTCTTTAAATCAATTAATTAAGTATTATTAGTTAATTAATCATTTTTAACATGGATTTAATCAATAAACCCTTTTATTGGCTAAATCACTTTCAAATGCTTCCAATATTATCAAATTCCTCCTAAATAACCTCCAAATAACCTAAAAAGCTTATTCTAGACTATTAATTAATCCTAATTGATTAATTAAAGCACCTCAACTCCCATGAGTTGCTAGCTCACTAGTTAAATCATCTAAACATATTTAATTAGTCCCATAGTTACTTTAACCTTTATCCCACATTCATTGGGATTTAATATTCTCTCAAATAGAAAGCTATAAAAAGGACCAAGCTCTTACCTTCACACCTTACACCATACTTTGAATAGTATTCATATAAAACATATGATCAAAAATTTCTCCATTAATTTGCATAACTACTTTGCATCAATTCTACCATTGTTGAGTAGTAGAAGAAGATCCAAGCTTGGCCTTGTAGCCATTCTTTGGTGAGATCTTCTCCCTCTCTTTAGAGAACAACATAATTTGATTTCTCATAGATCTAATTAGGTTCATTTTAATTAGCAATCATTTAACTTAGTAAGAATGCTTATAGATTAGATGAGTAATTTCATGTAATTTTCATTATGCATTCTCATAAGTTATGATCTTGATGGTTCATTGATAAATTTAAGCTTAGCTATAGGCTATTAGGTTTTAGTATTTTTAGTTAGCTATTTAAAAATCTTATCATATTCACACTATATGTGAAACATTCATGGCGTATATGTTAAGGTATGATATAGATAACATGTTAGAAATTCTAGGCACTGAGAGGGGGTGAATCACGGATTTTTAAAATTTTGATGGAATTAACAATGATTCAATCAACCAAACTTAACTATCTTAACCATGAAAATAATGAGCATCCAACCATGAAAGATAAAGAGAAACAAACACACATAAACACATGAAGAGATACTATTTAATCTGGAAACCCATTAAGGGAAAAGAACCCATTAAAACCAGATAACTAGCTTGGACAATTATCCTATAAAGTTAGAGTGATTTCACCATGTGGTGAGAACCCACTCACCAT
The DNA here is from genome assembly GCA_018340775.1 of Taxus wallichiana var. yunnanensis. Taxonomy (NCBI): domain Eukaryota; kingdom Viridiplantae; phylum Streptophyta; class Pinopsida; order Cupressales; family Taxaceae; genus Taxus; species Taxus wallichiana. The sequence continues at coordinate 77,989,312 of CM031238.1, forward strand.
GAAGCACCCACTCCAATTATGAAGCACCCACTTGAGTAATTTGGCAAGCACCCATTTCCTAAAAAGCACCCACTCCAAAATTTTTGAATAACGCAAACTTGAATCATACAAGAAATGTTTGATCACCTTCTTCACCTAGTTTCTTACATAAACTTAATGTGATCATTGTTTCAACTCACTTTTCTTATCTTCTCCTATCTTAATTAGCCATAGTTTCAATACATTCACACTCTTCTCACTTTATCAAAACTAGACTCATCCCTACTAACTTTCAACAACATTTTCACGCTCGGGGCACGAGATCCGAATGCAAGGCACATGTAGAAGAGATGAGTGTTGGGTACATGCGAGTTTCCCAACCCATATGCATCGGTGATTTGCACGAGAGTTTTTAGGTAGAGGTGCATGTTTGTGTTGTGTGTCAGAGATGTATATTAGGTGAGCACCTTGGTGGGTCGGTGAATCATGCAATGCGGGTTCTAAACTTGATAAACATGTTGACAAGTTGGGGTCATCATCAAGAAAACAATGCAAGGTGATAGCGCAAGAGTCAAGGATTTGAGTCGAGTTGTAAGTCGGGAAGAATGCAACCAAGTAGTGTGCTTAGTTGGTGCACAATATAAATCTGATCTCACCCCTAATTTTCAAGAGTCAAATGGAAAGCCAATGGGCGAGTAGGTGGGGAGTAGGTGAGAGGAGCCCGATGAAACCTAAAAATTGACCTACACAAAAACCCTCATAACTTCCTCTAGAATTTTCAGATTTTCACAAAATTACAATCATTGTAAAGTTGATTTAGATCCCCACCTCATGCAATCATTAAAAATTAAATTTTGATGGGTTATATGAGATAAAAAAGGGATGAATCTCCAACACAAGTAAACCTTACCTAGGTACAAAACATGGATTAAATTAAGGTATGGTGGCTCATTTCTTCTTCCAAAAGCCAGGTATAATGAAGCATGGGTTTTTCAGGTCACTCCATCCCTTTTGTTAGTGTAATGATGATTTTTGGGGTTTTTGAATCAATATTTTGAGATCTTTCTTTTTCTTCTCATCTCATTCTTCATATATATTGTAAAAGAGGGCATTTTTAAAAATGTTGGACATTTTTCATCTACCCTATCCCTTCTCCTTAGCTGAGTGGTGTGTAGCCCCAAGCCTCCATTTTTGGATCTTTGTAATAGAAAATATTTCCTTTTTCCTATACAGTGAAGTATTGTGTAAAATCATTGGAGCAATAAAATCAATGACTTGTGATTGTTCTCTATCCTAGCTTGGTTTTGTTGCTTTATCTTACCTTTATTCATACTTGTAGGTATATTGTGCATTTCATTGTTACTATTACATGCTCAGATGTGGTTGTGCTTAATGGGAATGGTTTATTATATGTGTTATGATCTGTGATGCTTTCCCATCCTCCCATACTCATCTTTCTCCATTTTCATGCATTTTGAGGACTGTCCAACACCCCTTTTCTTAGTGTTATCACCCCTTTATTAGACGATTTACTTTCTTTCATGTATCTCCATCTCTCCATGTCCCTTTGGAATCACTAGGGAAGGATTAGTTAGGTGTTTTCTTGCATTTAGGAATAGTGTAGTGCTTAGTTTAGGAAGAAGAAACAACTTTCTCTTGAGATTTGCCTCAACCGCAAGGTTCCACACCTTGACACAACTCGAATATTCCCATGAGCAAGATACTAGAATATTGGAGGGTGATGTGATTAAGTGATAATTGTTCTAGCACATCCAATGGGACTCAAAGAAGTCAAGATATTTCATAGGTGTGTATTCTGGTGTTAATTTCATTTCATTAAGTTGTTTTTCTCTTGATGAAATCTCAACTTTTTGAGGCATACCCAAGCACAACTAGTGACTGCATTTGTCCAAAACAACCCATTTTTTGAGTTACAAACCTTTCTTTCCATCCATTTTTATTTCCATACCTTTCATTTTCCTTCCACCAATGGGTTTTGCATTCATGACTTTATTCTCATCATGGAATTCTCATTTGCAGTAGTAAATCTAGGTCAACCCACCTATAAACTTGCAAAATTCTTCTCCTTGTTATTACTAACCACCTTAGATTTGTTTTATGATGAAAATCAACAATGTGCATATTCCCATGAGAAAGATACTAGTTAGTTTTGTTATCTACCAAACTATGTAACATTCCAAAGGCAATAGTATGTAGATTTTAGAGGCCATCCTACACCTAGAGATGTTGTGTGGTAGTGGAAAATCAAAGAATGGAGGAAAGTATGGTGTAGAAAAGAACTACATCTCAATTGAAAGCATTCATGAGAAATTTCAAGGCCCCATGTCCATGGGTTTCCCCATGCCAACACATTACAACCATTAGTAGAAGCTTGATTTCATGGTTGAAAGGCTACCACAACTTGTGAAGTGGATTAAATATCATCTCATAGCCCTCTCCCCATTCCCAAATCAATACCTTTTCAACTTGAGCATCATGATCCTATCTTCTTACATGTTTCCCCCATTATGAATTCCATTTCTTCATCTTCTTCCCTTCCACCCCACTATCTACTTCTTGCCCTTTTTCTTCTATAATTCCCTCTCATGAACAAAAATAGGAAATTATAACTCTTCCACCACATCAAACAATGAAAAACTTAGTTGCATCCCAGCCCATCCTTCCTCTCGCATTCCCAAATCCATTTGGGAGGAAAAAATTATAAAAATATCCAATAGGAGAAGAGGGTTGAGGAGCTTAGCAAAACTTTGAAAGAGTGGGCTACAAATCTCAACATCAAAAACTCCATTCATGAATAAACCTTTAGTTAGGGGTGAGATTCAAGAACAAGTGAATATTTAGTTTGCACAAGAACAAGAACAATAGGAAGATGACCATTATTTCTTTTGTTTAGAATATAGTGTACACATTGGCCTTGTGTTTAGGAAGCTTATGATCCATCATAGTTGGCAAAGTCATAAAACTATCATCTATTAGCTCCACATCCATAAGTAAAGGAGAATGTGCGAAGAAAAGGAAGAGAGACTCCCAATTATGTAAGTGGTATCAATTGAATGTAGTGATCCTCATTTTTTGCATGTCAAGAGCTTGTTGCACTTTTGGAGGGTTGTGTCGGTCCACTTACAACATCATAAAAACTACAACCAATCACAAAGAGCTTCACTATAATTTGGAGGAGAAAAGAAAAATTTAGAGGTTTTGGGTGTAGAGCATTCCATACAAGAAGTTTTAGACCCTCTTCCACTTTCATCCTTCCAAAACAATGAATTTTTGGATTATTTTGAACTCTCAACCCTTATGTTTAAGGATGACAATACCCATGGTGAACCACTTGCCAAATAATAAGACATCATGGAAGACTATGGATCCTTGACATAATAGAATAGTGAAGAGGATGAGTATCTGTCATATTTGGAGGATTTCTTAAATTTAGAAGATCCTACAGAAGTTACCTCCTTTGTTGCTCCATCACCTATCCTCAACACAAAATACCTATTTCGATGAAAGAGAGCCTCCAAAAGGTGCCTTTGTTAACGAAAGTCCTCCTCTTAGCTAATTTTCTAATTTTATTCCTCCCCAAATGGATTTGGGAATGATAGAGAAAGGTTGGGTTGGGATGCAACTGATTTAGGTGATTTTATGCCTAAAACTTCATTTTACCTCTATTGCTCTAGGATGAAGGTTTGGAGTGTTTCAAACTAGGTTAGAAAAATGATTAGAACTTTTTAAATACTTAACCAATTGATCTCAAAACTTTTGCATTAGATTTTTATCCAAATTACCTACAAAAATTCTTTTATGATTTATCTAAAGGATTTTTTTTTCAATTTTTCTTGATAGCTAAGAAGATAGGGTGCTCATTTTACATTTTCCTAAAAGCCAGTTTTGGTAAAACTTCCATAACTTGCACAAAACACCTCCTTAGGTCCTAAAATTTTGACCACACCTTCACAAATCACTCCTCCATGAATTCCAATGACTCATTTTACATATTTTTCTCTAAAAATATCTATCCCATCTAATTTAACTTATTCTTTATTACTAAGCCAAAGTTCCATTCAGACCTATATGAGTGCCTAATTCACCTTTTTAGTCACCTATGAAGATCTATACACCTCATATACCACTATATTATTCTCATTCCATGATTTTTTGCATCATCATGCCTTGGTTCATCATCCTCACTTGTCTATTAAGTGTGTCTTACTTGAAAAGCTCTAGAATTCATATTTGTAGGCCCTATTACCCTAATCCTTGACCTGATACTTCACATGATATTAAATCTCATACTACTTCAAACCATGATTTCACTACTTTTCCTTTATTCAAATGTCTCATTTTCATGACATATTTCTTAGTTCAGGACCAGAAATAAGCTTATACCTACCTAACTTTCCATGAATTTGACCAAGTTGACTTGTTAGAGAGTTGTTAACACCTCACACACATCTCATAAACCATATATGACCTTATAAATCCTTTATACAACCTTGGAAGGACACATTCACACAACTCACTTATTTGACCATGCTCCTAGATCATGCTTGCATCGCATGACATCATGATTTGACACCTGAGATTTCTTGGGGACAATTTGACATCAATGGAAACTTGACATAAATGAAAACATTTTGACATATTTCCCAACAAAATAAACTTCAATTCTCCTTATAGTTAGGAGGTGAAAATTGAAAGTTTGCGGACAAGTATGAAGAAACAAGTGTACCACCTGACAGAGCCTTAACAGAGTCTACTATAGGTTTGAGGACAATGTGTAAGAAAAGGGAAGCTACTATTGATGTTCTAATAAGTGGTGTTGAATTTGAATGGACTAGAATGAATATCATTATTGAAAAATAGAAAGCTAGTATACAACATGATAATATAATTAAAAATTGCAAAGTTTCAATTCATTACAAGTTGTTAACTCCAATACAAGGACCTACAGGCCTGAGAACACCACTCAAGGTAGGGAGAGTTGTTTGAAATATTCTAGGAGGTTCCTTGGGTGTTTTAAAACTATAAATGTAGATTGGATGATGTTGGTATTGCCACTCTAAGGGGGAGTAGGTGTTATGATCAAGCAAACTATTATATCGAAAAAGAAGAAACTAAACACTTATAAGATAGTTCAAGACATGGATAATAATGCAAATACATCAATGAAACTCAAGGATAAGAGGTAAATCCTAACTATAACATAATCAAGTAGATATAGATTGTATGACATCAGGGGAGGTTGAAAGCAAGATTTCATGAGACAAATGAGCTTCTACATCGAATAAAGATTGCCAAAAATGTAGTCACAGTTCAGTTTAGGTACCTAAGATATAAGTATTGATTGTAACCAAAATATAGCAATATTGAGCCTAGATTTGAGTTTTCTTAGCTGAGATAGGTCTATTTATGTGTCATGAAAGAATCTTCTCGAGGGAGATGGTGAGTTTAATGGATGGTGAAGGCCAAAAATAGAATTAAAAGAAGGAGAGAAAAAGATAAATCTTGAGTGATGAGTTTGATTTATGTTTCCAACCAATATGAGGACCCACATAAGCTAATAAATATGAAGACCAGGTACTATAGATAAGCACTTTTTCATTAATGCAAAAAGGGGGAGAAGAATCAGAGGTTTTCATCAATGACAAAGGGGGAGTTTGTTGGCATGTGATTGATGAAGTTGTCATTGATTTAAAAGACACATTAATGAAAAATTAAGATGCAGGAGAGCTGAAGGAGAGTTTAAAGTGAGTCAAACAAAGCAGCAAGAAAAGGCTTGAGAACACTGGTTGAGACTCATCTTCTTCAGGATCCAATGACTAGTAGAGGCTAAATGGTGACATGGGATTTTTCTAGATGATGAAATAGAAAGTGTAGAAGATATTTGAAAAGGAAATAAGGTCATAATGATGGATACATAGGTACATGAGTGGAATTGGTCAGACTAGCTCAATTCAAGCAGCCTAATCCCTAGGCCTAGTCAACAAATGGACCTAGAAAGGTGGAGTGAAGTCATGAGGCAGATGGAAAAGCATGGTAAAGGTATGAAACACATAATATGACATGTTTAAGGGGATACATGGTGAATAACATGACATACATGATGAGTTATAGTGTAAACTAGCTCAATTAGGCCTATTTCAAGGACCTAGAATGAGGGTATGAAGAAAAACATGATATGTAAATAAAATTAAAGCATGGGAAGTGTGTAGGGACATTGTGAAGCTACATGTCATATATCAACACCTAGAGGAATATTTAGGGTCATTTGTATGACTTCCCTTCAAAACAAACAATTTTAGCATGCCTAAATGAGATGTGATTGGAAGTTCCAGGGTGAACCATGACAAATTATCCATTGAAGATCAAGGAGGAGGTAGTAATTAGGGTGTGGACAAAATTTTAGGACCAAAGGATGAGTTTTGTGTAAGAAATTACAATTTTTTCAAAATCTGGGCTATGTAAGGTGTGCTAAAATAGTGCCATGAGTTCTTAGAATTAAATTGAAATTAAAAATCATTCTTAAGATAAATAATAAGAGAAATTTTTGAATATCATAGATAGAGATATTTTGTAAAAATTATGAGGTGAAAAGGATGAAAGACAAGAAAGTTATATCCATTTTTTGGCACTATCTAAAACCCTCCTAAACCCAAGTTGAAAGTGATATAGTGAAAAGGGCTTAGTTATGCCTCCAAATGGATTTTTTTCCTGAAACATGATTTGAGAGTGTATAGAACTCATTAGAGGTCATGTTCATGGTGGTTTGAGTTTATGATAAAGGGTGGGATGCACAAGAAAAAAAGGTGTTTTGTAGAGATTTCATTATACAGAGCTCAAACGATGGAGTACAAATGAGAGGTGAAGTGTTCCATGAACCTTGTGATGTGATATTAATTTCCAAGTAACAATACAAGGTGGTTATGTGAAGAAAATTGATTATACAAAAGTTTCTCTTAGATCTACCACTAAGAAATCTAGTAATGGTGAAATGGAGATTCTCATGATGAAATGAAAATTTTTATGTTTTTTTGGTCTTGAATAGTATGAATGTGTCCAATATGATCTAATTATATGTTTAGTTTGGTTTTATGAAGTTCTTTCATGCATAAGTTTGAGTGATCCAAAACTATCATTTTGAGCTAGTGAAGAAGCCCTCAGCTATAGGTATGAAGAAGGTGTTTTTTACAAAGAAGGTATGGCTATAAGTACTTGATAATGTTGTTTAGGATGGATATGAAGTGCTTTATGTAATTAAATTCCTTGGTGATTTTCCTAAAGGTGGTTGTGCCATGATAGTTGAAGACTGGTTTTAAGCTCCTAGAACCTAGTTCAGACTAGTTTGAGAAATTGGAGTGATATGATGGTTTTTGCTATGTTTTTGGTGATTTATATCAATTGGATGTGAAAGAATACTTCATGAGATTCATGTTGATGTATGATAGGTGATTGGATGACAAGGTTTAATGCTCTAAGTAACCATATTTTGAAGACTATTTTTCTATGCATGGAAACTCACAAGTACCTTGAACAAAACAAGTATCTCATGGCATGAATGAAGAAAGTGTTAGTTTCTCCAAGTCTTGAAGGTGTACTAGAGATAAAATAAAACTCTCCCAAATATTTTTGGATCTTGAACCTGCACAAATCAATGTTAAATAATCATGCACAATGACTGTAATGTTTTTTACTCCATGACCAATTATGAAGCATGAAGAATAAATGGCGAGTTAGGAATGATGTGAATAGGGTATAGAGAACAAATAAAGATCCTTGTAACGTGCATACATGAATAAAATAATTGGCATAAATTTTCTAGGATAGAATAAAAAACCCATACATTGGAGGCAAAGACAAAAAAGTGTTTGGCGCTATAATTCAGATTTGCAAGTGCAAGAAAGAATATTTGTATGAGTAATCAAATGGTCATTTAGTTTAGAACTCTCTCTTATTCATCATTATCATGAATATCATCTTTGTAGGTCTTGAAAAGGTAACATGTAATTTTCCTTATGACAGAAACAATCATTGTAAGAGGAAATTTTTTATGAGGTCATTTTTCCCTTCCTTTGTACGAGTTGTAAAGTGAAGGATTTGAAGATTCATTGATGGTGATGTGCAAGAGTTATTTTGAAAAGGTTTTCCTTGATGATATAAGAATCAATTTGTTCATGTAGACCTATTGTTGAATCCATGAGAGAAAAAATATATGAAGACTAGGTTATTGAGGTGAAGGTGTATGCAAGAGTGTGTATGATTATATTTTGTTGATGACCATGTTTGTGAAGGAGCTGAGTGACATGAAAAATCAGATGTAATGTCTTCATGATAGATCTTGTTGCAACAACATGAATCCATAAGAGTGTGAGTGGTTGAGAGGGTGATTCAAGGAGAGACTCATGACAAGAATGAGTGTGTAAAGAGGCCTTGTATGAAATGAGTTTTTGGATAATATGAAGAGGATGAGAAGAGAGATGAAGTAGGGGTGAAAGAAAAGATAGATGAGCTGAAGAAGTGATCATAATATTTTGTGAGAGAAAACACAAGGAAAGTGATCAAAACATTGTGAATAAGTCTAAGTGGATGCTTAGCACACAGGGAGTTGATGCTTCCTTGTAAGTGGCATCTTACGAAGATCAAGTAGAAGCTTGATTGAAGAGTTGGGAGTTGAAGCTTTCATACAAGTAGAATCTTGCTAAAGGTTAAGTGGCAAATTGACTAAAGTATTGGAGTTGATGCTCCAAGTTGAGTGGATGCTCAATAGTGAAATCATTGTAATATTTATAGGACATTTTTTCCAAGCTAATTCTTTGGTTTTAGTGAGTTTTTATCCCTTGAAGTGTTTCCCACATTAAATCTCATCTCTTTGTGTTTTTCTCATGTTGATTACTTGTGAATGATTTTGTGGTTTCATCATAAAAAAGTTAAGGAAATTGAAATTTCTCAAATTTTGTATAAGAATTGATTCACCCCCTCTTAGTGCCTAGAATTTCCAACATGACCCTTGTTTTCTCACCCAAAAAGATTGAATTACTCTAGAAATGTGAATTAAGGGTAAAATATCCCCCTTTTAATAATGTGTTATGAAGCTTTTATATAAAATTTGAGGGAGTGAAAGTAGGATATTGTTCATACATGCAAGTCTGCATTCTAAAAGATTAATAAATTCCATCCACCTTGTGCATGAAACATGTGCTTCATAATGTATTTGGTTTATTTTATTTGAAAACAGCCTTTATAGTCCACTTTTATCCAAAAAGTTTCTCAAAATAAAACTACATTCTAAAAGTAAGAGAAACATCTTCGTTGCATGCTTTGTTTGTTTCATTCTATTTTTTAGAACTTTTGGAAGATGAGATCAACCATCCCTACATTCTTTGTTTTTTTAGATTCACCATCCATCATTCTTAATACGTTGTGCTAAAAACAAAATTTTTTATTTTCAAAGAAAGAAAAATAAATCACTTGTGTAATTCAATTGATACACACATGAATAATTCCTTCTTCGGATTTTTCTTTTGTTGGACGGAATTTTATGTGGCCTTCACGCATGAGATTCTACTTTGTTTTGTTTTGTGTCTTTAGATTTCTTACATATGTGTGGGCTTGCACATATTTGTATTGTGGATTTTATTTTTCCTTCATTCTCGTAGAAAATCCTTGTGTTCCAAAAAATTTTCGCATGGCTCCCCACTTATTTGTTATCACACATAATTTCATGTAGTTTTCCATAGTTTCCCACATACTTTTATTTCCTTTAGCACATGGATCATTTCCTATGGTGTGACATCATGTGCGTTTTTATTATTGCATGGGTTTGCATCCTTCCACGGATTTTCATGTAGACTTCCATGGAATATATTTATCATTGTGCGTAACTCCATGCGGGTCCGCTCATTTTATCTCTCGCTCTACGAAATTCAATTCTTTTGACATGCATTGTATTACATAGCCTCACACATGGATTTAACTATCTTTATTGCACAAATTTTTGCATGGTTTGATTCTTTTTCTTGCATAACCTAGTGCGAGGAAATTTGCATGTATATTGTCACGATTTTTTTATATCATCCTTTGTTGCGTAGATTATTTATTATGTTGCGCAATATGCTTTTTACCACACATTTCTGCGCAGATTCTCCCTTTGGTGTGTGGGATTCCTTGACTCATTGAAATTATCCAAACACTAATGATTCTTAAATGTTTATCTTTTTACCTTCAATGAAAATTTTAAGTGTGCATTTGAAGTAGTGATCCGAGTAAGCATGGGAACCTTATTTGGATAATAATTTAGTGAATTTTGGGGATATCTCTGCTTGCTAGATAAGGAATCCAAGATCCTTAAGGCATCCATTGGGAATAAAGTCATGTTCTAAGTGTTGTAACTTCTTAGATTTGTAAGTGAACAAATATTACCTTTCAGAAACAACAAATGTGCTAAAAACACTTATTATACATAGACAAACACAACAACAAAAGTGCACAAAGCACACAAGAAGGGAAACTAAATAACAATGTGCTCAAGCACTTGGAGGAAAATTAAACATAACATCCTAATGTGTACAAGGGTGAAACATGTCCTCAATATAAAATTTTGAGGTATATCCCATTAACTGAGATAGGTAGCTCATCACTATTCAGCTTCGAGAGATAAAAATAATTATTTTTCTTGTAACCTATGATCAAGTATGGGCCACTCTAGAAGCTTTCAAACTTAGTGTGTCTCTTGGGATTAGTTTTTCAATCATCCCACTTGAGCACAATGTCTCCCTCTAAATGTTCTTACAACTGATTTCTTATCAAAATACCTCTTGACCTATGCTTGATGGAGTTCCATTGTTGTCATTGCTTTGTTTTTAATTTCTTCTAACTCCATTAACTCTACAAATCTGATTTCCATTGAATCTTCTTCCATCATTTCCATCTATTTAATGAGGTATAGAGCTGGTAGTTCATTAGAAATATACAACCTTGATTCTCTACCATAGACAAGAATGAAAGGAGAATTGCCAATTGACCTTTTAGGAGTAATCATATCATCCCATAAAGCTGATTTCAACTTGTGTATGCCATGATATATGATTATCTGCTATAGTTATTTTGATGATTCTAAGAATATTTTCATTTTTGACTCAACCAAACCATTTCCATGAGGATAGTAGTTGGATGAGGTTGAAAGATGAATTCCAAGCTTGAATTCCCATGTACAAATTTTGGTGCCAAGGAAATCCAAATCATTATCTAAGATGGTCATTGTAGGAACACCAAATCTTGTGACTATAATTTACTAAAAGTCTAAAATTGAGGTCTTGTTTTCTTCTTTCAAGGTAGTCACTTAAGTCCATTTTGTGAATAAATATGTGGCTATGATGATCCATTTATGGTTTCCACTAGAAGGTGGATTAATCATACCAATAAAATCTAATCCCCATTACATAAAGGCCTACTTTACCTAAATAGGATTTTGTTTTTCTAGAAAATAGAAAACTTGGTGTACTTCCTTACCCATGAATGACCATCTTGGAACATATTTGGCCAATAATAACTAGCTCTCATTACCTTCAAGGTTGTAGCTTTAGGTGTAAAATGGCCACTGGATGAACCTTCATGGAATTATTCTAGAACATGCTCAATTTTCTCTAAATCTATCCATCTTAAAAGAAATCCATTTACATATTTTATAAACAATATGTCATCAACTAGAACATAGGGAATGCTAGGAATACATTTTTTTAGTGATCACGTGATTATTATAATATTATTTTGAAATTTATTTGTGGGGTTATCACAACCCATGTAGATAGGTTGTGAGAGAAATTTATAGGATGAATAGTTATATCTACCTCCTTGTTTATAGGAGAATATTAAGCTATAAATATTTAACCATATCACAAATGAATTCAATAGAGAAGATTATTATTTTTTACATAGTGTTCGATCCTCTGTCCCTTTTATCTAGTATCAAAGTGAGATTGTTGGCATGTGGTCCTAATAGGTGTTATCATTGATGAAAAACCACAATAACGAAAAAAATGAATGTTTTTTTAGGGTCATATGATGTTTTTGATGATACTAACATGATGGTTTAGATGTGTTTTAGTATAATAAGATTCAATGAGGTGTATTTGCTCTTGCAAGCCTATACATGTGCCTAGGTGATGTTGCATTGAGGTAAGAGATTATTGGATGCTTGGGAATCATGTTTAAATTATGGATAGAATTTTTGATGGTTCTTGGTCACTCACAATAGTGGTATGATGCAGATATAGGTGGTTCACTATGTTACAGGTGCTCATTGGGAGCAGACATAGTAGCTTGGAGGTGTGATAGTGTGGTTTAGAGCCATATGAGATCATGGAAGCATGAATTAAGGTATATCATGACATATAAGGTATTTTTGGTTCATTTTTATAGGTTTTATGATGAGTTATTGCATTCTTTTAGTTGACCCTAGCTTCTATAGTGAGGAACAAACATGTAAACATAGGTAAGTCTTAATGAATGGAAATATTGAGGTATGGATTTGAAATTATGATGATTGGAGATGTTATAGGTATGTTTCATAGTGATTTTATAAAAATTTCATGTTTCCATGATGTGAATTTTGCAAGATATGACTGTTTATGTGAGACAGGTCAAAATAGAGTGAAATTCTAGCTCGAGTTACATTTCGGATGCTCGTTGTGAATATTTTCTTTACATGGGACCTTGTGGATTTCAGGGAAGATTCTATGGTCAGTTTATAAGGTTTCACAGAAATAATTAGGTTATTTTATTATTAGGATTTTATGAACAAATGTTAAGAAGGTAAAGTGGTTTAAAACCCTAGTTAAACCCTAATGAGGAGCAGTTTGTAGAAAGTGAAGTATAGTGACCTAGTTTTGATTGTTTCATCAAAATTGATCATTATATTTTGTAAAGGAATATATTTTATTTCCATAAATGTATGGTTAAGGTCATGGTGATGAGTGGGCCCCACTAAAAAATGGTAGTTTCTGAAGAAGAAGGTTTTGGGACAAGGTGGTCAAAAGGAGTAGCATGAAAAATTGATTTTACATGATTAATTGAATATGATATTTATTTATATAGAGGTTTTAGGAAATTTTAATGTAGGTACATGGTCATTTGAGGTCCATATAGGTTGACTGGTAAAAGGGCAGCTTTGGGATCTCAAATAGAAGGGTTCGGTAAAATGGCCATAAATGGAGCTACATGTGGAGTTTTAGTAAGATTAAATTTGTGTTGGAAATAATATTAATATATATTTCTAGTGATATGATGTTTTACTCATGGTGAGTTTATTTAATAGGGTTTATAGGTCATTCTTTGACAGAATATTTTTAGCGCTTCAAGACAAGATATATTCTCGTGAAACTTTGAAGGTGTTTTAAGCATGAGATGGATTGCGAAACACTTTATATCAATTGGTGTGTGAATATGGATGAATTTTTCATCCAAATAATTCATTTGTAAGTATTGGATGTATGAAAAATGTTTTTATGAGATAATTGTTGGAAACAAACATTTTGGCAAAGTTGATCTAGAGAAGGCAAAATTTGTTGTGGTTTGAGAAGAAGGTTGAATAAAGGATTATAAATTACTTATAGGTGTTATAGAGGTTATTATATTTCTATCAATTGGTTACATGGCATGTTTTTATCTTGTTGAATGGATTTGGTGATCAAATGAAGTTTCCCGGGTGAGTCTTTGAAGGGTGTAGGAATCAGCTATTTTGAGAATTACAAAATGAACTAGGCCCAATAAATGAAATAATTTGTTTGGTTGATAAAATGTAATACCATGTATGAAGATAAAATTATATTTTAATCATATTTAAGGGGTTTTGGGTCATGACTATGTATACATTTTATGTAAGGGCATTTTTATCTTTGTGCCCATGGGGTTTTGAGCCATTTTGGCACTTGTAATGAGTGTTTTAGTTAGGCCTACCTACTTGGGTAACTTGTGACTTTTTATTTGAAATTTTAAATTTTTTTCTTGATGTATGGGTCGAACTAGAGGAGGTAAAAAGTTGTTTCTAAGTTTTAAATGAAGAGAAACATATAAAAGCATGTTTTTGGGTGCTTTTTGGAACTAGTTGAGTGTGTGCATGAGGAACGACCTAGGTGAGAGTTGCTTGCAGGTATTGGAGAATTATTTTAGGATGATTCAAGTTTGTTGTAGGTGAAGAAAAATAAGAGCACATGTGTACAAGAGTTTGATGATTTTTGGAATAAGTGAAGAATTGTTTTTGTGTAATGTGATCACATAGGGTTTGATTGACAAAGTGTGAGCTAGATATTGGATATCCATCAGTTGTGGAAGCAAAAATATGATATATAAAAATCATAAGGTGGTTAAGTGGGTGCTTAATCATATTTTTTGGATGTATCCTCCTTTTGGATGTTCATCAAGAGATATAATCCTAGAAATACTCAACAATGGAAAGAAAATAGAAATGATCATGCTAAAGATGTTGTATGCTTCAAGTGCAATAAGGTAGGCCATGTAGCTAGTGCTTGTTTGAGTGGAAGATATAGTCATGTTGATGATTTCAAAAGGAGAATTATAGTAGTATGTTATATTTGTAACAAAGTTGGTCATGTTGCAAGGAATTGCTATCAAGTCTATTCAAATCAAAACAAAAGTTCTCAAGGTCCTAGAGTGCAAACTAGAGGAGTTCAGAGACCTAGAATGTATGATAATGGTCCTAGAAGGACATGGGAACCTAGAGGATACCTTGGTGTCTCATCAAGAGAAAATTCCTATGAAATAATAAGTGTTTCTCAGTTCTCAAATCAGAAAGGAGAATAAAAAAATTTACTCAAGCATCTAAGGGGGCTTGGGACCTCTTCAAGACCTTATTTTAGGTCTTCTTGGTGATCATATGCCTTCAATATGATTCTTGAAGGTGTATTAGTACATATGAAGAATTAAAGAGAGGGGGAATTATCTAATCAATTTTAAGATCGTAAGTGCAAAACATGGGCAATTTGAGAATCCTCTACCCTTGACTATGTTTTTAACAAAGTGTACTCAAAATGGAAGAGACTGAAAGTGATATTTGGATGATCAAATGATGGAATATAAGGATAAAATTATGTTACATGTCATCTATATAAGGTGGACTACAGGTTTTAAGAAGTGTAAGGGCCAAATGATGACTATGTTTCGTATTCCTTGTCGGTGTTTAGGTTGACTATGCTTGCACTTGGAAGGTCTAATTGAGATAAATTTCTTATAAATTGAGAATTCTAAAAGTCTTCTATACTAATACATAATGAGTGATATGAATTTGAAATGTTTTTCCAAAAATATTGAAGTGTGTGATAACTTGCAAAGTCATGGCCTCTCTCACGCATTAGTACTATGTATTGTCCATCTAAAGGATTACAATGTGTTAAAAGGCAATACATAAAAATTGTCTCCGGTATGTGAATCCAAAGAATTATCTAAATACATCTAGTTGCTCTTTAAGGTGTTTCATAGGCATGACTTCGTAATGGAATATTAGTAAGGTGTGGTATGAAATTTTTCTAGTAATTGAGGGTTTCAAAGTAGAAGTATCTTAGAATCAGGTGTGCCACAAAGTGGTCTTAGACAAGTATGCAATCATGGTGAATACATGCTACAGTGATGTAAGCTCTTCAAGTTGTTTCACGAGCTACACATGATTGAAAATAATAATGATAGTTGTGTATATGCTCTAAGGATATATTTCAAAATTACAAGTGAGGGTTTGTATCATGAAAACCTAGTTTTAGGATTATCGGGGCACGCAAGGGCTATTTAGGGGTTACAAAAGGTCTATAGAGGATGTGAAAATTGTAAAGACACCATATGAGGCATGTATAATGGTATTCAAAGAAGGCATGACTTTATTGTTTTCATGAACATGAGGTAAAAGAAAAGGTTTGAACTGATGAGTTTCAATCATAATAAGGAAATTTTTATGCCAGTGGCTTCAAAATTTTTGTGAACTATGTAGTGGCATTATACAGTAATATTGTGTTAAAATCCAAAGTTGTATGTAAGAAGGTGTAAAGATTTTTATCTCATCTCGATCATATGTCCGAGACAAAGGGCCTAGATGGTGTATCATATTTTATGTATACTTAGGTATTGCTAAATTTTTCATAATGCATCTTTGATACATGATTCAAGTATTCAACTCTATGGTTAAGTTGTAAAGTCAATGTCAATATAAACTAATAAGAACTAATGAGAGGCAAAGATTATAACAATTATATTTCTTAGACAACTTCGAGTTATTAAGAAGATACTTGAGATATACTTTCATCAAGTTATAAGTGTACTCTCGGGAAGAGGAGGTCTCTAAAGCATGCTACGGGTCCCATTACAATCTTGTATAAGTCTATAAAGATAATGTGAAGGCAGGGGAGCTTATGCTAGCTAAATCATGCTAGGTTGAAATTTTTGAAAATTCCTTTCAATGGTTACAAGAGAAAATTTCAAGGGATGCACACTAATGTCACATGTCTAGGTACAAAGGATATAATAGACTGTATATGAAGCCCTTATGATGATTTGATATCAAAACACTATGTTTAACAATAAGATTCTCTCGAAAATGTAAGTCATGAAGTTTTTAAGACAAGATTGGAGTATGAGACACCTATGTGTACTATGACACAACTCTTTATAATAGTGAAGACTGAGAAATCAAAGCTATAGGTACTCGAGGTAGAGCAAGCTAATCTCAATGTGTGTAAATGTTTCTCAAGTCGGTATGATGCTCTTATGATAGAGGGAGTTAATGATTTGAGCTCTAGATGATGACTTAGTTGAAATAAGGTAGTATGAGGTATGTTTCTCAAGTATATACACATCAATATCAAAAGTTGTCATTTCTCAATCAAATATGACTGTTAGGACTCTGGAAAGTGTTTTGGACTTAGAAAAAGTGGTAAAGGTGGTTTCTTACCAAGAGCTCAAGGTAAGTATCTCAATTTTGTGCATGGGAGCTACATGTCGTGCTCATATGTCTAGGGGAGATATAAATTGTTTTTTTAGAGTACATATGAGGTTCTAGGGCATGTCAAAGTTGATCACAAATGCACTAAAAGAATTGTTTAGGGATCTAAGTTTCAAGAATGGTATGAAGAGAAAAAATATGCATTGTAGAGATTGTCTTATTCTTAGAGATGATGGATTTTAGTCAAGAAAGGTAAGTAATGCATTGATATGTTTGGAACTTACATTCTTAGCATGTTCAAGATTTATATGACTCAGATCATAGGTGGTTATAGTGTTTCCATTAAGAGAAAAATAGGGGTTAAGGTGAAAAGAGGTGATTTTTCATGCCTAGGAAGTGAAATAGTGTGTTTTAGCACCAAAAAAGGTATGATGATGCTTCCTTATTATTTCTTTATGATGTTCATAGGTTTTAGATGTTTATCCCAGGGGGAGCTTTGTGTTTGCAAGCCTAAAATGAAGGCAAGAATCAATATTTTATCCAAAATCAAGAAAATGGAGCTAGTTTGAGACCTTTGGTTGATGTTTCCAACCAAATCATGATGGTATGAAGATGAAGAAGGTAAAGGTATGCATTTTTCATTAATGTAAAAGGGGGAGAATTTCAAGGTTTTTCCATTAATGACAAGGGGGATTGTTGGCATGTGGTCCTAATTAGTGTTGTCATTGATGAAAAACCACATTAATGAAAAAGTGAATGTTGTGTTAGGGTCATATGATGTTTTTCATGATACTACCATGATGGTTTAGATGTGTTTCGATCAACGAGATTCAATGAGGTGTGCTTACTCTTACATGCATATACCTATGCATAGGGGATGTTGCATGGAGGTAGGAGATTCTTGGATGATTGGGAAGCATGTTGACATGATGGATAACATGTTTTGAGGGTGCTTGGGCACTCACAATAGTGGCATGATGTAGATATAGGTGGTTCACTATGTTACAAGTGCTCATTGGGAGTAGGTATGACAACTTGGAGGTGTGACAGTGTGGTTTAGAGCCATATGAGCTCATGGAAGAATGCATCCAGTTATATAATGTATGTTTTGGTAATTTTCATATGTTTTATGATGAGTTGTTGCATTCTTTCAATTGACCATGAGCTTTTATAGTGAGGAACAAACATGTAAGCATAGGTAAGTCTTAATGACTAGAGATATTGAGGTATGGATTTGAAATTATGATGATTGGAGATGTTAAAGAGATTTTCATAGTTTTTTGAGAAAAATTTCTAGTTTTCATGATGTGAATTTTGCAAGATGTAAAAATTTATGCGAGACATGGTCAAAATCAAGTGAAATTCCAACTCGAAGTTGAACTTCATATGCTCGTCATGAATAATGTGATTTTCATGGGACCTTATGGATTTCAAGGAATATTATATTTTTATTTTAAAAGGTTTTAAAAAAATAATGAGGTTATTTTATTTTAAGAATTTTATGAACGAATGTTAAGAAGGTAAAGTGGTCTAAAACCCTAGTTAGGAGCAGTTTGCAAAAAGTGAAGTACAAGTGATCCAATTTTGATTGTTTCATCAAAAGTGGTGATTTTATATTGTAAATTTTCCAGAATGTATGGTTTAGGTCATGGTGATGAGTGGGCCCCACATAAAACTGGTAGTTTCTAAACAAGAAGGTTTTGGGACAAGGTGGTATAAAGGAGTAACATGAAAATTTGATTTTTAATGATGAACAGGAGATTATATTGATGTACATGGAGGTTTCATAGCATGTTCATGTAGGTACATGGTCATTTGAGGTCCATACATGTTGATTGGTCAAAGGGTAGTTTTGGGATCTCAAATAGAAGGGTTCAGTAAAATGGGCATAACTTGAGCTAAAGGTGGAGTTTGAAGATGATTCAAGTTGTGTTGGAAATATAATTCATATATATTTCCATTGATATTATTTTTTCCTCATGATGAGGTCATTTTATAGGGTTTCCATGTCATTCTTTGGACATGAATATTTTTTGCAGTTCAAGACAAGATGTGTTCTGGTGAAAGTTTGAAGGTGTTTGAAGCACTAGATGGATTTGGTGATTCTTGATATCACCTGGAGTGTGAATAAAGATTAATTTTTCATCAAATGAATTAATTTTGAGGTCTTGAATGTATTTATAAATTTTTATGAGATAACCTTTGGAAATAACCATTTTGGCATGTCGAGCTAATGAAGGTAAACGTAGTTGTAGTTTGAGAAGGTTTATTCAAGGCTTATAAGTTATTTAGAATTTTTCTATGGGATATGCCATTTCCATTAAGTGGTTACCTAACATGGTTTTCTCTTGTTGAAGTTATTTGGTGATTAAATGAAGTTTCTAGGGTGATGAAGGGTTTAGGAATCAATTGTTTTGAGAATTGTAAAGTGAATCGGGCCCAATGAGTGAAATAATTTGTTCTTTTATAAAATGTATGACCATTTATGATTTTAAAAATGATATTTTAATCATATTTAATAGGTTTTGTGTCATGAATATGTATAAATTTGATGTAAGGGCATTTTTATCTTTGTGCCATGGGGTTTTGAGCCATTTTGGCACTTATAATGAGGGTTTTAGTTAGTTCTACCTAATTGGGTCACTTGTGACTATTTTATTTAAAATTAAAAATATTTCCTTGATGTGTGGGTCAAACCAAAGGAGGGGAAAATGTGGTGCCTATGTGTGAAATGAAGAGAAGTATATAAAAACATGTTTTTGGGTGCTTTTTGGAACTAGTTGAGTGTGTGCATGAGAAGTGACCTAGGTAAGAGTTGATTATAGATATGAGAATTATTTGAGGATGATTAAAGTGAGTTACAAGTGAAAAAAATCATAGAACATGTGTGTAAGATTTTGATGATTTTGGAGTAAGTGAAGAGCTTGTTTTGTGTAGTGTGATCACCTAGGGTTTGATTGGAGAAATGCGAGCTAGATATTGATCTCAATCAGGTTGTGGCAGAAAAAAATATAATATATGAACATAATAAGATGGTTGAGTGGGTGCTTGATCATCTTGGGAGGTTATATCCTTCTCATGGAGTTGGTGCTTCACAAAATTAGGGGTTGGTGCTCTACTAAACTAGGGGTTGGTGCTCCTTGTGGGGTTGGTTCCTCACTAAATTTTGAAACATATCAATATAAGATTGTTTTTCGGTGGGTTTTATTCCCTTTGAGGGTTTCCCACTTATATCTTGTGTCTTTTGTTTATGATCTTTCTTTTGGTTCAAGCACATGTGATTATTTGATGTATGAACACATTAACGGATGGTTCAATGTTTATGAGTGTTTGTACATGCAAGTTTGAAATCTGAATTTAAATTTTTATAAGGACTGATTCACCCCCCTCTTATTCAATTGTGCTTCTAACAGAGATATTCATTTGTATGGCTTGATAGTTTATGGAGGGGCAGCCACTTCTGTTCTACGATGCCCCTGGAAATGAATGTTTTAATTGATGAACATTGAGGAAGGTTGTATTAGTGATTTCCTATTATTTTGTGTTTCTTTTGTATACATCTCTGTAAAATTATGCATACTATTAGCGCCATAGTTCGTGCACACGTATTTATTCTTTGCATACCATTGTGTGAATATTCATAGTAATTGTCTGATTTGATTCTATAATCAAGAAAAAGTCAATGAATGTTGTATCCAAGATTGTGTAAACATTTTTGGGTGAAAGGTAAAATCCAATGCTTGGGTTTGATTTATCTTGTATAGATCTGATCAGTGTCAGTGTGATCATAAATTTCTCTATGGATGTGAAGCAATTACCTTGGATTCCTCCATCAGAGCGGTTGTTCTATAATTATTGTGAAGGAAAATACATCGACATCCATTCTATATGTTGTGATTTTCTAATATTCAATGCGCCTAGGCTGTGATTATTGTTCAAACATACTTCTCCACCTATTATATAATGAACCCATGGATATATGCACAAAAGATATGGTGGAGTGGAAAATTGGGTATTATCCATTCGAATATGCTAGATAAAATAGTTTACATAGTTCAAGTTCCCACATCAGCATCAACACAAGTGTGGCATTCTTGTGCATCCCTAGCAGCGTGATCTAAGCTAAAGAAAATGTCTCATAGTATCAACTCTTGGAGTTATAATCTGGTAAGCGGCCATTGTTGATATGTAATTTGGTTTCACATTGACGTTTCTCTACTACCTCGGTGACTAGTGGTGAGTCAAAATAGCTTGCATATAATTCTAATTATCATGAGTCATCCTCTTGTGAATTCCACCATTAACCATGTATGGCATTCATCTGATTATGTGAAAAACTATCTCCACTATTGCACAGTCATGATCGTAGTCACCGACATGAATTGAATTGATTAACAGTTATTATATTCCATCATATCCACATGTTTCCTTCTTTTGTGTTTATATGCATATTTACACACAAATTGGCTAATATTTTTGTAAAATATGTGAGTCATTAGTGTTTATTAGTTTTGATTTAGATCATGTGTTAGTTCTTTTTAAATATCAAATAGTTTGGTACTTTGTGTTAGTATTTTAGTCTATTCATTAAAAATTAGCCAAGTCATTGGTGTTTTATTTATATAGTGTTCCAAAGTTTTTCAATAAAAATTAGTTAAGAATTCTTCATGGTCTTTATTGTGTCAAGAGTTGTATTTTGGTATGTCATTATTCACTGGATTCAAGTCGTTAAAATTTTAGTCAAAGTCAAAAAGATTTATTTTGTAATCCTTTTTGTCAAAAAATTTGAAAACAAATTACCTCACTTTTTGTCGATCGCTATTGATGGAATCGACATTCGAGTCCAAATCAAGGAGGGGCATTGTAATTGAAGGACATGATCAAATCTGACCGAGTTTATCAAATTTCTATAGGAGGTAAGAGAAAAATGGATGTTAGAGGTTAATCAATGACCTCTCATCGGTTTCCAATGATGAGGCTACATATTAGCTATGGTGACATTTTTGTGTGAGTATTTACTTTCATTTTTTTTTGGTGTGATTTTCATTGTGTTCAAAGTCCCAGCTTTTAATGTGTTGCAATTTAAAGTGTTCATGTTTGAATAGGTGGAAATTTCACATTAAGGAGGGGAACATGATCCAATGTTCCATTTCCATTTTTCATTTTGTGTGTATGAGCAACAAATTTCAGTGGAATTTCCTATGTTATTCCCTGTAGTGAAATGTGATGAGGGATGATAATATTACTTATCACATCATGATGTGGTTATAGGTAAACCACTTGAAAAACTTCATTTTTAGTTTGTGGTAATCCAATTGAAAAATACCATTTTCGGTTCGTGGTTAACCATTTGAAAACCATACGATGGGTTTTTGATCATCCTACAGTAAAAATCACCTAATCATGAAAGAAGGTGCAAATACAAAGGCAGTTTTCCCCATGTTCACACTAATGGAGGGAATGTTAGGAATGCATTTATTTAGTGCTCACGTGATTATTATAATATTATTAGTGAATTTGTTTATGGGGTTATAACAACCCACGTAGATAGGTTGTGGGAGAAATTTATGGGATGAATAGTTAGAGCTACCTCCTTGTTTATAGGAGAAGATTAAGCTATAAATATGTAACCATATCACCGAATGAATTCAATAGAGAAGATTTTTATTGTTTACACATTGTTCATCTCCTCTGTCTCTTTTAGGGAATGGACTATAATCTAAAATATCTCCTTTTTTATTTTTTAGGCCTTGTGGGATTTTTTTTTGGTTTGAAGAAAATGAATCATATTTTGAATCCAACTTTGAGGAAAGGGATGAGAAGTTGTGTCAGGGTCATCTTGAAGCATTAAAATCTGATTTTCATCATCATACAAATCTGAAGCTAATTGTTCACACAATCCTTTTCCTCTAACAAACTTATTGACTTTTATATCGATGACATATGCCATGACCTTTGTGATCCAACCTTCTCTCTTTTCATTCAAATCCTTACTTACAAGAAATTATTTAACACTTGGATGGGAAACCATCAGATGAATCTTATTGTTAGAAAGTAGATGCTTGAGTTTATTGAGGCTTCTAATAACTAAAAGGACTTATTTATCAATAAAGGAACACTTCACCTCATAATCACGCAATCCTTAACTAAAGAAGGAAATTGGTTGTTCCAATTTTTTGACATTATGTTGCACCAACATAGTTAAGATTATATTAATCACTCCAAAAGCATACAAATAAACTATTTTCTAAATAAATATTGAAAAGAGTTGGAGCTTGTGAAATGGCATCTTTGATTGCTGCAAATGCATTATTTCCTTTTGTTTTCCAACTGAAACCCACATTATTTTTGAGAATTGAGGTTAGTGGGTTAACAATATTTTTTAAAATATGGAATAAATCTCCTGATAAAATTAATTCTTCTTAAGAAAATTTGCAATTCCTTTTATTGTAATTAGGCAAGGACAAGGAAAAATTACACTTACCCATTCTAGATCAATTTTGAGACCTTATTTGGATACAATATGACCAAGAAACTTACCCTCATGAACTGAAAATATGTTCTTCTTTGGATTTAGTGAACTACCAAATTGTGTGCATCTCTTAAAAATGTGTTTGAGATGAATTATGTGATCTGTAGCATACTTTGAAAAGATAGTTATGTCATCTAAATACACGAGGAAATTTTTTTATTAATGTTTTGAATTCTAAATCAATTGCACGTTGAATGTTTATCCTATGTTTTACAACCCAAAACACATCTTTCTAAACGCATATGTTCCCATTTTATATTAACTATTGTTTTGAACTGATCCAATTCTTAGACCAAAATCTGATTGTAACCAAAATATCCATGGAGTAATGAGAACCATTCTCGACCACTTACTCTTTGCAAAATTTTATCCATTAATGGATTAATGATCCTTCAAGGAAAATATATTTAGATCTTTGAAATCTACACACAACTTTATTTCTCCATACATATTTCTTAGGGGAACCAAATTGATACCCATGATGATTTTTGATAGGAAAATTAATGTTATCTTTGATTAAATTGTCTAACTCTTGTTTCGTTAATGGTTCAATCTTAAGATCAATGGGTCTTTGATTTTAACAGACTAGTTTTTTATTCAATTCAGTGTTATGTTGAGCTAAATCCATATTCAAAAATTTTAAGTCGCCATAACTCCATGCAAAAACATCATCAAATTATTGAGCAAGTTGAAAAAAATCAATATTTTCATGGTTATTACATACCTTTCCCACTTTGAGTACTTTATCATTTCCAATGGTGATTGCCTCATAATCATCTTATTTGATCATTATATTGGACTTCTCACTTCTGAACTAATCACCTATATTAAAGATAGATTCAAGAGTAACCAATCCTTGAGGAATCTTATTAGATTTATGTTGAATAATCTAGTCATCATACTACTGCTACGCAATTTTTCTTGATTTCTAACTAAAAACTTAGCTTCTTCTTGCAAAACATTGACAATTTGTTGGTATTATTCAAATTATTTCTAATTAACATTGTTATCTAGTATAAAATGCCTTACCGCTATCATAATATGTTACTAATCATTCTCCGTTATGATATTATCTGGAATATCAAATTGAGCATCAATGGAAGCTAGCCTATCTCCATGTTTTTTCTTCACTCTAGGAATGTATTAAATATTGAAAAAATCAAAATATTAAATTAAATCCCATACCTTGTTCTTGTAGCATCTAAAAAAATTATTTTTAGTGGCATCCTATCCTCTGATTTGATTAACCATTAACTCATTGTCACCAAAAACTTACAATTTCTTCACTCCTTTCCTTCTTTCCCACCGAACACCGTGCACAAGAGTTGCATACTCTATTATGTTTTTATTACAAGATAAATCAACATGATTCCTCCACTTGTTCCATTCTTGATTCTAGATCCATCAAAGTATAGTTTCCATAAACCTTCTTCTTGCTGGTATGTTTTGATAAGGTTGGGAATAAAATCATTTTCCTCATGCAAACAATATGTT
Source organism: Taxus wallichiana var. yunnanensis (assembly GCA_018340775.1). Classification (NCBI taxonomy): domain Eukaryota; kingdom Viridiplantae; phylum Streptophyta; class Pinopsida; order Cupressales; family Taxaceae; genus Taxus; species Taxus wallichiana. The sequence goes on from CM031238.1 coordinate 78,014,271, forward strand.
CCAAGATCTGATTCTTCAATATAACCATGTGGACCAATAGTATGAGTTTGAGTAGCCCATTCATCAAGCAATAAATCTAATATTCCCTCAAGAAGTGTGGTTGGATCATAGTCAATTGGATGGTCTTATTCATTAATAATTCTTCCATTTTTATTAATGACACTACGAACATAAGGATATTTTGGGATTATGTGTCACTTATGTTTTCATTAATGTCAATTAGTCCGGTGGGCACGAAAATACAAATACTAGTCTTCCATATAATGTGGTCAAACACCTCGAAAGAACTTTTCAGAGATCCCTATCACCTCTAACACTTCAATTTGTATGTATACAACATGTTCAGGCATTCAAACCCATAGGTCAAATGGAGAGAGTCTCATCTTCATACCCATTTAGACATGCTTCTCAAATAGGCCTAAAGGAGCAATTTTGGCTCAATCACCTTTAAGCAAGAAATGAATTATGAAAACTAAACCAAAAACTTACACACATAATATGACACATGAAAATATGGATCAAGGTAAGAAACAACATCAATTCAAAGCAATTCAACATGGTTACCTTCATTCTTCTTCACTAGCTTCTCAAAACAAGCTTCTTTTGCTGGTATGCCCAAATATGCAACCATTACTCCAATTTTCTCCAAAATAGTAACCCAAGTGACTTCATGAAGTTTAATAAAACATTACCAACATCATCCACCTCAAATTTGAGTATTTTTTCCTTTGCAATATTTTTCTTTGCACTAAAATCTTCACAAAATACATATTTTTCAGTGGGGCCCACTATGCGTCATGAAATCAAAATAGTGTTAGGATAAAATATTAATTATGCATTATATGATTTATTATTTATTTTATTTTATTAATTAAATAATCATATGGTTATATTATAAACCATAATATAATTGTAAGTTGTTATATGGTTTTAAACCATATTTGTCTTTTTGTTTCACATGGATAATTGTTACAATTATTATAACAATTTATATGCTTCCCGGATGTATTATTGGAAGCAGTTGTGAGTATGGTTTTACCTGTGAAACATATTGTTTGTCTAGCACATTGCTATCCAATATGTATAAATATTGCAGCACTCCATTGTAATGGTTAATCAATTTCACATTAATAAAATATATAAAGCGTCCCGTCCCTATTTGTGAAATTACATTTGGTATCGAGCGAAAACTGACTGTGAAGGAGTGGAAAGAGAGTGCAGAAGAGATAGAGAAGATTAGAGAAGAGTATGCAGCAATAGAGAGCTTGTGTAGCCTCCTGCAACCTCCCACCTCATCCCCGCCTCCTCCCCACATCCCCCCGCCTGTTCCAGTGTTTGGAACGCAAATTTTTTTACACTATCGCACACAAACACTGTGCAAAATTTGCCGCAGTATATAAAGAATTAATTTTTTTTTAATTTTTTTCCCCATTAGGGGTTTTGTCTCTAATTTAGAGAGGCTATTTAGTCTCTGCTACATTTAGCAGACCACTGGATTTGGAGGTCTGTGTGTATGTGGACCTGCTGAGTGAGTTTGCATTCAGAGGCTTGCCGTATTGGAGCACATATATTTCATATATTGGAGATCATGTATTACATTGTTTTGTAGGTGTAATGTGCCTATAGGTCATGACTCCACAACATTTCTCAGCCAATATTACAGCGACCGAGTCAAATTTTGTCTGCCAGCCCGAACTCCGCAATGTCAATGCCTCCTACGCACCGGACCTACGCCTGCACAAACACAACCGTGGAAATATTCAGTATTTCATGCCAAAGCCAAAGTTGTCCTCCACGCAGACCTACAAAATACTCAATGCACCTGCACACAAGAAAACAAAACAAAAGCAGCTAAAGCAAGAAATAAGAACAGCGACCAAATCATACAAAGGCAAACAAAATAAGAGATAAAGCGGCGGCCAAAGGAAAATCAAAAGCAAAAGGAGATAAAAACACCTCAGATCCGTTTAAAGAGGTAACCCTAATCCGCACTCAACAACAAAGCCACGTGGGATTCCAACCTAATCACATTTTTAAAAAAGGTTAGCTCAAAATTCCTTTATATATATATATTTGTCCATTATACATTACAAATGCTTAAGTAGCCAAGTTGGATAGAGGGAAAGCCTTAGAAGTGGGAGGTGCATGGTTCAAATCCCACCCCCAACTTCACATTTTGCATTTGGCAGAATTTTTGGTGGAACTGCTAAATTTAGCAGATTTTTTGAATTTAGTTATAACTAACTAAATTTAGCGGAGAAATCCCTAATTTAGGGTAAAAAAAAATTTCTCCCATTCGGCCTGGTTTTTCATTATGGACATTTATTGCAAAGGGACACCCATCTAAAAATTGCATTTTCAGCTATTTTTTTGCAATTTTTAGCATTTTGGGTCGTATTGGGCTTAGGAGGCCACCAGACCCACGCAATAGAAATTTTTTACCTCCCTTCAAATTGTCCAGTTTTTTGAATGTAAATTGTATACTGCTGCATATTGTACTAATTTGCAGGTTGCCATAGTCAACTGCAAACTTTCTAACTGCTCAAAAACTGGCAGAATTGTAATAAAAAAATAAAAAATTGGTTCTATAACACTCACGAGATCCTAGATCTCATTCGCAGCGTTCAGTATATACGGTGCCTCTAGGAAGCACTTACGAGTAAAGCCATCATGACTACTACTGCACTTAACACCTAATATAGCTATAACAACGTTATCTGGCATCGTCCCTATAAATCGACGGGGAGTAATAAGGTCATAGTGCACACACTATGAACCATCCCATCCATCTGTGAATGATTGCACGACATAAATCTGGACTGAGAAATTATCCGAGTATATAGCAAAGTTATGCATGCATATGAGGATATTTCTTTGAGCCGGTGTCAATAATCGCATAGACCCCATCAGTATTGTCTTGGTACCATGTATTGAATTCTTTCACGTACGTTAACGCCTCTTTCACGTACCACCGGGTATATAGAAAGGGCGAGCTTCTTCCACGTACCGATGGGTATATCGGAAGGGCGCGTATATAGAAAGGTTCGGTATATCGACTGACAATATATAGATTGGGAGACCTAATACCTAGAGTGATAAGAGCCAAACCCTATCGGTGATCTCTCGCAAAATGGGCACCAATGCCCCCAAATGTTTTCTTCCGATTCATAATTACTCGTGAGGGAAACAACTATGCTTTGCATGGAAGACTAAAATCAAGACACAACTTGAGTTTGAAGAAATCTGGTCTGTTGTGGATCGGTACTCTAACCAGATCAACAACGATACAACTCAACAATGGCAGCTTTGATAGAGCTGATCGAAAGCAAAACTCATCATCTTGTTTAGAGTGTCCGACGATGTGCAAGCCCACATTCGAGATGCCACAACAGCAAAATAAGCATGGGATAAGCTGAGCACAATATATGAGGCCAAGAACAAGAATGCCATACTAAATTTACAGTCGATTACATACATTGAAGTTCAAGTAGAATGAGAAAATTGAAGCTTTCTTAAGAAGAGTTGCAGAGTTGAGGGCTTCACTTCTAGCCCTAGGAGAAGAAGTCAAAGATGAATCTTTCATTCCCATTTTTTTGAGATATCTCCCTTCTTCTTACCGCATTTTTTTCACAACTCTAAACTTGTCAGATACGACAATTAGTTTTGACAAGCTGGTAAACCTACTGCAACAAGAGGAAGCCATACACAATAAGGATGATGAAGAGGAGCAGGCACTTTCTTCACATCAAAAATGGAAAGGAAAAGGTAAAGGAAAACCTAATTCCTATCAAAAGTCCCAAAATCAGTATCAAAACAAGGGGACAAACACCAGAAGAAGCAATGTCCTATCTGTAAAAGAGGACATGAGTTGAAAGATTGTTGGTATAATACTTACAAGAAAGGTTCATCAAGTAACTCTGGACCTCCACAACAACAATCTCACAAGGGACATTCAAACTATAATCAAGGGCAGAAGAAGGGGAACTGGAAAAGAAGACCCCATCAACAAGGTAATATTGTTGAGCAAGAAGAACATTCAGAGACTGAAGACTACTTGTTCACTGCTCGATCAAGTGAACCTTCCACGTCATCTAGTGAAGTTTGGTATGTAGATTCGGGAGCCACTCGACACATGACCGGCCATAGAGACTGGTTTACTTCAATGAGGAACACACCTTCAAAAAACCATGTTTCGTTAGGTGATGATTCTTCATATACAGTACAAGGGATTGGGAACATTTCTCTACCTCTTGGTTCACGTAATTGCAGATTATCAGATGTTCTATATGTCCCTGGGTTGACTAAGAATCTGTTGTCAGTAAGTTAACTCCTTGATCAAAACTTGAAAATTGACTTTGATAGTCATTCTGGAAAGAAGTTGTGTTTAATTCGAGATAAATCAAGAGGCTCGAAAATAATTGCCAAAGCCTCCAATGTGGGACGCATGTTCCAGCTTGATTTTGTTCACAAAAATGATCAAGCACTTGTGGCTAAGAATTCTACCTCTGCACAGTTGTGGCATCGTAGACTTGGTCATATAAGTTTCAAATATCTCGAGACACTTCACCGACATAATATGGTAAATGGGCTACCATCTCTGCAGAAGGATACAGACAAGTGTCCTCATTGCCTAGCAGAAACAACACAGAGCTTCATTTCAAAGAAGTACATTTCGAGATCATGGAAAACTTGACCTGGTGCATACCGATCTTTGCGGTCCAATGCAACCAAGTCATTCTGGGTTCCAATACTTCATGCTTTGTGTTGACGACTACTCCAGAAAAATGTGGATATACTGTCTTCGTAAGAAAAGTGAAGCCTTTGAAACATTCAAAAAGTTCAAAGTAGTTGTTGAGAACGAAACTGGTCGTCACATCAGAACTCTCTGCTCAGATCGAGGGGGGGAATTCACCAGTGATGAGTTCAAAGACTATCTACAAACTCACGGATTCGTCAAAAATGCCTCCTCCACACACACCGCAACAAAATTGTGTTGTAGAGAGAAGAAATTGTACTATCATGGAAATGGTACGCTGCATGATAGATGACTCTCGACTTACAAAGACATACTTGGGTAGAAAGAAAGACACAAGTGTATTTTTGAATAGAATGCCTACGCTGCTCTTGATGGAGTAACACCACAAGAAGCATGGTCGAACGAAAACCATCAGTTGCTCACCTCAGAGTATTCGGGTGCAAAGCAAGTATGCATATACCCAAGCAGAATAGAAAGAAATTGGACATGAAATCACAAAAACTCATCTTCATTGGGTACAATGAAGAGACTCTTGGGTACAAATTGATGGATCCTAAGACCAGGAGAGTCTACACAAGTAGAGATGTTAATTTTTTTGAGAAGAAGGAAGCAGAGGCTCCTCCTCCTGACTCACATGATGTAGACATTCCACCAGTTATAAAAACAGAAGCTGATGTTCCCTCAGATAATGAAAGTGATGATGGGGATGATGGTGGTGATATGATAGAACCACGACCCACAGGAATAGCTCAACGTATGCCCAAGTGGTGTACTAGCACGTTACGAGATGCAAGAATGGATGTTCCACCGGATACATCCACCCCTGGACCACGGACTCGTAGTAAAGCAAGAGAAGAAGTTAAATTTTCTTTGATGAGTAGAGTTATCGAATCTGAGGAGCCCTCTATAGTCCAGGAATCCCTACAGTCAAAAGCTTGGAAAGATGCCATGGATTCGAATATCAATCAGTGATGAAAAATAACACTTGGCAACTTGTTGATCTTCCACCAGGGAAGAAACCCATTGGATGTAGATGGATATTCAAAACTAAGTACAAAGCAGATGGGACAAGTGGACAAGTACAAAGCAAGAATTGTAGCAAAGGGGTATGCACAAAAAGAAGGCATTGACTATGAGGAGACATTTGCTCCCACAACTAAGATCAAAACGATCAGGATGATCTTTTCTCTAGCTACTCAGTTTGGATGGAAAGTTCACCAAATGGATGTAAAAAGTGCCTTCCTAAATGGATATTTACAAGAAGAAGTCTACATGACTCAACCTAAGGGATATGTTGTACCTGGTCAAGAAACAAAGGTATGTAGACTCAGAAATATCTCGTATGGCCTCAAACAGGCACCTCGGGCATGGTACATCAAGATTGATGAGCATCTCGTACAACATGGATTTGTTAGAAATCCATACGATCCCAATCTCTACCTCAAAAGCAAGGGGGAGATGGTGATTGTTGTTGTCTATGTCGATGATCTAGTCATCACTGGCAGTTTAGTGAGGATGATCGATGCAACGAAGAAAGATCTTAATCGATTGTTCGACATGACCGATCTTGGGCTGATGCACTACACTGTCTTAGATTAGAAGTGTGGCGAAAGAGAATCATATTTTTGTTTCTCGATGAAATATACCAAGAATACGCTCGAGAATTTTAGGATGATGGATTGCACACCAATTGATACACCTATGGAGAACAGACATACAGCTTATCTCATTCGGATCCATCTCCCGAGGTAAGTGCCACTCTCTACTCGGTAGCTGATTGGGAGTCTCATTTACCCGACCTATACTAGACCGTATATCAACTTTGCAGGTGAGCTATCTACCCAAGTTCATGCAGAACCCAAAGTTTGTCATTGGAAAGCAGCAAAGCACATTTTGAGATATCTCAAAGGATCGGAGGATCTTGGTCTAGAATATAAGAAGAATGAAAACTTCTTCTTTGATATTATTCAATCGATCATGCAGTAATAACATTGATGATAGAAAATCCACTTCTGGATTTGTATTCTTTATGGGATCTAGACCAATATCATGGGGAAGTAAGAAACAACACTTTGTTTCTCACTCTTCCACCGGCCAAGTATCGCTTTTGCAGAGAAGTTGTCTCAGTGAAGCGATTTGGCTATGTCGCATACTTGGAAGGACTTGGAAACCACAGAAAACCGACCACCATGTATGTTGACCATGAAGGTGTTCTCAAACTTGTTCGCAATCCAGTTTTTCATGAGAGAACAAAGCACATTGAGGTTCAAGTTCATTTCATATGCGAACATGTGTTGAAGCACAACATCTAGCTTCAATTTTGTCCAACTCACTGAACAATGAGCAGATATTTTCACAAAGTCACTTGCATGTGACAAGTTTGAGTTGTTCAGAGAGTTCCTCTCCTCATCTCTTCAGACAATGCACAATTAAGGGGGGGAATGTTAGGATAAAATATTAATTATGCATTATATGATTTATTATTTATTTTATTTTTATTAATTAAATAATCATATGGTTATATTATAAACCATATTATAATTGTAAGTTGTTATATGGTTTTAAACCATATTTGTCTTTTTGTTTCACAGGGATAATTGTTACAATTATTATAACAATTTATATGCTTCCCGGATGTATTATTGGAAGTAGTTGTGAGTATGGTTTTACCTGTGCAACATATTTGTTTGTCTGCACATTGCTGTCCAATATGTATAAATATTACAGCACTCCATTGTAATGGTTAATCAATTTCACATTAATAAAATATACAAGCTTCCGTCCCTGTTTGTGAAATTACAAATAGAATGTAAATGTTCCTTTAGGAGTCATCTTCATTTTAAAATAGGTCTCCAAGAAATTTTTTTGAGTTAATATACCTATCTAGCTCAATTTTCCAAAATTGGTCCAGACCGAGGTTTGGAGGGCTACAAACATGCTCACAAAAATGGATAGAACTTATAAAATACTTAGTGAATCACCAAAATAATTTTTTCACCCTAATTTTATCAAAATTTACTCCATTATTTTCTCTTATGACTTATCCAAAGGATTATCCACGATTTCACTTGACTGCTAAGACTTTTGGTGCTTAATTTACATACTTTGAAAAACCCGATTTTGGAAATACTTTAATACCTTACAAAATATTCATCCTCATCTTTTGAAATTTTTCTCACACCTTAAGGAAATTTTTTTATAACACTTCTAAGTGATGGTTTTCTCTTGTTTATCCTGAATCTTTCCATCCCATCTCATTTAGGTTCCCTTTGGTCTTTGATTCCTAGTTGTTGTATTATGTTGACCTGTAGAAGTGCCTAAAACAACTCAATATCTATTTATGAGGCATTCTACATATGTCATATTTCCATGCTCACACCATTTTTGGTTTGCATCATCACACATTGAGTCAACATTTTACACCTTTCAACATTTCACACTTTGTACACGTCTTTAAGAAAAGACTTCATCAAATTTAGTAAAAGTTCTAGTAAGATATTGTTTCTTCTATGCTCTCGTGTTCGATAACTATGAATAAACCTAAGTTAGGGTTTCGAGAAGTTTTTGATCTAATCTCTCGATTTAAACAACCAAAATTCAAGAATTTTTGAGATATTTTTGTGCTACTTGTCTCACCATGTTTGCAAAAGTAATCTCGTGTTTTTATATAGTGATTTGTGGAAATTTCTTGGCGAAAACTCAAACGCAAAGAAGGAAATGTAGAGGCTTGGTTTTTGCTATTTTTTAATACAATTTTTTTGGCCTAAAGTGCATAAAACCTCCTTAACCTATCTATTCAAACTAAATTGTAATCGAATAAGTGTGGAGGACATGTTGAATCAAGTAAGGATATTAAGATACGTTGGAGATTTGAAGAGATGAAATCAATTAAATGTCTTCTCATTTCAAATTTGCAAAGAATGTTGGTGAAATTGTCAAGTGCAAATTAACCTTGTAAACTCATAAAATTTCATGCTAAGAAATGTAAAATGTTTAACAATTTATTTCTTGATGAATGGGAATGTGGAAAGGATTCTAGGCGCCTCTTAAAGGATAGACAATCACTTGAAGAATACACAAAAAGGGAATGTGGAAAGACTTGTTTTGTCTTGTTCATACAAAGAAAAAGTCTCTTAAGTTTTAAATGTGATCTAAAGAGTCATTTGTTTTATTTGAATAAACTAGAATCAAAGGAAGTTGAAAAGGTTGGTAACAAAAATAGTGGTCTTGAATTCCTTAGGTAATAAGCTCAAGTGGAATGTGAGAATTTTGGGAGCAGATAGATAAAAGCATAGTAGATAAAATTGATGTGGTCGAATATATGAAGAAATGAAAAATAGAACAGTGAGTGAGAGTTTTTGAATACAAGGTATTCTAAGAAATCAGTTATATCATAATGAGAACAAAATTGTGATAGTGTCTTTAAGAGAGTTGCTAAAGGAAGTTGAGAAAACCAGGATATAATAGTCCGACTATGTGATGTAATTAAATGAGAGTATTGGACCTTGAATGCATTTAAAAGGAATGATTACCATTGTGCATCACCACCTATGTGTGTAAATATACCTCTTTGAAGATTCAAATAGAGACAAATGAAGATGAGAAAATAGTTTAAGATGTGAAAAATAAGGTGAGTGTTAAGTTGGTGGTTCCAATTTCTAAAAAGAGAAGTGTATACAAAAGAGAGAAAACAATGCTTAAGTTGAACTAAGTGTTCTTATCAAATATGTACAAAAGGACAAAGAATATATGTGTGTGTGAGGAGACAAATTGAAGTGTGAGTGAAGAATGAATTTTAATTGTAGAATAGTATATTGTACTTGAGAGAGAGCAAGAAATGAAATTGTTGAGATGGTCACCTTGATGTGCAAACTAAACTATTTTTGGGAGAATGTGAAGAAGAAACAAAATTAACACCAAACCAATCAAATAAAATGATAGTTAAGGTTAAGCACTTGTGATCAGTTTAAGGATCAAGTCTTGCAGAGTAAGGAAAATTGGAATGTTAGGTGGTAGAAAGTCGGTTGAAAAGTGTGGATTGTGAATAAGTGAAAGTAGATCACATGTAGATGGTAATGATTGAATGTGTTACGTAGACTTAAAAGAATACTTTGTAAGATCATAATTTCTACAAGACAGGGATTAAGGGATTGAGTTACCTAAAATGTGCAAAGAATTTGTTAAAGTTATGAAAGAGGGCAATAATAAATTTTCTAGAATTGTTGTTTCATGAAGGCTATATGCATCCATATCTTTCCCAAGGTGTTTATCTTAATACATTTTTATATTGATATGTGTTTTCCTATTGAAATTTCTATATTTGGGTCTATGTCAGTCTATCTTTGCATCTCAAATAAATTATTAGGTGTGTGATGAATTCTCTGTTTCAAAAAGTCTATATCAAGTTATTTTGAGTCAATGTGTCATATCATACATTGAGTAAGTTGTATAGGTCATGAATGAAGCCTCTTGTCCCATGGAATTCATCTTTTCAACTCAGTAGAAGCTACTCAAAGTGGTCAATACAAGCTCCATTAAATCATGTCAAAGAATCTATGTTCCTATTATTTGAGTATGTGTTGTTTAAGAGGTGTTTGGAAGAATCTACAAGGATGCATTGTATCCTTTCATAGTCTTTGCAAATAGTACAATGACCTAGAACATGTTCAGCCTCATGAGTTAAAAAGTAACTCAAGGTTGTGCAAGTTTGTGATCTACATCATGACAAAAGTTGTATATGCTTGGTTATGGTTCTTGAAGAAATCTATGGATAAGGTATCAATCAGTATGAAATAACAATGTAGGAAGACAATGATGAGCTACAAGTGTTCAATAGTATAAGTGTCAAAAGCCTAAGCTATTATTGTAAATAATTCTTAGAAGAGCATATGAAAATGGTGTATCTTCCAAGAAATGTTGGTTTCTATATCTTATACAAAACATTCAATCAACTATCAATATTGTTTTCTTTGTCTTAAGAACTTGAGAAGCTTCAAATAGATTAAAAAATCACATTAATGTATTTTTATCTCATTTTTGGATGAATTGATGTGGAGGATTGTATTATGTGTATGATAGTGGAAAAAATTTGAACAGTTCCAAAGTATAAGTATGATCATCTTCAATAATTTGCCTTCATTGTTGAATAGGGTATGTTTGATATCTAGGGTAAATGATTGTATTGTATGTAGAAACCGAGTAGTCACTTGAAGAAGGTAAAAGCTAGTATGAATGAGGATCAGAGTGCATCCACTCGGGGGAGCCAAATTGATGTTAATATCAGATTACTAGTTGTTTTGTGTTAGAGAAGGTGGAACACATGTCTAGGGTGGGCTATGTTCATGCAAGTTGTCCTCTTCTTGTCCACCAAGCTTGGTTGTCATTATGATTCATCTGTTTCCATTTCAAGTACATGCATACCTTTTTCATAGATGTCAAAGGGGAGAAGTGTGTCAAGAAACATGCAAATTACGTCATCTAAGTGATTCATAGTTTCCATCAATGACAAAGGGGGAGTTTGTTGGAAGTATGTGTCATTTGTGTTTTCATTGATGTCAAGTGGTCTAGGTGATCTATGTATGAATTAACTCAAACCAAAGTAGGGAAAGCAATTTTGGATCATCATGAGGTGGCATAGGAGGTGTAGAAAGAGAAATAAGAGACAAACCAGGTGAATGAGACTGAAACATGTCAATATGGAGTTTTCTTAAGCCAATCCACAAGCAAGAAAGGTGTGAAATGTTGACCCAATGTGTGATGATGAAAAAAAAACATGGTGTGAGAATGGAATAATTACATATGATGTGTATAAATCCTCATAAGTAGCTATTGACGTGTTTCAGAACTTCTACAAGTCATCATAAAACAAAAGCTAGGAATCGATACCAAAGGGCACCTAAATGAGATGGGATGGAAATATTCAGATTAACCAGAGAAAAATATAGCTTTTAGATGTTAGATAAATGTATCCTTAATGAGTGAGAAAAATTTAGAAGCTGAGGATGAATCTTTTATAAGGTACGCAAGTATCTTCAAACCGGGTTTTTAAAAAATGCAAATTGAGCACCAAAATTCTTAGCAGTCAGAGAAATTATGGAGCCTCCTTCGGATAAGTCATAAGAGAAAAAATGGATTAAATTTGGATAAAATTATGGTCCAAAAATTATTTTGATTATTGGTTGAGTATTTTAGAATTTCTACCCATTTTTGTGAGCATGTTTGTAGCCCTCCAAACCCTGGTTTGGACCAGTTTTGGAAAATTGAGTTGGATAGGTGTCTTAACTCAACTATTTTGATTGGAAAGATATTTTAACATGAAGAGGACTCATCAAGTTACATTTCCATGCTATTTTTAGTTCATGATGCATGGTGGGCCCCACTGAAAAACAAGTATTTTTTGAATATATCAGTGCACAAACAAATCTTGCAAAGGAACTGCATAGATGAAAATTTACATGCAACCTTCAACCGCACTCAACACCCCGAGGTCATGCTAGGGAAGCTGATGTGAAAATGTGTGTGGCTAACTATAGGAGGATCAGTGACTAAGATCTGGTAGTGTGACCTCCTAGTAGTTGAGTTGGCAAAGGGAAGATTTAGAGGCTATGACCGGGTAGTGTAAATTCCCTATGGTTTGTCTATCTAAATCTCAAAGTTGAAATAGTTTTCAGAGTCCAAATTAACTAAGATGAAACTAAAAATCTAAGCTACTGTTGGAAGGAAAAATAATCTAAACAAATCACAGAAACTGAAATATTAGAATCACAAACAACAATTTACTTTTATTCTAAATAATCAAATGTACTTCTACACTAAAACTAAACAAAAAATAACTCTTGGAGTTATTCACCTATGCTAAGTGTATTGAAACTAAACTAACTTAAAATAATAAATTTTCTAAATGATCTACGATATGTAGAAAACCTCCTATAGATATTCTCTCCTTTCGATTCATAGGGATAAGAGGAAGAGGATCTATCACTGAGAGTTGTTATTAATGATTTAAAACGCTCCTGGAAATTAACTAATTACTTACAAATGAAAGGAAATTGATTTCTACTCTATTTGATATGATGTAACAATGATAAATTGTAGAAATGAAGGAAATCAAACAACTCCAACCTAGAATTCACATAGTAGAGGTAAATCCATCTGTGTGATGACTTGTCCCCTTAGTTTATCCTTTATTTCTCTATGTGTCCATATGAGTCCAAGGAATTGGGAATGCAAAGGCAGTAATAGGAGAAAGCACTTGAGTAATGGAATCTTGAAGGAATTCTTTGTAATGCAGTAGAAGAGAGATAACACAAGTGAATAGATCTTAGCTATGCAATCTCCAACAGATTGTGGGCAACAATACTATGCAAGATAAACAAATTTCTCATGTCATTTACTTTATTACAAGCATTGAATATATAGGAATTGGTTGGGATGTGCCTTTATGCACAAGGGAGCCTTGGAGTTCCAAATCATTGGCTAAAGAGGTTATTTAAACTAATTAAATATATTTAAAAATAGAAGAGGGAAGGAATACCATGAAATCAAGACTATTTTAGGAAATTTGGTTAAAAACGCACCTTGGAAGTCAAGTTAAGTGAAATCATGCATGTTAAAACCACACATGAATAGCTCTAGAAAAAGTACATAGGGTAGAAGTCATAGGACCACCGCCTGTCCCGGGCAGAGGTTTCAACCATCGCCAGGCAAGGTGGTGGTCCGAACACTAAAGGTCAAAACATGCACATAAATGAGTGGGAAGCTAGAATAATGCATGGAAAATATAAGTAAGGATGTCTTGTCTACAAATATACATTACGAATGGATTTAGGAACTTGAAAACCTTCTAAAAGGACATGAATCATCATTGGGGACCTTTTGTAACTTTTTTCCGACAATGTAGCACGTACAATTTTGGGTGTGTACATATTTCCCCCTCAGTAGAATCATCTTAGCCATGAATGATGTGTAAACGCAGAGTCCGAGTATGTCGTTCTCAAAATGGAGAGTTAAAAGCTATACCTAACATGCCCATGTGCCAAAATTTCACCGTCCAAACTCCCGTCACTTGAAAAATGAAGAGAAGACAAGAGGACTTACCATTCGTGTGGGGATAAGAACTTACCTCCTCTAGTCTCCTACCATGTGAACATATGCACTCAAAATGAAGTTATAACAATATATATATATATATATATATATATATATATATACATCTACATATACATATACATACATACATACATACATACATACATACATACATACATACATACATATATATATATCAAAACAAAATCATTTTCCAATTCATTTACGTGTATTGATTTCATGATTTTTGAGCTTTGGGCCCATGGTGACCGTTTCATTTTTTTCATATGGTTGAATTAGAATGGATTTAGAATGGTATTTTGTGTTAGGCTTGGCCCTTTTCTCGTTTGAATGCTTTTGATAAGAACTTGTTGGTTGGATATTTTGTCAAGACGAAATATGAGGTTCAACCACAAAGACATGGGATCGAGTGAAGACAACAAATGACTGACCATCCGGTGCACATTCATCTTCTTTGTATTCCAAATACCCAATGTTGGAGTCACCAGCTGAATTGTCATAAGACTCATCAGCGTATCCTGAAGCTTCAAAAGCCTCGGGGGAATCTTGTTCTTCTAGTTCTTCCTCTTCTTCAACTATCTCTACTGCTGCGTTAACGGGAGGAGCTTTGATTGCCAGCCTTGGTTGAGCAGGAGTTAACTGCGGCCTGTCTCTTATAGGTGCACCATGGGTGTTATTGAAATTCTATCTAGGGATATCCCGATACGAAACATTGCTCACCTGTTGGGACATTTGCTTTTTTAAAGCAATCAAATCATTAGCCATCTTTTGAATCATAGGGTCAGTATTACCTTGGGAAGAACCTTGATTTTTAGGCTTGGGTGCATCTTTCCTGATTCTTCCTGCCAAAATGAGATCATCCTCTATTTCAATAGCCGTTGACTGAGTGATAGCCAAATCAGGGATAGCCAACCTTCTTAATAGGAAGCTCACATCGGGGGGCTAAGCATTAATGAAGAAGCATTTCTGATTTTCTAGAGTAGGTACAACTATTTCTGGAATTTTTCGGATCAACTTGTTGAACTTTTCCACGAAGTCCCGCATGGGTTCATGGGATTCTTTCTTCATATGGGTAAGTTGTGCTAACAAAGCATGAGAATCTTTAGCCGGTTTGAATCGTGCTTTGAATCTGGTCCTCATGGTAGCCTAGTTTGTGATGCATGCATTTGGAAGGTGGTAAATGATTCGCCATCGCACCGTGCAATGTTTCAATGAAGAGTCAAACAGAGACATCTTCATGAGATACTCCAAGGACACTACATGCTACAAAGAAAGATGCAATGTGTTCATCAGGATGCTACTTCCCATCACCATTGAACTTGGGAATGTTTTTACGTGATCCATGTGGTAACTCGTGCAATGGTGGAGTTAAAGAAAGAGGACCAATAGATACACCCTGCAGGTACAGTGTTTTGCTACCATCCTTCAAAAGAGTGCATATAGGGATTTGAGTATCGAAAAGAATAATGCACGACAAGTTGTAGACGCTTCTCGCTTTTATGGGGATCCGATTTCTCCAAACAGAAAAGAACTTCGGTTCACTTGGAAATAACGCAGTTGGGGAAAGACTGAAATTATGCTATTGTAGCAACTCAAAGAGTGGATCAATTTCACCCCGGGCTCAACAAGATTGAGTGAAGATATTTCTAGCCACTTGAACCAGAAAGAGATCTTGTTGAAAATAAGGAAAATACGGAGTCGCCAGACACCAAGAGGATAAGCTTTATACTATTAATCCATACTCCCCAAGCGGAGTCACCAAAAATTGTTGGTTGGATATTTTGTCAAGACGAAATATGAGGTTCAACCACGACATGGGATCGAGTGAAGACAAAGAAATGACTAACCATCCAAAGGTACACATTCGCCTTCTTCGTATTCCAAATAGCCAATGTTGGAGTCGCTAGTTGAATCATCATAAGACTCATCAGCGTATCCTAAAGCTTCAAAAGCCTTGGTGGAATCTTGTTCTTCCTCGGTTCTTCCTCTTCTTCAACTATCTCTACCGCCATGTTAACGGAGGAGCTTCCACCCCGGCCCGATTTACTCCTTCGCTTCGGCTTTGCATGGTCTTTAGAGCATCGAACATGCCTTCATCAAAACATGCTTCATGTCACATGTCTTCCGATTCCCGAAGCCCGACTCGCCTTTGTTTCAGGTTTTCGAACCATCAAGCATCATGCTTCATGTCGCTTGTTTCCCGTAACCCGAAACCTAAATTAATACGAAATCCTTTGTGTTGGGTTTCCGGGTGTCCCAAGCATGCTGACATGGCATTAATGCTGAGTTGTTGGGTAGTTGACACACGTGTCAACTGAAGTGTATTAAATACAAAATTTCTTATAAATGCTTGAATTTCCATGTCATTTTTACCAGATGTACTTTTTACCTCATGGATTTTTGTGCATGTGCCTTCAACCTCGAAACCCGACTCACCTTCGTGCTCGATTGCGTTGCTCATTTTTGACCATTTTTTGATCTGATTGAAGGTATTTTCCTTTGTTCTTTGTTTGTGACGTTTGTGGAAGGATTGTGTAATGAGCTTCCTAAAATCCCTCTTTCTTTTGGTTAGGGTTTTTGGTTTTTGTTTACTTTTTCCTTTTTGGGTTGTTTTCCAATCAGGTTTGTGTTTTAGGGTTCCCCCTTGAAAAGCTTAGTTTTATTCCTTGGAATATACCATTGATTCATAAACAGTGGAGAGGAATTTGCATGTCTTGACCTAACCACAACCCGATTCCCTCTTTTCGGGTTTCGTAGGTTGTTTTGCAGCTTCCAAAACCCACAGTGTTTTAGGAAATCTAAGGTGTCGACACTTCAAACCTTCCGACATCTTCAAAGTGTTGCGGGTTTTCTCGAACCTTCCGACATCTCCAGTGTTGCGGGTTTTCCAACCTTCCGACATCTCCAGTGTTGCGGGTTTTCTAAACCTTCCGACATCTCCAGTGTTGTGGGTTTTCGAACCTTCTGACATCTCCAGTGTTGTGGGTTTTCCAAAGTGTTTGACACCCTCTAATCTCTGATACTCTCTATTGTTTTGGGCCTCGAGATTGCTGAGCAGTCCTCAAACCCGAGGTGTCTAAAAATCAGAAGCAATCAGTTCATTCCTCCTTTGAAATTCCTCATGTCGGATCCTGGTTCATCACAAGATAAGACTAAAAATCAGGGAGGATGAAGTACAAATTTAGGAAGGTGGAGTCTCCTTCCTACATTGATTGTAATTACGACATCCGGGATACAGAACTCGGAAACATAGATATGGAAGATTTTTGGAATAGAGTCAAGAGTTCTTCCCAAACCCCATGGATGAAATCAATAGCTAACAAAGGGTCTACCTCTTATAGCAAGTTTCCCCATGTCCGTTCAGTGCCCCGAGTTCATCTTATCTTGTGCTTCAAATTACGACTCCACTTCTTGTTCTGTGAAAAATTAGGCAGGAGAGGTCGTAATCAAGTTAGACAGAGGTTACTTCGATGACCTTCTCAAGCTGCCTAACTTTGAGGAGTATGGAGATGTAGATCTCAAGTCAGCCCAAAATCTTGGGACAATGATCAGGAGGATTATATCAAGCACGTGAATAAGAAGTTCCTAATCAAAGCCAAGCCGATCAAGCTTCCGTGTTCCCAAGACTTGTTCCTAGAAGTGATTTCATTCAGAAATCAATGATATCATTACTCTGTTGAGTCAAGTTTTTGGTTTCCCTGAATCAAATGTTTTCCAAGGATGGATGTACCAATTCATGATCATTATTAAGAAGAATCAACAGGGGATTGATTGGGGTACCCTTATCAGTAACGAGATAGATTCTTAGATGACAACAATCTTGTCTACTGGGAAGTTTTATATGTCCTCGTATGTCACCTATGCAATGCGAGCCGACATGAGGAATTATCCTGGATTGGACACAAAGGGGAACAAGATAGTGGAACATGTTTATCGGTATTTTCCTCAGTTAACAAGAAAAGGGTCTGAAGACCAATTCAGAAGGGTAAATGATGCCTTCTTTTATGAGAACATCTACAGGTTAAACCCCGAACTGAGGAAAACGAGAGTCTCTGATGAGGCATGGGCTGAAGTTTCAAATGGGGTTGTGTCTTCTTGCAATTCAAGAAGTTCACATACCTCCGAGTGGTCATGTACCTGGGTGATCCTTTCTATTTTCCCAGATATCCAGGAGACAAACTAATCTTGATGGAGTTGGTCAGGCAATTGTTGGATTTTCACAAATTCCAATAGAGTAAACACAAGGCCGTTGTATCTTTCCCAATTTCTATTGGAAGGTATACTTGTTCAACGGTGGTGAAAGCCAAGAACGTTGTACATGAGCTTCAAGACAAGTTGAAAAAGCACATGAAGCCTAGAGATGGGTTTGACTTTCGAGGAGTCCTTAAGTCATATGGAACTCTGCACCCACATGTACCAAGCATAGAAGACATCTAGATTGATTTACGTGATGAGGTTGCTGTCTGAAGAAAAGATCATAGCAGGTTGACACTTGTAGAGATTCAGAAACTCGAGCTCGCTAACATACCAGAGGGTACTAGCGATAATGAAAGCATTTTGGATCCTTCCTATGATAGATTGAATGAAGATCAATATGTTTTCCCACCTATTGATTGGTCTATCGCGAAAAAGCCTCTATTACCGATAGATCAGCCCTAATTCTCACACGCACCAAGGCATGGCTCACCTCTTGGGGGATGAGTTTCAAAGAAGATAGTTTTTCAAAGTTGGTTGCTTTAGAGGTGGGGCCCTCCAAAAAGGAAAAGGACAAAAGCTCTTCCAAGGGACCTATAAAGGTCAAATTTTTCAAGAAGAGAAGAGAAGAAGAAACCCCTTCAACTACTACTCCAGTGGAAATGGTGAACGTGCCAGAATCACCAACACCACCAGAAATAGGAGAAATTTCTCTGGAAGGAGAGGTGAGTCAGCCCCTAGTTTCACCATTTGCTGACTGCCCAATAGAAGTAACTTTATCTCTTGCATCCCAGGCTTTGGCGTCAGGATCTGCGCTTCCTACTTCACAACCACTTCTACCTCCTCTTTCCCCATCCACTTCATCGGTCATGGCCAGAATTTTCTCCGACTCTCACCCCTCTCTACTGGGACCAAAGAAACTACAGATATGCCCCCTCCTATGCCTCTTTTCACCGAATCTACTACCACACTGATAACTGTTCCCACTCCACCAGTGAATCCCACTCCGCCTGAAAGTATGATACCAACTTCTACAGCAGTGACTACTCCTTCTGGTACGCCTCAATGGCTACTTGAGAAAACTCCAAGGAAAAGGAAGGTGGTTGTACCCATACCAGCCTTTGATTTTAGTGCACTCAAGGCTCCTACTGCTAAGTCAGCCAAAAAACCCAAAACAGTTTCGAGGGTTTTAGTGGATGCTTCAGGACATAAGTTTGCGGAGATAGCCACTCCCATGATGAACAAGACCAAAGAGGACATAGTAGCCTCTGATTATCAGATAACTAGGGTTGCTCTAGGAGAGGTGACGGTAGAAGGAGCACAACAAGATGCACAAGATGCTATGAACGTGTTATGCCAGAAATTGAAGGAAACAAAGGATAGCAGGATGAGCTTAAAGAAAAGGTGGAGCAGTTAACTGAAGTATTACTTAAGCTCTCAAAACCCCTTGAATCCGTACCATCTTCCTCTGTCCCTTTCGGGTTTGATTTCTCATCGGTGCCCATAATTGAGAAGATTAATGAAAAAGGGAGAGTGGTCGATGAATGGACCCAAAGGCTGCTCCTACAGGGGAAAGAAGTAATCCAAGACACTGTGGAAGTCTATCGATCTTTGGGAATATACAAAGTGATGGGGAAAAGATGGATGATGATTTCTCTCAAGAGGTCGACACCTGGAGTTGACTTTAAAGCTCTCCAGGTGCTGAAGCAAATCCCCTCACGCATCTTGGTCGAAGAGGGTGTCATCCCACATGCGGATAAGCACTTCCAGCTGACCAAGGCCATCAGATTCAGAATAAATATTCTCAACAAAGCTTGTGGAAAATTGAGAGAATCAAGAGATCAATTGATTGATGGCAAGAGTGACTTGGAAGAGGAACTGATCAAAATCAGGCAAAAGTGTCGGGTGGAGACTCGGGTATCCTACCAGTTGAGGGTCTTTTCAAACAAATCCAAGAATCAATTCAGCATGAACCAACTCACGGATTTGGCATTGAAATCATTGACAGGTTTGTAAAGATTGAACATTCTTTGGAAACCCTGAGAAAACTCAACAAAAGATTGAGAAAGCTTCCTGGAAATGTCAGTGACACTCATGAAACATGTGAAGTCCTGAGTGATCATTCTACTGCACCTGATGAAAATGAGATGCAAGGTATAATCCAGAAATTCCAAGAATTTCAGAACAAACAGGCTTTGCTGGAAGAAGGGAAAGACGAAGAAGAGAAAGATGACGATTCAGACTAAGTCACAATGCAACATGTCATTTCAATCTTGAAATTGACATGTCTTTTTCATTTCTGTTTCATCACATAGGAAGTAAGTTTTGACTTGGTCTCCTGCGTGAGGGCCAAGTAAAATAGGACTCTTGTTAGAACACTTGTTTTATAGGGTTTGTCCTATTTTCTCTCAACTCTTTTTATTATAAATAAGGGATGTACGTACATTCCAAAGGGTTGAGATTTTTGGAATATTGAGAACTATTGTGAAGAAGAAAAACTGTGTTTTCTCTTTTAATCATTTGAGGAATAGAAGCTGATGCTATTTTGCAAACTTTGTGTTGTGAGATGTATCTTTCTTAAGATATTGTTCTTATGTTCATAATCTTAATCTATTCTTTGTTTAACATCTTGATGATTCTAATAATTTCAAACATTACATTTGTTATCTAAAGCTCGTATGATTATTTCGTGCTCTGTGTTTACTCGAAAGAAAATACGTTCCTCTCATTTCCTTTCCATTGTGTTTCTTCCATAATAATAATTTCCTTTCCAATTCATTTCATTTCAAAAGAGCAATATCTTCACCTATTATGAATATGGATTTCGGATTCTATCCCAACCCCAATGGTTAGATTAGTGTGAATACTTGTATATATTATTTCTATTGTGTTTTAGATTAGTAATAAACAGGAAGCCTCACCTCCTTGAGGAGGGATTCGATCCCATGTACTGTGGTTGAACCTCATATTTCATCTTGACAAAATATCCAACCAACAGAACTCCTAATAAATTCTTAACTAGAGCGGTCATAAGGGGGCCTCAAAAAGGTGGATAGGTAAAGTTCCTTTATTTCTTTGTCTCCAGCTTGTGAGGTATATATGTTGTTTTGGTATTTTGTGCTCATTATGCGAGCATTTTAACCGCACCTAGTGTGTGATGGCATTATACAAAACTATGACACACCATGATATGTACAAATATCACTTTTTAGATTGGTTATTCCTTACATAGTGTTGACTTTTATTTATGACTTAGATGTTTATAATTTTTGTTTTCATATGATTTTGTAAATGTATGCAGTGATATGCATGCTAACATAATGATTTCCTTTTTTATGTTTTAGAATGTCGATATATGATAATGCAATCACATTTTACTGTTGAACTTTAGTTTCTCTAAGAAAATTTTGGTACTTCGTATTTTTTTGGAAAAACATGGCGAAAGAGTGATATGATTAGTGAATGAACTTTCCCCACTCCTAACTCCATGCACCCAATATTATGTGATGGCTCAACACCAAGAGCTAGAAGGAGCACAAGTTCTAGAAATTTGTTGAATGGTAATGATGAGAGAAAGAAAAGGATTTGACAAAACCAATTTGAGACACTACAACCTCATTCTAATCAGGTTTTCTTTAGAGTTTAAAATGTGAATTGATTTCCAGTTTATCTATACTTAGATTCATAGATTCAAACTTGGTTGAAAAAATCTATTTTTGAGGTTTTAAATTCTCTTGGAATTCGAACATCTAACTCACTTTGTTCTAATTTATGATTTCACAACATTTGAATGAATTGTTTCTAACTCTTAAATTTGTCAAAGAGACCCTACACCATGGACAAGCCATAGGCAAGTACTGGAACATCTCTCCTTTCCCAACCCTACATTACTTAGTAAGAGACGCAAGCTCAACACCAAAGACTAGTAGGGAAAAGAAATGTGTAAAATAAAAATTTTTCTGTGGATTTTCATTTGACTTATTTATCTAGGTAAAATTTCTAGGATGTTCTAATTTCCAAAGATATGTTTATGGGATAGATGCAACACCATGAAGCTTCCAGAACATACTATAGGAAAGGACACCTTATCTAGAAGAAACTATGAGTAGAACCAAGTATGTAAGCCTTAGTATGGTTACTATCAAAGCTCTGTCTTATCTTATTTGAATTAATGAAATGATTCAGAAACAATTGATGATACCATGAGGATTTTAAGATATATGATTTGGATGTTTACCAATGTTTCAAGTTTTTAGGAATTGTTATAAGAATAAGTCCCTTGATCACAAATTTTACAAAATGAATTAGCAGATGAAAATGCAATGTGGATGCAGTAATGTACATATGGAAATGTAGGTAAAACTACATGTCATGATAGCTAAGGTGAAGAAAGTTGAAAATATCGAATTATTCACCCCTAAAAGTACACATTGGAGAACCATGATCCTAAAAATTTGTTCTCTTGACAAGGGCCTACCATTTTGGGTTTAAAATTACAACCCTTTCCTAGAAGTGTATATGTCCAATCATTAAAATCATTTGTCTAAAAGAGGCATTCATGAACCTCTTTGTCATGTTCTTGAGACATGGTGTGTGGGTGAGCATGACTATGTTTCTCGACCTTGTTTCCTATGTAGAGCGTTGTGTTTACTTGTGACCCTTTCTGAATGATGAGTCATTGCCCCATGGATATGGAAAGCTTAGTTTTAGATGCTTTTGGATTAAAACCATGGTTTAGAATAGAAAACCTTAGAGATGGTTTTGATGAGCATCATTTCAACCTCAAACTTCTTCTTCATTTGTTAATTCTATCATGTTTACACCTAGACCTAGGTCATCGTGAGAGAGGAGATGCTAAACTGAGAAGACTACCCATCCCCTGTGGTTCAAATGGGAGGAAGATCAGATCGTCATTCTCTAAGAGTTTCATAATTTCTGCTATGGTTTTAGTGGACATTGTTTCCATAGATATTGATTTACCCTTATTTTTTTTCCACCTCAAATGTTTTTGGGTCAATGACTTCATCCTTTGGCACACCTAGGGTGATCGGGACTAACTCTTTTGATGGATGTGGTTTTTTCAATTGATTTTAGGAAATTCATACTCCATATGGACTCCTTTCTTCATCTTGAGGTTTTCTAAGTGTATATCAAAGGGCTTATGATCCCCTTGAATGATGAATACCTTCCCCAAATGGAGGAATATAATCTCTTGTAATAGGTTAGAAGGGATAGCCTTCATTCGATGAATCCAAGGTCTCCCAAGGATCATGTTATATTTTTTTCCCTGTCGATAATGTAAAACTTCGTCAAGATGGTTTTTGGACCAAGCGTGATCTGGAAGAACTATGGTTCCAATCAAGGTCACTTTAAGACTATTGTACCCCCGTAATGTGTTTCTTGTAGAGGAACAATTTTTCTCTCCATATCCCAAATTCTACAAGAAAGATAAGGGAACCACATTTACAAAGAGGCCTGTCATTAATCATGGCTCTCTTAATGAAATTTTTATAAACCCAGACTTGTAAGAATAAGGCAAGATTTCTCTTCAAGCAATTTCAAAGTCGATGACATCTTTTCTATATCGAAAACAAAACTAGTATCCCTATCATTCAGTCCAAGAGGATGGATGTCAAAGTCAATATGATTTATTTGAGCACTAGGAGGTGGCGTAACATGGATTAAATTACTAAGACCTACTGCATTGAGCAATGCAGAATGATGCGCAGAAAATTCTTCAAAGAAACCTAGAAACAAAATGTGAGAAAAGGTCTTGTTCAAATATGATATTAAATCATAGGCTCCTACTAGTTTTGAGATTGTAGGAAAGTCATCCTATGGAAAGGAAAGAGTGGGTAGGGGTTGTGAAACATACTCCTTCATCCAATTTGTTGCATTAATTTTTGGCTCGACCTCTAGCTCAACTAACCCCAAGATTTTTGTGTATTATAATTTCAACCAAGGTTAGAAGCAACCCGAGTCTTGTCGAAGTTGAGGTTTCATGGTCGGTGTTTCCTATAGGAATACCCTCATTTATATTTTGAGGATTCACTTGGGCATCCCTGTGATGTTTTGGGTTCATATTTTGAGGCGTGACAAGTCCAATATGACTAGGCTATGGGTTTCTTTTAGGATTTTCTAGGAACATGTCTACAAAGAGCTCGTTTTTGTTTTCGGGAAGTCTCTGCAGAAACATTTTGCAATCGTGAAAAGTAGTATCATCATGACCTCGAACCATATAAAACTAAAATATAGGTTAGGGTCCTAATCTCTTGCCTTTGATAAGCATCTTGTTGTTTTTGAATATAACCTCGGTTGTATTTTTAAAATTGGTCGGTATAACCATGACTCACTTCCCCTTGCTAGAGTTTTGATATTGGTTTGGGCATTGGGTTTGATTTTACTTGAGAGAGACGGTTACATGTCAAATGTGTTGACTAAGGAAATAATGTTAAGGGCTCTTTGATTTCCCATGTTTTTGTTATTGTTACCGTTGTTTGTGAAACTAGTCTTCATGGTTTGGTGATCAAGAACACCATTCGTGGTAGCACCATGATTGCGATTCACACCCTTTGGTCCCTAGTTTTTGTACCATTCTTTTTATAATGTGATTTATTTTGAATTTGGGGATACCAATTTCCCATTGGGACCATAGATATTATGCCCACTATCTATAGAGGCTTGGTTAATCCGAATCCCACCTTCCAATATTTCCTCGTAATATGGAAAAGAAACTTTGACTTCCTCCCTAATCTCTCGATTGAGCGAGTGAAGTAAAAGATTTCAAAGTTCCATCTAGTCCATGTTGGGTGAACTTGCTAAGGAATAGAGAACTTGGCACCATATCTAGATGAAATTGGTGGCAGATTCATTTTTCTCCCATCTAATATTTAGAAACTCCCTAATCCCTATATGTAACAACTTTTTCATGTCAAATTCTTTGATGAGCTTGAAACAAGCTATTTAAAGGAATGTATAGAAGCTTTTGGAATACGGTAATACCAATCCAATGCAATTCCTTTGAGATTATTTAGAAATATCTTAGCCACTACAACATCCCAAGGAAGTAATTCCCTAATAGCAATAGTGTAGGCCTTGATATGAGTGTTTGGGTATCCTTCTCCCTTAAATTTTGGAAGATCTGGTAATGGGTGTGGAAGCATGACACCACGTATGGTAAAGTGAAGAGGTTATTTTAAGTACTCAACGCATGTACCCATTGTATAATATTCCACCATTAAAGATACTTGATGAGGAGGTGGAGGAAGAGGAGTTGGATAAGATTTATTATAAGCGTTGACAGAAATGTATGGGGTCCCTTGATATGGCATGTAGGGAGTGGGAATGGCATATGGGTCCATCTAGGGAGTTTTTGAATACATGTGCATGTAAGGTGGGATAGTACCAAGATATGGACTAGCAAACATAAAACCAGGGAACATCGCATTACCTGTTGTGGTGGCATTCAAGAATGCACTTCCAGGTCATAGCCTTGCGTAGGATAAGATTGAGAAGGATGAGGACCCATCCGTAGTGTGTCTAAACCCATGTGATAATATCACATGGATTTGAATGAACCGAATAACCTTGTTGTATAGGATATTGCGTTGGTTTCTCATTGGAAGGGATGTATCCTTTGTTGTCAACTAAATACCCCATGTTCTTCCCTACTGCATGTGTTGGTTTTGAAGTTTGGGAACTTTCTAGTTCTCTAATCCTCCATACTAAAGTAGAAATAAGATCATTGGGAGAGGATTGAGTCCCTTGTTGGGGTTCCTGTGGCGTAGGGTTTGATTGAGTAGGCTCATGATACCTCTGTCATGATTTGTTTAGTGTTATAATTCTTGAATTCCTCATAAGTAAGAATCTTAGGATAGAAATTTGAAATTTCAGAGGTTTTATCATTAATTCTATCTAAAGAGTCATCTATCTAACAAAGAGGATTAGTTATTCATGAAAATATATCATCTTCTGTTGATTGCATGGAAATGTGAGGTCTTGACAAGACTATATGGTATGAAATTGTTCCATTTGTAATAACAACGTTGTTTACATTAGGTTGACTGTATTGCATGTTTAATGGTTGATCAACCTCCTCCATCCTTACATAGCTAATGGGGTTTGAAGTGTAACTAGGGGAGGTTTGGACGTTGCTTTTGTAATTATCGCCCCATCTTGAAAGAGAAGGGGATTGTTGTGGTTTCATGTTGGTGTAATATCTATCATAGCCAAATGGTAAAAACTCTCTCTCCACATATATTTTAGAAAGTATTAAATACCTACCAAAATAGGGGAATAAAAGGAGAGGTGAGGTAATAGAAATGAAATAAAAGGAAACAAGAAGGAATTAATCCTTCACGTCAAGTTCACCAATTTGTATGGATGAAAATTGACATGAAACCTTCAACCACACTTGATCCCCCGAGGTCGTGTTGGGCAGTCAATGTGAAATGTGTGTGGCTAACTATAGGAGGATCAGTGACTAAGATCTGGTAGTGTGATCTCCTAGTAGCTGAGTTGGAAAAGGGGAGATTTAGAGGCTATGAATGGGTAGTGTAAATTCCCTATGGTTTTTCTAACTAAATCTCAATGTTGAACTATTTTGAAGTGTCCAAATTAACTAAGATGAAACTAACAATCTATGTTACTACTAGAAGGAAACTAATCTAAAAAAATCACAAAAACTGAAATATTACAATCACAAACAACAATTTTATTTTATTCTAAATAATCAAATCTACTTCTACACTAAAACTAAACAAGAAAAATAACTCAGTGTGGTTATTCACCTGTGCTGAGTGTATTGAAACTAAACTAACTTAAAACAATAACTTTTCCAAATGATCTATGATATGTAGACAACCTCCTACATATATTCTCTCCTTCAGATCCATAGGGATAGGAAGAAGAGGATCCATCAATGAGAGTTGCTATTAATGATTTAAAACCCTCCTCTTGGAAATTAACTAATTACTTGCAAATGAAAGGAAATTGATTTTACTCTATTTGATATGATGTACTAATGATAAATTGTAGCATGAAGGAAATCAAACAACTCCAACCTAGAATTCACATAACAGAGGTAAATCCAACCTTGATGACTTTTCCCCGCCATCCTTTTCTTTCTTTGTGTTTGCATCTCAATTCAAGGAATTAGGAATGTAAAGATAGGATGACTTTTCCCTCAATTTATCCTTTCCTTCTCTATGTTTGCATACAAATTCAAGGAATTGGGAATGTAAAGGTAGAAGAAGGAGAAATAACTTGAGCAATGGCAGCTTGAAGGAAATCTAGTTGCAATGCAAGTGGAAGAAAGATAACACAAGTAAATAGATATTGGCTATGTAATTTCCAACAGATTATGGAAGCAATACTATGTAAGATACAAAAATTCTCAGGAAATTTTCTTAAATACAAGCATTGAATATATAGAAATTGGTTGGTATTTTCCTTCATGCACAAGGCAGCCTTAGAGTGCCAAATCATTGGGTGAAGAGGTAGTTTAAAGTAATTAAATCTCTTTAAAAATAGAAGACTAAGGAATACCAGAAATCAAGACTATTTATAGGAAATTTGGATCATAAAAGTGCCTTGGAAATAAAATTAAGTGAAATCATGTGTGTTAAAACCACACATGAAGAGTTCTGGAAAAAGTGCGCATGACCGCCACCCTACTTAGGCAAAAGCAGCTTTGAGAACCGTCGCCCAGCAGGGCAAAGGGTCCTACACACTAAAGGCCACAAAATGCTCAAAAATGGGTGGGAAGCTAGAAGAAAGCATGGAAAATATAAGTAAGAATGTATAGGCTACAAATATACACTGCAAATGGGTTTAGGAACTTGAACACCTTCTGAAAGGACATGAATCATCATTGAGGACCTTTTGTAACTATTTTTCGTATAATGTAGAACGTGCAATTTTGAGTGCGTACAGAAAAATTCTCAAATTTGAGGTGGATGATGTTGGTAATGTGTTATTTAACTTCATGAATTCATTGGGGTTACTATTTTGGAGAAAATTTGAGTAATGGGTGGATATTTGGGCATACCAGTAAAAGAAGCTTGTTTTGAGAAGCTAGTGAAGAAGAATGAAGGTAACCATATTGAATTACTTTGAATTGATGTTGTTTCTTAACTTGATCTATATTTTTATGTGTCATATGATGTGTGTAAGTGTTTGGTTCAGTTTTCATAAGTCATTTCTTTCTTAAAGGTAATTGAGCCAAAATTGCTCCTTTAGGCCTATTTGAGAAGCATGTATTAATGGGTATGAAAAAGTGACTCTCTCCATTTTACCTATTAGTTTGAATGCCTAAACATGTTTTATACATCCAAACTGAATTTTTGGAGGTGATAGGTAGCTCTAAATTTCTTTGGAGGTGTTTGACCACATTGTATGGAAGACTAGTTTTTGTGTTTTGAGGACCAGCCATACCATTTAAAGATCCAATTTTTTTCAAGCATTATGTGATGAATTAGAGTATTATGATAGGTGTATGAGATATTATACTTTGTTATATTTCCATTGATAGGCTACTTGTATCATGTTTAATATATGTGAGGTATGTATCAGCTTAATTCTTGAAGACCAAATTCAGAGATGTTGAAACCATCTAGGAAGTCTTGCAAAATGGCGTTTCTTGATGTGTTAAGCCTTGAGTTGGATCTTTATGGTAAATTTTAATTCAATTAGACATCATAATCTTCATTTTTGTATATTAATTGGGTCATGAGGATAGGTAAAAGTGGTCTAGTTCAATGTTTTATCAGGACTATTTTGTAGAAGCTTATTTAGGCACACCTATGAGCCTAAATAAGTATCTTGGCTAATGTGGTGAGTTTCCAAGCATACAAGAACATTATTTGACTTTTTGGTACCATGCACCACATGAATAAAAATCTGATATACTCATGGAAAATTTCTAAGAGCTATAAGATAAAATAATGAGTGATTTTAAGAGTCATGGCAAGTTGAAGGTCAAAGGTCATGCCTAAGAGGTATATCTATTCATGTAAGCTCATTTGTGTGATTTTTGTTTTTGAAAAATCTCATTTTTCTTCATTTTAAGAAAAAAATTATGTAAATAAAAACCCTTATGTATAGCCCAAAACCCCTTGAAGTTTCTTCTAGGTTTGTAGTTGGTTGGAGTTTCATGAGGAGGATGTGAATGAAGCAAAATTGGTGATATCTTTGTTGGCTGTAATCTGATTTGATGAGTTGTAATCTGATTTGTATTCCAATAAATAAGGTTTCTTGTGTTCTTGATATATATGCATCTCTTGATGAGTTTTATTTGATCCAACATTAATGTATAAAAGTATATGTTTGATGTTTTGAAATAGAAAAGTGAAAAGAATTATTAAAGGACTGATTCACAACACCCCCCCACCCCTCAATCCCTTGTCAATTCTAATAGGATCTATGTGATATTTTGATATTGGTTTAGACCTTATGGTAACCTTGGTGCCATACCTTGTTCTAAATAACATGTGAGACTAGTATGATGATAAGTAACCTCTAATTTTGGCTGTGAAATCTCTAAAAAGGCACAAGGAAAAAAGAGGAGGAAGATCAATGATAAAAACATCTTGAGGAATGGAGAAGTTGGGGCATGCATGCAAGGTTAAACTCAATCCTCTAATGACTCCAAGAGTGACTACTGGTGTCCCATCAAGCTGAACTACTCCCTTAGAAAGAGGCTCATAATCTAGACCAAGTTTGTCAACAACTTTCTTAGGCATAACTGAGCTAGAGGCTCTGGAATCAATCATACAATTGTGAACTAGATTCTGACCTATAATCAATGAAACATATAAGAGAGGTGGCTTGAAACTCTTGTTTTCTTGAGATTATTTTAGATTAGGTGTATTGGTGAGAACAACCTTATATGGTTCTTTGGATGGTTGGCTAGAGAGACTGAGGTTAGACAAAGCTTCTTGTAAGAGGTCCTTTTTGTGGGAAGAGAAAAAGTATCCCATATTGACATATTAACTTTGGTTTGCTTCATATGCTCAAGGATATTAAAATATGGAGTAATAACCTTATTTTTTTACTTTGCTAATAAAGAAACATATTATTGTATAGGAGGCATGGAGATTAAATTCACTTGCTGATTTTGATCTTTTGTAGGGTGAATATTTTGATTTCTTTATTGATTTAAAACTAGAACACTAGTTTGTAACACCAAAGAAGGCTGAAAATTCCTATTGTTAGTAATCTTATCCACTTCCAATGCTCTTTTCTTGGACCTTTTTTTTCTTCCATAGAAGTAGAACTCTAATTTTTCTGGTTGTCAAGTTGATTTATTCCACAAAAATCATCCTCCTACTAATTTAATAATGTTTTATCTCCTTATACTTAATTTTTTTGATACTTCTTATTGTGATGGAACCTTGATTGATGGAATTTGGGACATAACAGCTTGTTTGCACCATGAGTTCCTAATTATGAATAACATTGAAGCATGAATTTTGATTATGGGCCTGATTACATGGATAACACCATTCACAATCTTGGATAACTGAAACAATTACTTTGGATGTGCTAGCAACATTGGGATTGACTATTTGGATGGGTTTAAAATTAGTGAATTGGTTTTAGTTCTACAAATTTGGTTGAAAAAAAGGTATATTATGTTGGTTGGGAGGATATTAAGGTTTGAAAATATGATTTTTACCTTTTGATAGAAACTATCTCATTCCCAAACTCTTTTAATATTTATTTTATCTCTTGTAAATCATTTGATTTGATTGGAATTGCACTATTTTGGCTCAAAGGATGAGAATTAGGTGTTGGAATTGGGGCTATTATAGGTACTTGGTAAGAAATGGGGGAGGAATATCTAGGAAGATGGGAATAGGAGGCCTTAGGGATATCTTCCTTGTTTATATAAGATTTTTTTCATCTCTAATTGTTATGTCATAAGCATCGGGAGTTTCCTCCTCCAACTGATTATATCATCATAGAATTATTAGAATACAAAGATCATAGATAATACAAGAAATCATACTAAGGAGTAGGCCTTACCATATTTTTAACTCATCCCAATTCCTTTGAAATATGTATTTAAAATTAGTCATGAACTCTTGTGGTGCTCTTTGATTGTAGTCAATTATTGTACTAATGATAGATGATCTGATTTATCCTAAAAGTATTTGTAACACACTTCTCCCATTGATCCCAAATGGTGATAAAATATAGTGGAAGCCCTCTATACCATTCCAATTCTTTTCCTTCAAGTAATTTTTACTAATTTTATGGTGACATCATCTTGAGTAACATGATAAATAGAGCATATATTGGCACTTGTCTTTTACATGTTCTATGGGTGTAACTTGATTTTCCCAATAAAAAATGGAATGATCTTAAGGGTAGAAACTGGGATGTCATTATGTTGAGCTAGTAACAATGGAAAGAAAGCATTAAAAATAACAAAGACTTGATTCCTTAGAGGGCCATATTCAAATCGAAGTCAGGTATAGAAAATTTAGGATATGAAATTGGATTTTTTTGGAGCAGGGAAGACTTAGGATATCATTTGGAACATGAAAATATTCTCCTCTTAAAAGAATTCAAAGGTAATTTAAGGAAATTGAATGGAATACCTTTTGTATATTATCTAACTCTAACCTTTGGCATGAAACACATGTTGATCTTCTACCGAATGTACTTTGAAATTACAGAGTCTCTTGATGATGGATGAATGTATCTCGCAACACGTTGATTTCACCAAAAAACATCACGTTTTTACAAATTCTTTACTGACATGCGTGGATTTGAATATCACAATATAACACTTGAAATAATATAGCATTTTATTTTTAAAAAGTTTCCCAATAAGCATGCTTAAACTATTATCGATTTGAAATGCACCTCTTGTACAATGGTGTGATAACTCTCATCTCAATTGAAAAATGGAAACACTCCTAGGTCATGGATGACTTGTACATTAGAGTGAGTCTTTTGATTGTTCCCCAAAGTCTGCAACACCTAAACTATTTTTATCTCATAAGGCTAACTCTACTCTACCAAAATAATGAGGAAAGGGGAGAAGGAAGAAAAAGATAAAACAGTAAAAGGATGGTGATAAACCGAGAATGTTTTGAGGATCTCAAAATTATTTCGATCACATAGATGAATCACAGAGCCAAACCCATCATAAATTAACTAAAATTGACCGTATCAATGCAAAAGTAATATATATAAATATTTGGAATAAGTTATGATAAGACAAAGAAGGGAAAACAACGGCTCCACAATAAAATCCTATATACAACTTATTTAAACATAATCTATAACCTATAAATTGCCATAAGGCTGTATGGAGGCATGCAGATTAAACTGAAAAAACAAGGATAAACATGTATCACAATATAAAATCAGTCTAAAATAAAGTATGTACTAGATACAAATTATAGAAAGGTAATAACAACTCCTTTATTTCTCCAAGAGGCCGAATAAGCACGAGGAGAATCACTCATGATCCTTATTTTCTCAACTAAAATGAAATAATTATTGATTAAGAAAAATATAAATAAATTCAATGAAAATGCTTAATCCAATTACTATTGTAGCAATACATTATTAATCAATTAAGTACAAAAAGTAACTCAAGAAAACTAAGCTAGAAAATGTGAAACCCTAATTACAAAAAGGGTAAAGAAATCCTTAGCTGATTTGTAGTGAAATTTGGATTGTGTCAAAGTGCTAACCCAATGAACAGATAAGTATAAGCATCACACAAAGACTCAAGAAAATTTAGATATAGAGGAATAAGCTGGACAGGGGTGCCTCACGGGCACTACAAACTAGTAGTTGGATCCTATGATTGTGAAAATGATCAAAAAACCATCTTTGGCTGATTACAAGGTGATTGTTTTCCTTCTCCTTTTCTCACTATTATGTCACACAATGTTCATCGAGGTCACTAGAAACCTGCAATATAATAATAACTCGAAAAACAATCAAATAGACATGAAATCCTAAAAACGAAATATGTAAAATGAGGGGTTGTGCTATCCTCGATGTCAACAATTGATCTTACGACTAAGCATTTCACTACATATCAGACCCAATGTAGTTCTATGTGTGTGTGTACAAAATCATGCCCTAGGTGGCTCTTGTATGTGTCACACTTGATAGTGATAAAAGTAGTTAGATGTAAAAATATTTAATAGAAGTGTGCATGTAATAGAATAGATTCCCCTCCTATGAAGTGTATGTAGAATAATGCAATCCCTTTCCCTTGAATGGATGATAGAATGGATGCAATCTTAGGAAGAGATAGCTAATGCTCAGTGCTTTATCCTTTATTATGATCACATAAATTTATATTTATATGATTCCCTTGCTTGAATTTTGTAATGAACCCCAAAAGGTTGACTACCAAAAAGATAAGATGATCAAATGGCTAGAAAGGACCCAAAATATGTGAGTAAAGCACAAAGAGTTCAAGGGCACCCCGGAGGGGACGATAAATGATCTTATTTTACTCTCCTTTTTATCAAGTTTGACTACATTTTGTGACTTTTGTTTGATCTAATATAAGTTAGGATGTAATTGTCCATCTTTTGTTGATTGTAGTTCTAACATTTAAAAACTCTATAATTCCTAACAAAGTGCTTTGGAAATTCAGTTTTGTAATAAAACAGTCACAATCAGTCGGAAGAACAAAGTATGAAGTGGTCAACATGTTTTTGGAAGCATTGGTTTCAATACGGCTTAGTTCCGAAACTTCCAGACTTAGTTCTGAACTCCATTACGTAGTTACGAGCTCTATCACTTAGTTCCGAACTTTTGGACTTAGTTCTAGAACTCCATCACTTAGTTCCAAACTTTCAGACTTAGTTCGGAACTTAGTTCCTAGAACTCCTGCATGTAGCTCTAAACCCTCACGGTTAGATCTAGAATGATTTCCTTTAGTTCCAAAACTTCTCTAAAGTTCCAAAACCGATGAGAATTTATTTATTCCAACAACATGTCTAGTGATTTAGCAATCAATGATCCTTTCAATCAGGAGCAGATTAGAAGATTTCCAATTCTTCATACTCACAGATCTAGGGATAACTATCATACAACAGTACATCCAACCATGTTCCAATTCAACATCTATTTTGGGCATGATTCGGTTCCATCTAATCGGTAGGACAACTATGGTTGTAAATGCACCTTTGGAAGGAGTATATATATATATGATAGACTATAGATAGATATATATATATATATAGATATAGATATATACATAGATAAAACACAGAGAGATAGAAAGAGACAATACATTTTTGTAATGCAAAACATTTTATCAATAAAATAGCCATTTCTATTTTGAGAGTATATTAAGTTGTCAAATCCTATTTTCAGTGGAGCAAGGGCCCACTCCTCCAAGAACCAAGATCTTCATTTTATTGGTATTTATATTTCCAGAGAAAATAGTATAGATCTATTAATTCTGTAAATGCTTTTGATTATTCAAGTTGAAATCTGTCGTATACTTGTTCTTGCAGGTGTTCTAGATTAGATTCTTATTTCCTTGCAATCATCTTTCAACATTCTCAATTGTGTGTTTATTTCCAAAGCAAGTGTGTTTATTTTTGTAACATGTGTTTACTTACAACAATCTATTTCATTCTACAAATGTGTGTTTATTTCAACAATTTATTTCTGCAGAGAGTGTTTACTTCTAACAAGTTTTCATAGTTTGATTTCAATAAGGTTTTGGCCAAGAAGTCCTCAAGACATTGAGAAAATCCCCAAAAAATATAAAAAAAGAAAACAAATACCTACAATCAATTACTAGATCACTAAGATTTCTTGTTGCATATAGCTTCGACACCACCCCTGGTTTGAATATGACATCAACAAAGAGTTGATTAAATGAAGGGAATAATGACACCCATCATTTTTGGCACCATTTTTGTGGGACACAATAGTTAGAATTGTCTAATTAGGTGTCAACAAGAGCAACAATCATACATCTAGTAATTGAAGGATCTTCCCTACGTCATCATAAAATTTATGAGTAGACCAAGAGACTCCAAGGGTCGATTCCTCCCAAAAATATCTGAACAAGAATCATCATCTTCTCTCGATCAAATAAGGAAGTTGATCAAGAATTAGAAGCACCATTGTCCCTGTTAGACAAGAAGCAAAATTTCCACCTTTGGAATTCTTAGATCAATCACCAGAAGGAAGTAGAACCTTTAGAAAAAGATCATATCCCAAGACCCGTTTAGAGAAAGTTTTGATTCACAATTGAGTAGTCAACCTCCTACTCCTAACTTTTCACCTTCCCCAAAACAAATCACATACCATATTGATTGGGAGAAAAGTCTAGAAGGTACTACAAAAATGGCATGAGAAGCTTGAAAGAGAACCTGATAGGACCTTTACTTATCCAATTCAATTGGATGATGATGATACACCTATGAAAAATATTTCACCTACACATTTACCCACATTTAGAGGGATGTCATCTAAAGACCCTGACCAATTTCTATTTGAATTTAAAGTACTATGTGTCAAACTTATGATTACAAAATAGATAATCAAAAACTCAAGTTGTTTCCATCTACCCTAAAGGATGCAACAATGAGGTGGTTTATGGGATTAACATCTAATTCTATTACCACTTGGGCACAAATGGAAGTTTCCTTCCTAGACAAGTATCAAGATTACTATAGAGGGAGGAATAGAAGGAAGAATTTTTCAAAATCAAGCAAGAGGAGGATGAGAATATGGAAGATTATTTAGACAAGATTCCTCTTTGTGAGTAAAAGATGTGGATTTGTACTACAAGAAGAGTTAAGAAAAACCATTTTTCTTAAAGGTCTGGATGATGAATCAAGGGAGGCACTTGATCTGATGGGAGGTGGAAACATTGATCAAATAAGAATGAATGATATTAAAGACATTTGTAGAAGCTATTCATGAACAAGGGGTGGACCTAGAAAAGGAAAAAAATAGTTAAAAATTTAAACCCAGATATGAACAAACTAATGGATGAATTGGAAAATTTTAAAATAGACATTTTAGTTCAATTAACCTCCACCATGGATGGATTGCAAGCTAAAGAAAATGCTAAAACTAAACCATTAGCTATGTATTGTCCTAGATGCAGGAAGAAGCATGCAATAAGAGATTGTCCCTTGGATAAAATAAAAATGTGTCTTATCTGATGAATCTAGGGACCATGAGAGTAATGCATGTTCTCTTCTTCCATTTATTAAAAATCAGCTTAAACAAAGCAACATTCCATCCACATCAGAAGAAGTAAATTTTTTCCAGAGACAACCTAGCCAAGGGCAGTTCATGCCTAGGTCAGTTCCTAACCCCTGGATGATGCCATGGGCAGCTCAGACATAGTGCCAAAAAATTGGGGACAACCACCTTGGGCACCTCAACCAACATGGAATCCTCAGATTGGGCAGGTCAATCTTGGTATGCCCAAGGACACCAACAACCATGGTCTTGGTCAAGGAAACCCAATGCTTGGTCACAACCTAGGTGGAGCCCTAATAATTATGCTCAAGGAGGACATATCCCAATCAAAATCAACAAGCCATAATGGGTTCCCCAACAAAAATTCACAAAATGAAAATGTGGTCCAAACCCAAATACCAACACAACCAGTAAAAAACCCAAGAAACAAACAAACAACTCTATCTCTACAAAATAAACTAAAAAATCAGTTGATCTGAATGCCATGGATTGTAAGGATATTCAAACTAGATCTGGAAAAATAATTAGCAGTCCACCTATTATAATCACTGAGATGACAAAAGAAACTGAAACCCCTAGTATGGTTGTTCCCAAGAAGGATGAAAAGAAAAAGATAAGGATCCAGATAGAAACTCTACTTGAGACTCCATTTCCAGAGAGATTTAAAGAAGCCATAGAGACTAAGGAATCTGAGTTGGTACAGGAACTAAGGAAATTGAATATTGAAATACCATTATTACAAGAAATTAAGGACATTCCAGAATTGAACAAATTAATCAAAATGCTATGTTTAAAAAGACCTGGAAGGAAGAAGCAAGTACCCCAGACTATTAAGGTAGATGGGAAACTTGTTGATTTATTAGCAGAAAACTTTTTCTTCCCAAATACGGAGATCCTGGAAGTCCTGTTATTTCTATCTCTATAGGGAATAAAGATATACATAATGTTTTGGTTGATTTGGGAGTGGCTATAAATGTGATGATAGTGGACACTTTGAAAACATTACCATTAACAGTATACAACCTACTAACACCATATTGCAGATGGCAGATCAGTCTGTAGCAAAACCAGAAGGAGTTATTGAAGATGTGGTGGTTATGGTGGAGTCATGGGAATATCCAGTTGATTTCCTTATATTGCAGCCAAAAGGTAAAACACTTGGTTATCCCATTATTTTGGGTAGACCATGGTTAGCTACAATTTTTGCCTTAATTGATTACAGATCAGGTGATATGACTATCTCAAATGGTAAGAATTCTAAGAAAATTTCCTTATATCCTTCTGCATGACCTTCTATTGATAATCAAGAACAATTGTGGGTTGATGCTCCTGATACTAATAATAAAAAACCTGTCTTCTTTGGCCATGATCACATTGTAGGATCACATACGTGAGGTAGAAGATATGATTAATCAACCATTGAATGAACACCAATTGTCCTTGAGAAATCGGAATAGTTCTAAAACCTACAAACTTAGTTCTGAAACCTACAGACTCTATTCCCGAAATCATCAGATTTAGTTCTGGAACCATCACATTTAGTTCCGAACCACACCAACAACAATTCCTATGATTGTATACATAATTTCACTCTAGAGGAATGAGATTTCTCTTGGGGAGAGGAAGAATCAGTAGCTTCAGTTTCAAATATATCAGAAATGGTGAAGAATTTCTGGAAAGCAGTAGTGACGAGGAGTTTGACCTACAACAAGATAAGTATCATAACTCTTCCTACTATCCTTTTTCCAATATTCTATCTCAAGGAACTTTTGGAGATGTTTCTACATATCATATGTTGTTTCCACATGCATGTCCACTAAATACCTTAATGGAACCCTTTCAACAAATCAGTTCATCACACATTGGAACCAAACATGTTGAGATTCAGCTGGGTAAAATTTTGAACATTAACAATTGGTTGAAGAATGATGAAGAAGCTAAATTGTTTGATGTTCTGAAAAATCATACTAGAGATTTTTCTTGGGACTACAAAGATATGAAAGGAATCCATCCAAGTATTTCACTCATCACATCTATACTAAAAACATTAGACCAGTTAGGCAACCTCAAAGAAGGATTAATCCAACCTTAAGAGATATAGTCAAGCAAGAAATTGAAAAACTATTACAAGTAGGTTTTATCTACCCTATCTCAGATAGTCAGTGGGTGTCTCCTCTTGTAATTGTTCCTAAAAAGAATGGAAAATGGAGAATTTGTGTTGACTATAGGGAACTAAACAAAGCCACACTGAGAGATTATTTTCCCTTACCATTCATAGATCAAGTCCTAGACAACCTTGTAGGTAAGCAATACTTTTCCTTCCTGGATGGATTTAGTGGATATAATCAAATCAGAGTTGTTGTTGAGGATCAGAAAAAACTACCTTTACATGTCCATGGGGTACCTTTTCCTATAGGGTATTACCATTTGGATTATGTAATGCTCTCAAAAAACCTTCCAAAGAGTTGTATTAGCAATTTTTGTAGACCTAACAAATGACTGTGTAGAGGTATACATGGATGATTCACTATGTGCATGGAGACACATTTGATGATGCTTTGAGGAATTTAGATAGAGTATTAACAAGATGTGAGCAACACCATCTGTCTCTTAGTCATGAGAAGTGTTTGATGATGGTTGATGAGGGGATTGTATTAGGACACCACATTTCAAAAAGAGGAATTCAGGTTGACCAAAACAAAATCAAAATTATTTCAGACTTACCTATTCCTCAAACCCCCACAGATATCAAGTCATTTTTAGGGCATGTTGATACTATAGGTGCTTTATCAAGGATTTTAGTAAAATTTCTGCCCCCATGTTTAATTTTCTTACCAAGGACTAT
Source organism: Taxus wallichiana var. yunnanensis (assembly GCA_018340775.1). NCBI lineage: Eukaryota > Viridiplantae > Streptophyta > Pinopsida > Cupressales > Taxaceae > Taxus > Taxus wallichiana. The sequence goes on from CM031238.1 coordinate 78,053,390, forward strand.
GAATTTCTTTGGGATGAAAGATGTCAACATGCTTTTGAGGAAATCAAAGAAAAATTAATCACTTCCCCAATATTGAGAGGACCTAATTGGGAAAAACCTTTTCACATTCAAACAGATGCCTCAAATAACTCCATTGGTGTAGTTTTGGGACAAAAAGATGAAGAAGGGAAAATGTATGCTATTTATTACCTCAGTAAAAATCTTACTCCCACTGAAAGAAATTACACTACCACTGAAAAAATAATTTCTTGTTGTGATCTATGCAATTAATAAATTCAGACATTATATCACAGGGTACAAAATATTTGTACATACAGATCACTCAACAATTAGGTACTTAATGAACAAACCAGTGGTTGGAGGTAGGATAATTAGATGGTTATTACTTTTACAAGAATTTGATATTACCATAGTAGATAATCCAGGAAAATCTAATGTGGTAGCTGATTTCTTGTCAAGACTGACCACTACAGGGGAGCAAGATCCAGTTAAGGACAACTTTCCAGATGAACAATTGTTTTTATTTCAGCTTGATACACCATGGTTTGCTGATATGGAAAATTATCTTGCAACAAGGAAGTTTCCTCCTTTTCACTAAGAAACAAATGAAAAAGTTGATCAAAACCAATGCACAATTTAAATGGTTAAATGGAATGTTGTTTAAATGTGGTCCTGATTTGGTTTACAGTGTGTGAGAGAAGATGAAATCTTTGACATACTCGAGGGCATGTCATGATGAACCAAGTGGAGGACACTTTTCAGTGAAAAAAGAACAACTCACAAGATACTTGGCACTAGCTATTATTGGCCATCTCTGTACAAAGATGTGAAGAGATATATCAAGCGGTGTGATCCTTGTCAAAGGATGGGACAACCAACTTTTACCAATGAAATGCCTCTGCAACCTCAAGTAGTGATTGAACCATTTGAAAGATGGGGGTTGGATTTTTTTGGTCCCTTTAGTCCTCCTTCACAAGGAAAGGAGTACATTCTTGTGTACTGATTATGTGACAAAGTGGGTAGAAGTGCAGGCTTTAACAAATGCCACTGAAGAAGCAGTTGTTGATTTCCTTTGGCACAAAATTATGGTAAAGTTTGGTGCACCAAGAAGTATAGTTTCATATCAGGGCCACAATTCATGTCTAATATGATCCAAGCCTTCACAATGCATTATCAGATCAATCATAGGAAGTCATCTCCCTATCACCCACAATCAAATGGACAAGTTGAAGTAACAAACAAGAGAATTGGAAAACATCCTTACCAAAATAGTTGAATCAGGTAGAAGAGATTGGGAAAAGAGACTACCTGAAGTTGTTTGGGCCTATAATACAACTTGGAAGACTACAACAGGATTTTCACCATATGAGTTAGTCTATGGGAAAAATCCTTGTTACCTATTGAATTTGAACTACAAACATTGAGGACAAAGCAACTAAAATAGGGTATTGAGTTGGATGCAACACAAAAGGAGAGAATTCTTCAACTCAATGAGTTGGATGAGTTAAGGATGGAAGCACTTCAACAGATAGAGATAATCCAAGATCAAAGAAAGCAATGGCATGACACACATATCAAGAAGAGGAAATTCAAGGTAGGAGATTGGGCATTACTGTTTGATTCTAAGTACCAACAATTCAAGGGAAAGTTGAGAACCAGATGGTTGGGACCCTATCAGATTGAGAAGATATTTGACAATGGTTCTATTCAGTTACTTCCCATTGATGGCAGCAGAAGGACACTTTTGGTCAATGGACATAGGCTAAAACTTTATAGGAAGCCTCCTACTAAGGATGAATTCTTGAGGTAGATTGAAGTAGACAAAGAATTTGATCATATGGAAGAACCCAGTTCTTCCAAAATGATCAAATAATCAGATGGATAGATCCAAAATAAAGGGAAGAGAATGAAAACTAGTAAATGGCATTCTCTTCCCCCCCCAAAAAAAAAAAAAAAAAAAAAAAAAGAAGGAATGAAAACCAGTAAATGGCGTTCTCTTCCCCAAAAAAAAATTCTCTCAGAGATCAATTGAAAACCAACAATGGTGGTTGATCTCCTCAATAAATGGCTAATCCAAAATAAAAGGAACTTCTTTGAAATTCCAATTGTCTTTTCTAACCATTTTTCCTTTTTGTTTCACTTTTAGGAATGATGAGTCATCATGATGGAGGGATCACATCATCAAGGATGGTAATTATGTCTTTAACTTATTAAAGGTTAGATTAAAAGTTTGCATGTGTGATTGGATTTGATTTAAAAGTTGGTATGATGAGTCATCTATTGTACATTATGATTAAAAGTGAGTAATCATGAGGATGATGTCAGTGGAACAAAAGTGGCGGCATGTTTATAATGATCTATCATTTGTGTGGAATAAACAAAGTGAAGAAGTAGTTGTAGAAAAAAAAACTTCAAGGAAGAAGTAAAAGAATTAAATTTGCATTCCAGCTAAACACAACAAGTTCCACAATAATTTCAACAAACCATTCCATAGCTAAACCCATCCATTCCACAGCTAAGCAAAGAGTTTTGTAGCCAATCTAGATAGAGTAATAATTTGAAGGAGAATGAATTTGAATCACCCTCTTTACCATGGGGATTAAAAAGAAGTCGAAACCTGAGGATGATACCCAACTTCTTGCAGATGAAGAAGTGGTAGCTATCTTTGAACAAGCAGGGTGGTTGGAATTCTAAAAAATTCTCAAAGTATAATGATGAATTGGTAAGAGAATTCATTATAAATTTAGAACAATCCAAAACAAAGGTTAGAAATATTGTAATTCCTTTTTCTGTGAATACAATAAGCAATGTATCTGGTGTGCCAATTGTGCATGTCCCAAATCCTGTCAAAGGGACCTTAAAAGAACTAGTTGAAACCCTACTACAAGAGGGGGAAACTGAACCCCAATATATTTACAACACTAAGAAAATCATAAAAGGGTTAAAGGGCCAACTTTCCCAAACCCTTTGATAGAGTGGCATTTTGGATAGTCAAGTATTTAACTTGTGATGGTCAATTTGGGTCGGTGGAAGAGAAGTCCTGAAGATGCTCATATATCTTAGATATGGAGCTACAAAACCAGAATATATAGTAAACCTTCCAGGGTTTCTTTTTGACTCCATCCATACAATGGCCCAGAGGTATTCCTGGGGTGTTGGAACAATCATACATCATGGGTTAGTTCATTTGGTGTGCCAACACCATTTTCTTTCAAAGAAAAATGGAGAAGAAATATGGGAGAAATTTCTTAACAAGTTTAAGAAAAACCTTGATATTATCAGGAGGGAATACCAACTCCTTTTTCTCCTACAACTAATTTGGAAATTGATGCCCTACAGAGGAAAAGAAGGAAATAGGTGGGGAGAATATACCAAAAAAGAAGATCTGAAGAAGGATTAAAACTACAAAACCTATTGTACCTTTAAAAGAAACTCCTTCCTCTGCAGCAGCTACATGAGAGCTAATATCTGTCTCTGATAGTGATAGTTCACCTAGGCAAGAGCAAGAAGTGAAAATCAGAAGAAGCTCTAGGAGGAAACCTACTTCTGACATTTTGAAGCTCCTCAAAGAAGAAGAATTCATAAGAGGTCTAGAGAAATTCCAGAGGAGATGAAAGAACATGACAAGTTGGAAAAATAAGCTACTGATATTTTGGGCAGCATGGCCATGACTCCTCCTGACCAAGCCAAACCAATGAGATGGAAAAAGAAGATGAGAGATTTGAGGAACAAGTTTTTCAAGAGTTGGGTGAATCAACAACACTATCACATGAAGAAGAAGAGTTGGCATCTTGGAGATGAAAAGGGAAATTCCCTTTGGTAGAAGAGGAATGCTCAACCCCAAAGAAATTTTAGAGAAAGAAGAGAAACAACAGGTTAGACAGGCTCTTTTTTTCCAGAGTAGAACTCATTATCAAAGAAAAGGATGAGGAGTTGAACTTCCTCAAACTCAAATTGGAACAGAGAGAAATGCTCATTGGGGAACTAACAACTCAGCTCATAGACAAGACTAAGGAATTGACAAGAGTTAAACAATAGATGATGGAGAAAGAGGAAGAATGTCAAATTTCCAGAAGACAGAGTACTATGTCAATAGTCTCTACATAGACTGAATTAACTTATTGGCCACTCAAGCAGTTATGGGATGATACTTGCAGGGAACTCAATGAAATCAAAACATCCAATGAGGACTTGAGAAGCAAGATGGAAGATGAAAAGAAAGCAAGAAAGGAATGGGAAGAAAAGTTTTACAAAGAAGAAGAGACAAATTTAAATGTCTTGTAAAAATACAAATGGTTTGCATAATGAGTGAAAAATTGCTTGCATGCAAGAGACCTTCTCCTACATATAGCGTGTTTCTAGAGAACAATTCATTCACTGAAAGCTATCAAGAATTGCATGTGGCCTTCCACATGAAATAAAAGATGAATTTGAGTTCATGACAACCTATTCTTCAGCCAATGTAGAGCAGAAAAATCTTCTCTGTGAATTCTATCTCTACAATCTTATGCTAGAAAAGAACACAGGCTTCATGATCAATTTGTATGTGGGAGAAATCCAGCTTAATGCATTTGTTTTATGTTCTTCAAAATCAGATTGCATGGAAGGAAAGGGATTCTGAGCATCTATTGAAAGCTAGTTCATCTGGTCTCTGCATGAGGGCTCATTATGGTAAACCATCTACTTTCGTTAAACATTTTAGAACCCATGCCTTTGATAGATGGTTCAAGACACATTATCTTGCCAGTTTACAAAAATTATTGATGCCTTCACCTCTTATGAGGAGGGGAAATTTGAGGAGATTTATGATGGATGTTTGAAAATATGGGAGCTTCTTATAGTTTCATTGAGAAGAAGAGAAGTAATATCTCCCACAAACTTAATATGGAGCTTAGAAAGAGCTAAAGCCTTGTGCACACTCATCCCTCAAGTCAATGAAAAGCACAGGGGCATATGGATGGGAATGAGAACAAGGCCTCCCCTTCTTCTCACTCCCATGTCTCCATGGAAAAATAGAGAACCTCAAGATCCCACTCAATTTGAGGAATGGAAGAGGAAAGTAGAAACAAGATCAGGGTATAGTGTTTCTGAACTAAAACACTGGGATATTCAGTTTCAGCCATTTGACCTGAGCAGTCAATTGGAATGCAGAATACACAACCCAAGATTTGAAGAGTAAAGTTTGTAAGAGGACTTACAAACAAGTAAGTATAGGGGAGATGATAAGGCCAAATATGTCTCGTTAATGTACAATAAATGATCTTATTTTACTCTCCTTTTTATCAAGTTTGACTACATTTTGTGACTTTTGTTTGATCTAATATAAGTTAGGATGTAATTTTCCATCTTTTTTTGATTGTAGTTCTAACGTTTAAAAACTATGTAATTCCTAACAAAGTGCTTTGGAAATTCAGTTTTGTAATAAAACAGTCACAATCAATCGAAAAGAACAAAGTATGAAGTGGTCAACATGTTTTTGGAAGCATTGGTTTCAATACGGCTTAGTTTCGAACTTCCAGACTTAGTTCTGAAACTCCATTACGTAGTTATGAGCTCTATCACTTAGTTCTAGAACTTTCAGACTTAGTTCTACGGAACTCCATTACTTAGTTCCAAATTTTTGGACTTAGTTCCGAACTCCTGCATGTAGCTCTGGAACCCTCACAGTTAGATCTGGAATGATTTCCTTTAGTTCCAAAACTTCTCTAAAGTTCTGAAACCGATGAGAATTTTTTTATTCCAACAACATCCGTGATTTAGAAATCAATGATCCTTTCAATCAGGAGAAAGATTAGAAGATTTCCAATTCTTCATACTCACAGATCTAGGGATAACTATCATACAACTAAGTATGTCCAACCATGTTCCAATTCAACATCTATTTTGGGCACGATTCGGTTCCATCTAAATCAGTAGGACAACTATGGCTATAAATGCACCTTTGGAAGGAGTATATATATGCAGACTTGTAGATAGATTTATATATATATATAGTAATATAGAGATAGATCGATATACATAGATACAAACACAGAGAGATAGAAAGAGACAGTACATCTTTGTAATGCAAAACATTTTATCAATAAAATAGCCATTTCTATTTTGAGAGAATATTAAGTTGTCAAATCCTATTTCAAGGTGGAGCAAGGGCCCACTCCTCCAAGAACCAGGATCTTCATTTTATTGGTATTTATATTTCCAAAGAAAATAGTATAGATCTATTAATTTTGTAAATGCTTTTGATTATTCAAGTTGAAATATGTCGTATACTTGTTCTTGTAGGTGTTCTAGATTAGATTCTTATTTCCTTGCAATCATCTTTCAGCATTCTCAATTGTTCATTTCTCAATTGTGTTTACTTACAATCAATTTCATTCTACAAATGTGTGTTTATTTCAAAGCAATTTATTTCTAAAGCAAAGTTTTCATAGTGTAATTTCATTTTTAGACAAGAAGTCCTCAAGTGTTTTACTACTACAGTTTGTTTCAGGTTCACCATGCATCATTCCTAATAAGTTGTGCTAAAAATAGAATTTCATGTTTTGGAATAAATTAAAATAAAGCATCTACATAATTTTATTATTGTGTGTGAAGAATTTCTTCTTCGGTTTTGTCTTTTATTGTGCAAAATTTTCTATGGCATCTATCCACAATTCTACTATCTTCATTTTTGTGCCTTTTTATTTCTCACCTACACATGTACTTGCATGCCTTAGTATTTTGGATTTCACTTTTCCTTCATTCTCGTAAAAATCTCTTTGTTCTGTGGCTTTCTCGCATGGCTCCCCACTTATTTCTTATTTGCATGCAAAACTTTTTTCAGCTTCCCATGGATTATGTTTTCCTTTAACATGTGGACTATTTCCCTATGTCACAATTTTTGTACATTTTTCTTGTTGTGTGATTCACACCCTTTTGTGTATTTCCATGTAATATCTTTATCATTACATGGAACTCCATGTGGGTCTTCTCATGTAATCTCTTCTCTCGTGGCATTCCATTCTTTTGATATGCATAGTATTTCATGTCCTTGCTTGTGTATTTTACTACCTCATCATTGTGAGGATCTATGCATGGGTTGATTCTTTTCTCACATGGCTTAGTTCATAGAATTTTACACATTTATTTGCACAATTATTTGTGGTTATCATACTTTGTCATGTAAATTGTTTCTTTTGTTTCCTAACATGCTTTGCTACCATAGTGTTCAAAGGATTCTCCGTTTGGCATGTGAATTTCTACATGGACTTCCTTGACTTATTGAAACATGCCAAACATTGATAATTCTTAAATGCCTATCTCTTTTCCTTCAATCAAAACCATAATCACGTCATTGAACAAGTAATCTTAATAAGTATGGGAAGCTTAGTTGATAAAGTACCTTTCATGGGTTAGTTCAGATCCTACAAGTCATACTTAATGTGACACTTTACCTATAAAATCCTATATAAGAATTTCTAACTCACCTATTTACCTCACCAAATAATTCAATCACGATTATAAAGCACTTAAAAGAGAAATTATTACAAAATACATTCCAAAGGTACTCAAATCTCTCCTAAATTATTATAAAGTAGTAAAAATATAGGAACAACCCCTACATAGATCTAAATCACACTCAACTAAGTTATAGAATTATGATTTTTAAGCTAGAGACCTCACAAGATAAGTCAAGCTAAACATAAAAAACTCTTATTTCTCTCTTTTCAAATGATAATGTTTCCAAAATAGTTATATCCATATATATATCACATGTTAGGTGGATAAATACATGTAGTTTGAGGTCTCTTCATATTATTGCATGTATAGGAAGTGTATGGATTTCACTAAAACTAAACAAATAAATTTTTGTAGTGTTGGGCCCCTAAAATATTAGTTAAGTACAAGAAGGCATGTGGGCATGTAAGGCCGATTTGAATAAGGGCGCACAAGGAGAAAGCACGCATGATAGTGTTTTAGGAAGGTTATAGTGGAACAAGTGGTGCATGCAGAAGAGAAAATATCTTGGGACTTAACCATATTTGGCATATCAGGTAGGACACGAGGAAAGCATGACCCAACTATGCATGTGAATTGATAAGGTGCCAACCGCAAACTTGGTGCCCATCAAGGAATATACTCATGCGATAGAAGATTCCATCATCATGGAAAAGGATAGAGAGATCGTGCATATGAAGAAGCATGCTCCCATGGAGGACCACTTGGACACATGGCAAGTGATCTAAAACTTTAGAAAGGCATGGTAGTCCTTGACAAAGCTATATATATGAGCACCCAGTAGAAGAAAAAGACATAGATGGAGAGACCGAGAATAGAAGGAGAAAGAGGCAAAGCCATGCAGAATATTGTGAGAGCTCCATAGGTTGGGTTTAGAGGATCTATAGGAGTATGTTGTATTAAGGGGATGGGTCTGAACATTTTTCTTTGTACTATGAAGGGCCTAAATCTAGTTCCAATGCATGACATTGGTCTACATTATCATATGAATCTATGATTGCCTAAGTTAATGTAATGTGGTTATCAACATGCTTAACATGAATATATGTGTGGTTCCAGTTCTACTTACATCTGTATGGATCGGTTATATATATATATTTCATATGAGTGGGTGTAAACCCTTGTGCATTTATTTTCTATTATGATTTAGATCTATGTTCTATAATGCTTTTCTTATATGAATGAACACATTGGTCTAGAATCCGTTCTGAGCTCTAAGATGAATGTATGGTTCCTTTCCAATCTGTTCACTTAAGTTTCTGTCATAAATAATGCATTCTCACACAACTCACATAAAGGAGGGACTCGGCACCTACATGTGCCTCGGGTGAGTTCCCAGCACCCACTGGGTGATAGGCCAACACGTGCACATGGGATTTCCTTGTTCTTTGAGAGAGGGCATAAAAATGACTACATCTTGGTTCCATTTCTAGGACCTCTTTTTAAAGTTATTGAGAAATGAATGACATGCATATTTATCTTTGTGATGTGTAATGACAGAGCACCTGACTCTAGAAAGTGTTGAAACATGGTTCAAGAGCACAAAGGATGAGTTTTCTCAAAGATTCAACACTGGACCTGAGTTCAATGCATGTGGATGGGTAGAAGAGAACCTATACCATGAGTTGTATGAGACATTATTTTTTGCTTCCTAGTAGAGCTATATGAATGGCTCTCGACATATACATCTAGATCAAGTCTGGTTATATAGATCACACGTGTGGACCCAAGATGACTATCATAGGCTGCAGGATGCATATGACTTGACTTGGATGCATGCTATTGATCATTGGTGGAAGGGAGTGCTAGCCAGTTACATTTTAGAATACGCCATTTCAACGTATTCTTGCCTAGAAGTTTTTGAGTTTGAGTTTCTGAGGGAGCCTAGAGGGTCATTTTTTAGTGTTATTCCTCTGGCTATGAAGATCTTGGTCATTACTTTGAGTTTAGAAGCATTCCCCATGGCCGGCTAAGCTACTCTGAGCATTGGGTGAGGAAGATAGGGTGGAGGAAGATGGCAGACATTATGGCTGAAAAGGAAAGGGAGGAGAGATGACTCAAGTATAGTGAAGCTCATGAAAGGGAGATGACTAGACAACGTGAGGTTACAAGTGTGATGGATCTATGGAGGTAGATGTTGTGAGAGGGTGTTGAAGTTCACGTGAGGACGTGGAGCTCTGAGAAGTTTGTGCTACCCCATCTTGGAAAGCATGGGAGAGAGGCCCCTTCAACTTCTGATGAGAGTTCATCACATGGAGAAAGGAGAGCCATCAACGCACATCTAAACCCACCCGACCAACCCCTGGTGCTTGGTTTTCCAAATCAAAGGAGTATTGATAACCCATTTGGTATTGGTGGGAGTGACTAATCGACACCTAGGAGGTATAATTTTTTGTTTGGGACATCCATGGCTGCACATACCATTCTAGTGTTTGAGGAATTTTTGGGCAAAGTAAAAGTACGTAAGGTTTAGGCAACACATCTGGGAGTGGCACGGGATACACTTCTGGTAGTGGAGCAATCTCACAGACCATTGGCATGCAGTTCAATGGGATGTTGGGGACACTAGGCGCACCACTTCAGGCCCATTTCGGTTACAAGAGGATCTGGAGGTGGAACTGGTGGATCGGGAGGCACAGACCTGTGGATCTAGTGGATTTGGTGGAGGGAACACTAGAGGAAACACAGGATCTAGATCAGGAGGACAGGGGCCTCAACCACCTCCTCAAGTGTTCTTTGAAATGTCTTTACACTTTCCAGATTACCAGGGTATAGAGGATGTTGAAAACATGTGCACAAGTGTGAATTTCTATGGCATGCAAAGGGATCACTACCCTGAGAGGAAGGCAGTCAAGTTTTACAACAACGTTGCAAGGACACGCACATAGCTGTACATAGAAGTATGACCCTATCATATGGTGGTAGACTACACCGCATTGAAAAATGCCTTCCTAAAGAGTTCCATATACCGGAGTTTGAACAGAAGAGCATCAACGCTTTGAAGGAGATCCAACAGGAATGGTAGAGAGTGTGCAAGAGTATGATGCATGGTTTAAGACTCTCCTATCAAAATTATCATATGACATTCACCCTTCACAACATGCTCAATGGTTTGTTGGAGGGTTGATCACTCCATTTAGGAGGGCATTGTCCCATAAAACATTTACTTGACCCACATGAGGCTCTAGAGGCTGCCTTACACACTGAAGTAGTTGGGAGCATTGATACTAGTGTGAGCCCTTTTCTAGAGGCTCAAATCACTGCCATGGCCAAATAATTAGAAAATTTGTCTGGCAAAACTCTACACATGAGACTCATAGTGGTCTTTGGTGCATGGATTATGAAGTAGAGGGGCATGCCAAGGATAGTTTCCCCCGGAAATCAGTATGCACCATAGTGGTAGATTGTGAAATTTTCATGGGGACCATGATGCAGTAGATGCCCCCTTGTTATAGCGCACAATTTGGAAGAATGTGTCTTACTACTATAAGATCTACACCTCTACAACCCATGATACTAAGGATTGTAGGCTTATTGACTAGATCCATGAGGCCATTGATCATGGTGTGCGCCAAACAGCCTTGCCAGTGGTTCCAAAGAAGATATGATCACCATTATGAAGGACACAATTGATGGAGGGGTGCATGGGAGAGGTTCTCATGGAGGATTTCATGGTCATAGTAACCGCGAGAGGAGGAAGAAGTGAGTTCCCATGAGGAACTTGCTATAACTGTGGATCTACATAACATTACAGATGCGAGTGTCCAGATTTATTATAGTTCTCGTGGTGTGGAAAAAAGCATAAGTATGAGGAGTGCCCTGAGTTTTTGAGCACATGAGCCAACAACACTCAAAAGGATAAGGGCATTGGGATGGTGAGTATAAAGAAGGTTGACACACAATGGATGCCTAGAGTGGTGCGTGAGTCAGGGTTAGAACCTGTTCTAGTGACAACATGAGCAGAGGTTACGCATGCCAAAGAAGTACCAAGGCAAAAGACTCTAGTCTCAAGAGAAGAAGTGGTGCATGGGAAGTATCTAGACCCTTCCCACCAAAAGGAAGTGTATCAAGAGACAATGGATGTCATTCAAAGTTTTAGGGAGAAATCCAATGTCTAAAGGAGTAGTCCAGGAAACAGGAGAAAAAGAAGGAATGTTGAGGCTCCACAGAAGGACCTGATGAGGTCAAGGAAGTGTGTAAAATGTTAAGGCAAGAGAATATTATTCCCTTGCTAGAGAATGGTTGCGGGAGAAATGCCATGCCAGAGTGGAGCACAAAAGGAAGGTGTTGCATGCAAAACCTCCCTCCCCATAGCCTTGACTATGACAAAGAAATCACACTAAATGCATAGTTGTGGATGGTTGGCTTCTAAGAAACATATTGATTGACACAGAGTAGAAGTCAATGTTCTTACATTGATGTCTAGCATCAAATGGGAAGGCCCACATTACAGCCATCTTCGAATGTGTTGTATATGGAAAAAAAACTAAGGCAATGCCCATTGAGTATTAAAGGATGTAGTGATTACCATTCAGGGGCCAAGTTTACTAGAGACTTTGAAGTCTTGGCACTCACCAAGGTAGAAAATTTTCCAGCATTGCTTGGGTGCCCATGGTGCTATAAGAACAACGCTGACCTAAGGTTCAACAAAGGATATATCAGTTTTGAGAACAAGGAAGAATGGGTCATCATCCCTCTAATGGATGGGAAGTTGATACCTTACACTAAACCTTTGGGAGAAGAGGTCCTTGATAGAATTTATGTGCACTCCATCAGAGACCCAGAGATAATTCACCCTACAGAAGGAGTTATCCAATTTGAGGATGCCTAGTCTATGAGTGATACCACAAGCATGGCATGTGACAATTGGGCACATGACCTATGAGTTAATTGGGTGAAAGTTGAGGGGGGTCTATAACAAAGTTACCAAGGCATGCTCACTCAAGCACCTAGGAGGAAAGAAGTTACCAAGTTACTCTAGAGGGGCATACCCTAAAATTTTCTTATGGGACATGGAAGCTCAATGGAAAAATGAGGATGAAAGAAGAGGGATGCTCAATTATAGCCTACTTGGACTGCACAACACGCTGGTGGGCTACACATCAAGAGAGAGAGCTCCTAGAGTGGCACATGAGGTAAGAATCACATTCTCTGTAAGGTTTTCCAGAGCAACGTGCCCATGGTCATTCAAGACTACCATGGTAAAGAGACCACTTCATTTCATATCCAAGCATGTGAGAAGGCCTAGATAGAAGGCGCAAAAGCCTTTCCACCATCATTATGGGTACATAAGCTATATTCCACACTACAAGGTTGTGCGCGTGCATGGTATATCCATTCAAAACCCACCGAAAAGATAGAAATTGGTAGGAGATGACAACTAATCTCATCCAAGATTTTGAATATCGGAGCACAAAGCCATCAGTGGATAAGGAATTGTAAGTGATCAAGCACCTTACGATGGGGGATAGTGCCATGACAGAAGATAGGATACTAGATTTTCTAGGTGAGCCCAGTTTAGAGGCACACTTCGATGAGGATGAGTCAGGAGATGTAGTTTGAGAAAGCATGCATAGAAAAGGAAAAAGGAAAGATGGTTTATGTCATAGATGGAGAGGAAATGGAGAGTCTAGATGTTAACCACTCTGTAGGAATGCGTGATGTTATAGATAGTGCTGATGAAAGGATGTGTGCTTACCATGAGCCCTTAAAATAAAGAAGGTTAACATTGGGTCAGAGACAGAACCCAAGGAAGCAATGATTGGAGACTATTGGTCGAAAAGGAGGTCTCAAAGATCATTGATCTATTATGTGAATTCCAGGATTTATTCCCTCACGGGTATCATGAACTCAAGGGTGTCCACCATTCCTTGGGGAGATGAAGATAAAATTAAAGGAAGGTGCACACCTAATCTAGAAGAGGCCATACCGATGAATCCAAATTTGTGTGTACGGGTCAAGGAGGAGATTGAAAAAATGATAGCGTCAGGTATCATTGAAGCTATGGAAGAATCAGAATGGATAAGCCCAATGGTCATCAACATCAAAAAGGATGGGAGGATAAGGATCTGTGTTGACTATAGGACCTGAATGTAGTATGTGTCATTGATCCCTTCCCTACCCCATTTACTGAAGAAATTTTAGAGGGAGTGGTCGGGCGCGAAGTCTACTCCTTCACAGATGGGTTCTTAGGGTACCACCAGTGAGGATTACATTGCAAAGGAAGACCGAGAAAGAAAACTTTTTTCCACCGAATGGGATTTTTCCTATAAGGTCATGCCTTTGATTGAAGAATGCACTTACTGTTGTTTCTCAGCATTGTGGTGCAAGCCTTTTAGGACTTCATCCATAAATTTCTTCAGGTCTATTTGGATGATTGATTATGTATGGTCTAGTCAAGGACCATTGTGATAACTTAAGACTAATGTTTGAAAGGTGTCGACAATTGAGGATATCCCTCAACATCAAGAAGTGTGTCTTTTCTACCCCATTTGGAACCTTATTGGGACATATCATATGCAAGGAGGGCTTACTAGTAGATCCCGCCAAGGTTACAACCATCATGGGTTTAGGGGAGCCTACTAGCCAAAGTGTCATGCATAGATTCCTTGGGCATACAGTTACTATAGGAAGTTCATCAAGGGATATGCCAAGATCACTCGCACCTTAGAGGAATTACTTAGACACAAGAGTGCCTTTCATTGGGGAGAGGCACAACAGAGGGCATTCGACACTTTAAGGATAGGATTTTCACAACACCCATTCTCCATTTCCCCCATTTGGGATAAACCTTTCCATGTTCATGTGGATGCCTCTCTAGTACAACCATTGAGCAAAGACTAACACAACCTGGTGAAGGGATTATTGACCATCCCTTGTGCTTTGAGTAAAAAGTTAACATCAAGTAGAAAAAATTACACCACTACTGAGCGCAAAGCACTATCCATGATCTACGTGCCTACACAAGTTCAGAAATATCTACTGGAAACACCATTTGTATTTTACATAGACCACATGGCATTAAAATACTTGGTAAACAAGCCCATTCTATAAGGGCACATATGTCGATGGGTCCTTGCTATTCCAAGAATTTGAGTTCATAGTGGTTATCAAGCCAGAAAGAGTAATTCTAGGCCTGATCACTTGTCTAGAATTGACTCAGGAGAGGACACATAAAGCATTAAGGATACCATGCCAGATGCACAACTGTTTAGGTTGTGGCACATGCCCTCGCACTTGGAAGATATTGCATTTTTTCTCAAAATAGGTATGGCACTAGAAGGGATGAAAGCATTAGAGAGGAAGTAGTTAGCCATACGTGTCACACCCTACATGTTGGTTAGTGGTGATTTGTACAAACTAGGATGTGATGAAGTGTTACGCCGGTGCATGCTAGAACATGAGCGCTAGCTATTATGGAGGAGCACATGGAGGAAGCACAGTGGACACTATGTAGGGGATGCCACTACGCACAAGATATTACAAGATGGGTTATGGTGGGAAACCCTATATTAAGATTGCAAAGAGTATTGTAAGGCATGTGATCATTTTCAGTGCCTTGGAAAACTAGGAAGGAGGGATGAAATGCCTTTGCACCCTATTCCAAGTACAGAGCCATTTGAAAAGTGGGCCATATATTTTGTAGGCCCCATTTTTCCAGCCACGCATAGGATAGATCACACTATGTAATCACTTGCATGGATTATTTGACAAGATGGGAAGAAGCAATGCCTACCAAGGATTGTACAATGGCTACAACAACCGGTTTATGGGAAAATATTATTACAAGGTATGGATGCCCATTGAGCTTAACTAGTGATAGGGGTACACATTTCCTAAATGAGACCATGTCAAGATTCTATTAGCAGAGTTTCATGGTGGCTCATCATAAGACTACCCCTTACCATCCATAAGAAAATGGAATTACTAAGGCATTTAATAAAATATTGAGTCATACCCTAACTAAAATTTGTGACGTTGGTAGATGAGATTGGGATGAAAAAGTATCAATAGTTCTATGGGCATATAGGACAACCTACAAGAGGTTGAATAAATCCACACCATTCCAATTGGTGTTTGGTGCAAAGGTTGTCTTACCCATTGAATTTATGTTACCTTCTCTCGCATATAGTGTGCGCAGGAGGATCGGATGACAAACAAGCATTGGAGGAAAGGATTGAAAATTGATGAAATTAGATGAGAGATGATCATTGGCTAGGTGGATTCAAAAGGCTGAAAAGGCCAAACAAAAGCATGGCATGATCGCCACATCAGAAAAAACAATTTGAGATTGGGCAGATGGTATTGTTATATGATTCTAAGTTTCTACACCATCCTAGAAAATTGAAATTCCATTGGTTGGGGCCCTATATCATCTTAGACATCCTTAATTTAGGTGCGTGTCAGTTGAGAGTACATTGATGAAACAAGATTACCAGGCCATTTCAATGGAAGTAGGCTGAAGCCCTACTATAAATAAGCCTTCTTGTGTTTGTAATAAGGCATTTTTTCCATTTAGTATAAGTTTCCCTTTATGCAATTTTCCTTCCTTGTGTTTCCCTTTCTCGTTGTTTATTCATTGTTTATTTTGTGCCTTGGGCACCAAAGTAACCCCATTACTTTTTGAAGTTTTTACATGCAAAGATGACCACACATCTATTTTAGTGTGGGGTGGAGTAATGTGAAGTATAGGCCCATACTATAAATTGAACTAGCAAAGAGAAGTTGTGGTGAATTTTCGGTTTTGGATACAAAACATGCAAGGATGAAGGAAGCGTATGAAAAAAGGTGGATGAAAACTATTGGTGTCAAGATAAGAACAAAGAAACCATGTACAGAGAGAAGCACAGGAACAACACGAGGTAGGCGAGAAAAACCATGTGGATAGAAGAAGTGCCTTCAGTGTTGTTGACACACACGTAAGAGTCTTTTGTCATGATAGATTGTTTGCATGCTAGAAGGTTATAGCATATTTTTCATGCAATATTGGGCACGTATGGTGAAGGTGCATAAGGTCGGATTGGTGGAAAAATTTACATTTAATACTAAGTACGGTGGTAGGTAAAATAACATTTAATGCTGGAAAGAAGGAAAAGCTATAAATAAGAAGTCGGGAACTTCATTATTTACCTTGCATTTACAAAGAGAAAAGAGCTCTCGTGAACTAGGGCATCCAAAGGTGATCTGTGATTTAAGATATCTGAGAGGATTTGACTAAGAAGATCCAAAACTATAGGAAAGGAGTACATAAGAGGACAGGAATTATGGTTTGGTAGCTAGGTTTGGGTGGCTAGGGCACGGTGTAGGAGGATTTCTTCACAAGGTTGTGCATTAGGGTTGGATAAAGTGGTAGAGCAGAGTGAGGAAAAGACGCTTGAAGTGATAACCTAACTAGAAGAATGGCACCAAAGAAATAAACCATCTCACCTAAAAAGTAGAAGGGAAAGGGTAAGGGGAAGCAAACGGTTGTCATCGCAAGCATAAATGAAGAATGGTACACAGAGATGCAATACCTGGATGGGGTATTACTAGGAAAAGAATGGGAATCTCATTTGTGGAAGATGACTGTAAGTGACTATAATCACCGCACTAGCATGATAGAGAAAGAAATGGCTTTGGAGTTGGTTCACCCAACAAACAAGAGGACACTAGAAGGCATGCCCATCTATAGTGATGAAGTAAAGGTTAAATTGAGAAGGCAGGGTTACTACAACTTTACGAATTACCTTACTTCGAAAACTTGAGCACCTCTACCAATGGCTTATGGCATGCATTCACAAAGACTATTTTTATTTCATGGGGTAAAAGATGCACATAACTCCCTAGTTAATTTCCAAGTTCACAAGCCTTATCTATGAAGGGGATAGAATTGATGATGACCTAAGTGACAAGGAGGCCATCAAGGAAACAATTGCTGCATATGACTACAAGAAAGGATCGTGATACTTTGACATCACAGAGATCCCAGACCCTATGATGAGGATGGCTGCACACTTGGTAACCAAGCTCAATGACCAAGAGAGATGGACTCAAGTGAACAAGGCATGGTTGAATGTGTGCTGAAAATATCTAAGGGGACCATCTACAACTTGTCTGCTTTCATCGTGGATGAAATCATTAGCAGCACACAAGAAGGTGAGAAGATACTATTTGGTAATGTCCTCCTCATAATTGTCTTCTTAGAGATCGAGTGCCTGATGGGATGGAAAGGTTTGTTTAGGAGTACCTAGAAGAGGATCCCTCACCCGTAAAATGGTTCACAAAATATACTTGTGAGACCATGATAACCACTCACAAGGTGCATTTAGAGAAATGGTACAAGCACATGAGGGACACATTTAGGGTGGAATGGAGGATTCTAGAGTAGTTACCTATGCTCATGCAAGGAGAAGCAGAATTCATGGTATATCAACACTTTTGCATTGGCAGATTTAGGTTGACAAATGAAACAATGAGCCCATGGTGCAAGCTTCCCTTCTCCTTCACCGCATAATACTTCCAAGCAGGGGTGAATAGATTCAAAGAGGCCAAGAGACTAAGGTTCAACCTTAGTGAGGTGGATCAAGACCACAGGGAGCTACGTAGAAAGTTAGTTTACCCTAAGAAGTGCACATATGTGGAGAGATATGTCTCCCATGAGATACAGATGATGAAACCAATGACATTGCCAATCACTGGAAGGGCTGCAACAAGGATATACCTTTGCATCAGATAAAATTTGAAAAGGGTGCATACTTGGAAAATGATGTATCCATCCTTGAGGACCCTACAAGAAGAAAGAAGCCCACACCAAAGAAGAGGGAAAGAGAAGAGGTGCAGAAAGCACCAAGTGTTTAGGCTACACAAGTGGTAAGTGTGTTGGAGAAAAGTGCTAAGCCTAGTACTTACTTATGGAGAAATAATTCCCTAGAAAAGAAAATACTCTAGAGGAAGAAGTGCCAGAGCATGAGGAACCCATCACCCAAGAAAAATGACTTGATGAGGAGGAGAAGGAAGTAGAATATCCTACCATGAAGAAGAAGAAGGTGACAAGAAAATGATTCAAGGACACAGAGCTTGAAGGCATATAGAGGTGAGAGAGATGATGATGATGAAGATGAACCAGGAGGTGAGGACCATCCTATCTATGAGTTTCATGACTCGAAGGAGGAAGGAGAGGAAGAATAAAATGAGTACATCTTTGTCAAGAGGAAGAATGAAAAGGAGAAGAGGATAATCAGGATAAGGGGGTAAGTGAGGAAGTTACAAAATAACAGAGGACCCCAACTAAGGAGCATATAGACAAGGTCACGGAGAAATAAGTAACCAAGATCATCAAGACCTAGTAGAGCAAGAGATGGAATGCAAAGCATGGACCTAGAGATGAAGGAAGCAAAGAAGGAAAGCATATAAATGAAATATGGAAACATGGGAGGGGATCTTAGTTTGGTGTGAGATTTCCTAAGGCTACGCAAATAGGGAGAAACATTTCATGGGCATCACAGTTTAGAGGATGGGCTATATTCATGATCCAAACAAGGTGTTGTGTGCACGCTTTCAAATCACCATACCAACGGAGTAACTCTTGGCTATGGCATCATTTGATGATGAAGGTTCATACCCTTGGACAAGGAAAATGATTTCTTGGGCATTTGAGTCCCACATCAATGAACCAGAATTCAAAGTAAGCCAAGGGGCAAGAATTAAGGTACCAGATTCAAAAGGTGATAACCCCTTGGTAAACGCTCAGTGGCATATCGATGAGAAAATCTATAATGCGCTAGACAAGGTTTCAAAGGAAGTAGAGGCCAAAACATTCGGGAGGAATGACAAGGTGAAGTTCCTAGAGGAAAACTAGAGAAAAGGGAAGAGAAGCCGGAGAAAAGAACCAAGGAGTTAAAGCCGAGGAGCTAATCAAAGGTGCAACTAATGTGTGAGTTGAAAGAAGAGAAGAAAAGGGTGCGTGAGGTCTACAAGAAAGTAGAGATGATCACGCGTATGCCATTTTCTTGAAGCATCCAGATCTAACGCCACCAACACAGAAGTATGGTGTAGTTCAAGAATTTCCGTGCTTGTTACCCGTGTCCAAGTTAATGCACCAAACTAAACACAAAAACCTTGAAAAACTCAAATAAAGTCAATACCAGATTAATTGGAAAAGATTCAAGATGTGGATGGAGAGAAGTTCTAATGGAATTAAGATGGGCACACATGAACAATCTTGCAGAGTAGATGCAAGAAACCTACAATGCACAAATACTTGATGTAAAAGATGACATTACAAGATATAAGGGTGAACTATCTAGAGAGTGGGTCCTGGGAAGTGATTAGCTTCCTCGGTGGATGTAAGTTCACATTTTCAATTAAGAATAAAAGCGTACATGATAAAAGATGTAAGAAGTTTTTAGATTTTCTGATTTTAAGATGTAGGCAAAATGTAAAAATAAGCAAATAGAATCGAAAGAAAGTAGGAAATTGTAAAAATAAAGATGAAACCGTGTCACCTAGATTTTATACCTTTCTACAGATCGGTCGATGTCGATCGATAGTGATCGGCGTTGATGGTTTTGAACGGTGCTGATTTAGAAAAATCGACATTGATTGATGCTTTGGTCATCGCCAACCGAAGAAATCATAGACAACTTGATTGGTGATTGATGATGATCGAATTGTGGACACTGTAGGAGCTGCAAAGATGAGAACAAGGTTCTTCCTTTGATGTATGGAGAAATGGAATCACCGAGAGGTTGAAAAATTTAAGCATATTGATATTACATGGGAAGAATAATGGTGCACCTCACTGGATTGATCCGAATAGAATTTACTTTCTCTCAATTGATAGCTTCAAGATTCGCTCAAGTTTTTCACTATTTCTCAAGTCTCTACCGTCTAACCAGAACTGAGTTCAGGTCATGTATTTATAGTCAGTCGGTGCGATAGAGGTAAAATCGTGCTGCTCCGAAAATCAACGTCGATCGAGAAACGGTTGGCACCGATTAGGAACAGACTCCCAAAGTGGTGAAAAGGGATGAGTTGTGAGGATAAGAATATTATCCCTCTAACTCAAATACAGGAAAAATCCCACTACATGGTTCTAGGAGAGGAGAAATGGGTGGGATGGATGGATAATAATAGTAGGGAGGTTAGAAAGTGATATGGGGTGAATAACTAGAAATGGAATAAATGTAGAAGATAGAATTACATGGTTAATGTTGAAATATAATGGGGTGGAAAAACTTAGGATAGGCATTTTAATTAGATATTTAATTAATACCCTAAGAGAGAATTAGTGATACAAAAGTGCACCGGGTTACCCGAGAATAGAACAGGTAAGTGAACACGAGGGACATCAAATTGAGTAACCAATTTTATGTGTCTACATTTTCCCCTTTTTGTCGAGTATCTTGCGATAAGCAATGCTACGAGACAAAAACAAGGAGTTGGAAGAAAAGGAAGAATATTGATGATGTGCTCCCCCTCAAACTAGGGATGGGGTGGCTCAAAAATCCAACCGATCCCGAGTTTGAAAAGGGTAGATGAAAAATAATAGAAGAGAGGATGCC
This sequence comes from Taxus wallichiana var. yunnanensis, assembly GCA_018340775.1. NCBI lineage: Eukaryota > Viridiplantae > Streptophyta > Pinopsida > Cupressales > Taxaceae > Taxus > Taxus wallichiana. The sequence goes on from CM031238.1 coordinate 78,074,428, forward strand.
CCAACTAGATGTCTGGAGTAGATTTGATCATTGATGACGCACGTAAAAAACAAAAAAGGTAGTGACCTAAGGAACTCACATTGGTAGAAAGGCATCAGACTGACATCTTCTTATGAGATGATGTAAGTGGCTACAGACTGGTGAGTTAAAGGTGATTGCAAAATAGTAACAACTGAAGATTGACACATTGGTAGGGAAAACTAGACGGCCTTCGAACGAGATGACGTTAGTGCCTACAGACCCGCTATCTTTAGGTTACAAAAAAACGTGAGTTACCCATGTACAGGGAGAAAACGCAGAATGGGTGATAACACCGAATAGATGCACCTAAAGGTTAAAATAAGGTCATAACAATGATCAAATAAACAAGCCAAGCATCAATGCTTAGACAAGGAGGATGAAGTGACGGCCTCAAGAGGAGAGCTACCACGTAAATCAAGAATGACCACTACAAGAGACTTTGCAATAAAAATGTTGTCGACTCGAGAATAAGTGTGTTATGGGTGGCACATGCAAAAGATATAATGATGAGATGCCCCAAGTGGGGAACGACAAGAAAATCCGTGCTATGAGTGACACACGTGTGGGGAAATGTAAGGTGACAAGGTACAAGTACCTAAAATAAAGGCTCAATGATGGTGACAATGTGTTACGGGTGACACATGCACAAGACAGGATAATCAGACGAGAATGAAGTGCATCCTGGTGTGATGAGATGGGAAAATATATCAAAATATACCTGATCGGCCCCAATGGGCTCCAATCGGCGTCAACTCATACCTAATCGACGTCGACCAAAAGAATCGACACCAACCAAAATAATCGGTGCGCTGACCACTCCAAAACCTATAAATATAGAAAAGGTGAATGGTAACGATTCATTTGCATTGTGATGATTGATTTAGAAAAAGTCAAAAATTGAATTTGAGTGACATGGAAGCTTCTAGAGCAGTTAGAAGAGGAAGAGGACACGGCCAGGGGTAAGTGGTCCTTCCTTAGCTTTGTACATTTGTGTTTTTTTGTGTTTTTTGTAGTAGGAGGCAAGAGATATTTTTAGTGCTCGCTTCACAATGGCGCGTCGATTGAAAAATCGGCGCCAACTAGAATGTGATCGGTATCAACCATAAAGTAAATGGCGCCAATGGAAATGAGTCAATGCCGATGGGAAAGAATGAGACATTTGGAAGCTTTTGAGAAAGATTTTGATGAAATTTTAATGATGTTAATTTTGATAAGTATGAACCTAATGATGATGTTTGATGTGATGTAGGCATGAGAGGTCCTACACATGCGGGATGCTATTCCCGAGCTATTGGAGACTATACTGCCAGATGTGACAAATGCTGAGTGGCACCATCTGGAGTTATCCAGACTAGGGGTTTTCGTTATTATCGACAAGTAACCCAAGACGTAGAGCTTATGCGAGCCTTGATGCGCAGTGGTGGGATAGCCAAACCTGCACATTTTGGTTTTGTATGGTTGAGATGACTATCACCCATGAGGACATCTAAGGATCCTCAGTTGCCGATACAGGGAATTGATATAGATTACCCCACCTGGGAGTAGCAGAGAGGGCGAGCATCGAGGGAGACCGAGGAGGTTGTAGGAGGGTCATGACCGCAGGCACATCCAACTCGTAGGTGTAGGTCGAGAGAGTGCCCGTGCCCGAGGAGGGAGGAGGAGACAACGTGTTCCACTTATCAGATTTTACTATATAGAGATATGATTTGTAGAGATATACTGATGTAGCCTCGATTTGAAGGCATTTTTTATACGATGTATATGGCTCGATTTGAAGCCACTCAGATATATATATACACATTTTTGTGTCATGTGATTGTACTCATGCTTTTAATTTTGATAGATATAGATAGATAGATGTGATTTAATTTTTATTTGTCATGGATGAATAATTGATTAAATTAGCATGTTATAGATAGATGGATAGATGGATCCACATAATATATGCTACTTTGATGATTTGATGAAAAGAAAGTGAGGCAATGATCTTATCCCTTAGAAATAAAAATCACTACACTTAGATAGGAAAAAGAATGATAAGTTCATCCCCTAACCGACCATAAATAGAGACCTTGATGGTAAATCAAAAGATGATGCACACAAGGCCATATAGATGGGTAAAATAAATCTGACACTAGTTAGTCACAAACCAGATCTAGGAGGGAGATAAAGACGAGAGATAGGTATGCATCTTGTCAGAACACATGAAGGATTAAATACGTGCTCATATGGGGAAAACAAGGTCTCCATATGATCGAAAAGGTCTCACAACACAGCTTCATGATTTTTCTTTTGATAGAAAAGCAAACTAATCAATGTAGGTAGTTTGCTAAATATGGAAAGACCGATTGATATGGAAAGTCTTTTAGAGATGCTAACAAGTGAACAAACCGCCGAGAGAGGAAGTGTGTTACTGAAAAAAATGCCATAAAACAAACATTCATCCTTCAAGGGAGCGGTCTGTATTGTGAATTTGATGGTAGTCATCCTTCGAGGAATGGTCTACATTTTTATTTATTTGATAAGGCATGGATAGCTGTCCTTCTCAAGGATCACTATCTTTTGGGACTAGGATATCATCTTTTTCTTTTGTTTTTTTTTTTTTAGCTTTGGAAGAAGCCGAGTTTAGACCGATATAGATCGATAGAGGGGAAGAAAATGTATATAAGCACGTACTAATGCCCCAAGTGGATTTGATCAAGATGAACACCTAGGGCAGATGAAGTAGTGATTAAGGTATTCCTACCATGAGGAGGAACAAATCCATAAGGAAAATGCCATGAGTAGAGCCATGGTACTCATATTTAAGGTATAAAAATAAATAATGTGGAGAACCACATAGTTCTAAATCACTACGAAATGTATGACAAAGTTACAGATGGATAAAGACCTCGTCTTTGACGAAGATATTGTAAGATATATTTTAACAGTGAGAAGGGCCTTAGATGCAAAGCATTAAGAGGATCCATTTTAGGTACACCATCCATAGAAGATAGGCAATAAGCCCTGCACTGCACTTATGAGTGACAACGCACGGTCCCATCCAGCTAGGAGCAAACTTACCACGTTGACTCCATTTCGAGTAGTGACATTTTGGTTTTATTTAAGAACTAGATCACCAACTTGGAATTCATGCTGATGCAAATGCTTGTTATAATCATGCTTTACATGCTCAAGATAGACTTGATGATGTTCAAGAGCATTGAGATGATGTTCATCTAACAACCAAAGTCAAAGTGCTAAATGGTTTTGACGATAGTCTTAATCGAGACAAACTCTTTGAGGGAGACGCAAAGAGAGGGAATTTGGACTTCCAGAGGAAGGATAGCCTCAGACCCATAGATGAGAGAGAAGGGAGTAGCACCAAAGAGGGGTACTAATGCTAGTCCGATAATCCCAGAGAGAAAAGGGATGTGTAAATGCCAATCCCTACCAGCTCGACTAGTTACCTCATGAGGATATTATGCAAAGTTTTATTAGAAGCCTCACTTGGCCATTAGCTTGTGGATAGTATGGAGAAGAAAAGCTGAGGTTAATATTGAAGTTGTCACAAATTTTCTACAAATATTTGTTTTTGAAAGACTTTCCATTGTCTATAACGAGTTTGTGAGGAACACCAAAGTGAAAAATGATGTGTTGATAGAAAAAATCAACAAATAGGTTTAGCTTTGGTCGATGAAAGAGGAATAGCCTCCCACCCATTTAGTGAAGTATTTTGTGGCGTAATGATAGAGTGATGTTACTATGAAGAGAATGGATTGATGAGACCAACGATATCAAGACCCCATTGTGAAAAAGGTCACAAATCACCACAGTTGCAAGGCCCGATTAGGATATGTGTAAGATTAGCGTGTTGTTGACACTTGATACATTTCTTGACATATTTTCAGCAGTCTTGATTAAGAGAAGGCCAATAGTAACCTAAACATAGGATGTGCTTAGCCATGGCCAAACCACCAAAGTTTCCACCACAAATACCATTGTGGACCTCCTGAATGGCCTTAGATGATTCAGGGGTTTTGAGGCACCGAAGCAAAATACCCTCAAAACCACGTTTGTAAAGGATTCCACCTAGAATAGTATAGCGGTTTGCACGTTGGATAAAAGATATTCTGCCATTAGAAGTCAAATCTAGAGGAAGCACTGAGTAGGATAGATAATCAAAAATGTGTTGATACCACTCATCTTGAGTGTCAGTCGTGACAACGTTGATCGAAGTCAACTGCCTAAGATGAGATGGTTGGTCTAAATGCTAAACAACCACATAAATTTGTGAGTCTTTAATGAATGGAAGAATAAGCGAGGCTAAAGAAGAAATCATATCTACAAATTAGTTTGTAGCGTGAGGAATAGCCTGGATAGTAAATTTATTGAAAGATCGAAGTCGAAAGAGAATGATATCGTGATATTTTTGAAGGATATAATTTTTCACCGATAGACACCAAAGGTGACTTGATTAACAATGAGTTTCGTAGTCATCAAAGATTTCAATATGGTGAGCGCGAGATTAATGGAATTTTGAAGACCTAAAACGAGGGCTTCATATTTGGCCATATTATTGGTACATTCAAAGTTAAGCTTGTGTGCGATAGGGATAGGTGCACCCCAAGGAGGAATCATGATGAAACCTACGCCTCCCCCTTGCTGACACTTGGACCCATCAAAGAAGAGTTTTACTTTAAATGGAGACAAACTAAAATCAATTTTTTGGATGTACTCATCTAGGAATTGAGCGAGGGGACTCAAGTGTCCGAAAGGGGCATCAACTAATTGATCAGCGATGACCTGACCCTTGATAGATTTATGTGAGATGAACTCAAGGTCAAAATCTGTCTTGAGCATGAGCCAACGAGTGATACGATCATTGTGATAAGGTTTTGTATACATTGTCTTGAGTGGATTGACACTCGTAACAATGTAAGTTTTATGATTAAGGAGGTAATGAAAAAGTTTAGAAGTTGCGAAGAAGAGAGCACAACATAGTTTTTCAACTTTGGAATAGCACATTTCATACTCATGAAGAGTGCGACTGATATAATAGATAGCCTGTTCCTTACCATTATCATCTTGATGCAAGATCATGGCTCCAAGAGCATGGTCAGTCATAAAAATATAAAGATAGAATGGCTCCACCTCGCGTGGAGGTGTAAGTACAAGTGGAGAAATAAGATAATCTTTGAGATCATCAAAGGCTTTTTGGCAACACTCATCCCATTCAAAATGAATGTTTTTATAAAGGAGATGATGAAAAGGTTGACAATGGTCTGAAATTTGTGAGATAAAATGACACACCGATTGAAGACTTCCTCAAGACCATGGAGCTGCTTTAAGTTGGAAGGAAGAGGCATCTTGATGATAGCCTTTATTTTAATGGGATCGACCTCAATACCCCGATAGAAATGATAAAGCCTAAGAGTTTACTAGTGAGAACACCAACCATGCATTTAGATGGATTTAAGCAAAGAAAAAAATGAATGAGTCTCTCAAAGAGAGGTGCAAGGATGAGAAGATGATCCTGACGGTGTTTGGATTTACCAAGGATGTCATCAACGCAATATTCTATAGTTTTGTGTAATAGTTCATGGAAGATGTAGGTCATTGCACATTGATAAGTCGCCCCTATGTTCTTAAGACCGAAGGGCATGACGCGATAACAAAAATTCCCCAAGGAGTTTTGAAGGAATTCTTGTGTTGACCCTTTGGTGCAATGATAATTTGATTATACCCAGAGAAACCATCCACCGAGAAAGCATCTCGTGACCTACACGCTAAGTCCATGAGTTGGTCAATATTAGGTAGAGGGAAATCATCTTTCGGGCAAGTGAGATTAAGATCTTGAAAGTTGGTGCAAATTCAAATTTTCCCAATAGCTTTGTTACCGGTACTACATTTGAAATCCATTGTGGATAGTCAATGGGTTGGATGAAGTTGGCAAAAGCAAGCATTGTAACTCTTCTTTAACGAGGAGAGCTACACAAGGATGCATCTTATGTAGTTTTTGTATAACTAGTTTGATGTCCTGGAAGAGTAATGATATCAGGAACATGATGTTAGGATTGAGGCCTAGCATAATCTTCATATGACCAAGAAAATTCTTGGTGATGATTGGAAAGAAAGGCAAAGAATTCTCCTAAGTCCTCGTGGGTTAAGAGATTGGCCAACCTTAATGATACAAGGGTCTTCTTAAGTCCCTATATTAACGCCGACAAAGGGCTTTGTTGATAAGCGAGATGTTTCAGAAGGAATGGTTTTAGGAAGATAAGAATCCTCTCCGCCTACGATAAGTAAGGACAAAATCATCATCCACACAATGGATAGAATTGATAGTAGGAGAGTCATCTCCGACTATTTTGGGAAGACGAATGGTATGGAAGTGGATTTTCCGTTAGTCTTATAGGTTAGTGGACCTAAGGAAATGGTATTGAATAAAAAAAAGTTAGGTGGGATGTAAATGGTGTCATCCACATCAAGTGATGCTTCAGCCCTCAAGTGAAAAGATGGTTCCTCTATGGAAAGAGGCTCATCGAGAATGGTGACGGTGACTTTCAAGAGAGGTTTGAACCCTAAACCAAAATTTTGATGTGATTTAAGAGTTAGAATTGACACGAGGTCATGCACACCCTATTCATATTTTCCCATGCCAAATCCCTTCCATGCGCATTGATATAGATAAGTTTTTGTGAATTTAGGATTCTATAGATAATCAAACCCTGCCGAATAGGGTTTGGCCCTAGGAGGAGAATCTAGAAGATAGTGAGGTGTATCAAGACCACCGTAGACGAAGTTAGTCTATTTATTGGGTACACCAATGGTGAAAATGCGCCAAGATCCGGTTGATATTCAGGTTATTTTTCTGGCCTACCATACTTGTTAGGTTTGAAATGGGCGTCAAAAGAGAGAAGGGGAAGCTCTTCTAGCAAAAATGCTGCAAACATATCTTCCAAATTTTGTAGATCTGGTATTTTTTTGTAGGTATGGAAGAGGACGAAGCCTCATTAGGAGAATCAGTGTTCTCCTTTGGAGGGACAGACCCTATGGTCATGTCACATTATGCAGATGGAAAAGGGTCTCCTGGATGAGTATAGATTTTTCCTCACATTGATATTTTATGCATCGACGGAGGGTTGATGGGATGCAAGTGCATTGTATGGATCCAAGAGCATCCGAGGATCATCTTGTAGTGGAATTTTCCTTTGAAAATGTAATAAATCTTGTGAAGAAGTTTCTTTCCTACCCGAATGGGAAGGACTACGGCCTTCCTAAAGTAACCGCCACCGATCATTAAATGATTGAAAGGCAAAAGGTGGTGGTGACACTACGTTCTTTGGTAACTTAATTTTCTCAAATGTGTGGGAGGAAATGACGCTGAGTGCAACACCATTGTCAATCATAGTTCGCTTTAACGTAGTGTTATTGATTTGAACTCGTGATAAAGAGAGGAGCCTCTAAATCCTCATAAGAGAGGAGAGGAATTTCAGAATCCTCGAAGGAGATGGTGGTTGATGGTCTCTTCAATCCAACAACAATCTCAAAAGGTTAGGGCTCATCTGAATTCACCATGATATGGTGCATTATCAATCGATCCCTGCGATGTTGGGGAGATGTCTGAATGAGGTCAAAAAGAGACATTTTGACTAGAGTATGGGTGAGTTGTTTCATAACACTCTCCTCAACCGACACGAGAATCTAAGCCTAAGGTTAAACACAAATAGAGACCAGAGGTCTCGGGGCCAATGAGGAAGAAGGAACTTCTTTGGGGCGAGAGAAATAATGACTCATCATTGAGAGGTTGTAGAAGATGATGGATTATCATACCATTGTGTTCTAGTGGCGATACGAATTGTGTCGATTTGAGAAGGTGGAAGATCATCTGGAGTGATATCAATAGAATTAGGGGCCTGAATAGACCATTCAAGCTCGATGTAGTTAGGATGGCAGAGACACTTGTTCCTCCTCCTCCTCCAACAAAAGATCATTTTCTTCCAAGAGGCTGTTAATGATAGATTGAAGGGCTTTACATCCCTCGGTGTCATGACCTAGAGTGTGATGGTAAGCACAAATCAAATCAGATTTGAACCATGAAGGTTTTACTCCTTTGAGATTATAGGGTTTGATTGGAGGAAGCGATATAAGTGAAAATTGGATAAGTTGGCGAAGGATTTTAGTATAGAATCTAGTAGATGAAGATGTAGACAGAGGTGAAGAAGGTACCTCTTTAGTCTTAGCAGATTTCCGAGGTAAACAAGCCCCATATCTAGTTTGACAAGATTTTTTAAGGACCACTTTTCTTTTCCGAACATTGGGAGAAGTAGCCTTAGGTGCTTGAGATGGAAGTAAGTGAGGCAAGATTGATTTTAGTGGAGGAGGAGCTCCTAAGATAGATTTTGAAGATGATGAAGACATGATAAGTGTTTTAGTCTTTGAGATGAAGAAGGTTGTTTGGTCAAAACAAGTGATGATTTAGATAAGACTAATTTAGATGGGGAGGAGCTCCCAAAATAGATTTTATAGGAGGCATAAAGGGTGCCTTGGGTTTTGGTGACAAAGATGATAGTTCGATAAAAGAGGTGAGGCCTTTCTAGTAGGTAAATCCAATTTACGAGGCACCGGTGGAGAAAATGGTGTTATAGAAGAAGACACCTTTTCAAAGGGATAAATCCACTCTTTTATGAGGCATAGAGAGATTTTTTTGAGGGAAGGAACCAAGAGTTTTGATGGTCTGAAATATTGGTTTTCCTTTCCAAGGATGGTGACAACTTCACCACATAAGGTGATTGTAACCATTTCGGAGGAAGTAAAGGAGACGATACCGATGATGTAACCCTAGGTTTAAACTCCAATTGTTTATGTCCGAGTCTAGAGTCGAAGTATAGGTGTCGACTCTATCTCTTTAGATGTTTCCTTAATAGGAAAGGAGACACTAGTGGTGGAAGAGGTAGGTAATGAAGAAGCAAAATTTCTTGTAAGGAAGGTACTTCAGATGCAAATAATTGTGGGTGTAATTACTATAGGAAGAGACAGAAGAGTCAAGATCAAGACTCCTCCAAAGGCATGAAGTTGGTACAAGTATGGGTACGTTAACCAAAGGCATGGTCACGAAAAAATGGGAGCGATGGTAAGTATAACTATCCGTAGTGTAAATTTGAAGGGATGTAAATGACTCAAGCACCAAAAGAATATCTAATGATGAGACAGATGAAGATAACACTATCTCGGTATAGGTGGAAAATCAGATAGAGAAGCAGAGGGATAAATTTGTTTCTAACAAAAAAGGAAGACTCAAGATGGACCATCCGAGGATGGTGGAATCTCGTGAGTTTAAAGGAGCGGAAGGAAGTTTCGATTCAGTTAACACATTTGTGGATGGTTCAAAATTAGAAGAACTATTAGTAGAAATTGAGCTGATAGTATGTGTGTTTGGTTTTTGAGACCCCGAAGCATCATTGTTCGGGAATGATTTGGAAAAGGTTGTTTAAAAACATCAAGCGCCTGATTTGGGGGCATTTGGGTTATCTAGAATGAGCTCGCCTTTATCAATGAATTTTTGGACGAGATTTTTGAAGGTCTGACATCGTTCAATGTCATGGCCTTTGCTTCTATGATAATGATAGAAGTCATTTTCATGATACCAGAATGGTCATTCTTGGTTCTCATCAAAATTTCTAATAGGAGGAAGTTTGATCATGTGAACTTCCAACATTTTTTCTAAGATAGAAGCATATGATTCCCCCAACAAAGTAAAAGACCGAGATGATGGAGGTCCTTTTCAAGAAGATGAAGAGTCTCTCCAAGGTGTTTGATTAGAAGTGTTATCAGCTCATGATGTTTTTAATATGATAGCATTTGTGGACCCCTGATTCTTGTCTTTGTTAGAAGTGGAAGGGTTTGATTTTGTAAACCGAGAAAAATCTGGTTTAGACTTAGAGTGAAGTTTTAAATTTCCTTGTTCAACGGCACGAGACTCAAGTTTGTGTGCCATCATAAAGGATTCTTCAAATGTATGAAAGGTTTGAATCCTTAAAGTGGAAGAAATATGATTGGCACAAGATTGAGTAAACAACTCGATTTGCTAAGATTGAGGGAGGGAGAAAGACAATTGATTTATTATTCCTCTCTAATGAGTGACAAAGTTTGCAATAGACTCGTCATCGAATTGACGAATGTTATAAAGATGTGTGATCGAGATCTTATGTGTGATGTTTATTGAGAATTTTTCAACAAACATCTAGGCTAATTGAGAGAAAGAAAACAAAGAATGTTGGGGTATGCTATTGTACTAGGTCCTAACGTGGGCCCCGCTAAAGACATAGGAAAGGTACAGAGCATAAGCTCCCGATCCTAGACTATAAGGTAGCAAGCATGCTTATATTCTCGCAGTGTTGTTGAGGATCCTCCCAACTATGAAATTTTGAGAACTTAGGAAGTTCCCATTGGGGAGGATAAGGCTTGAAAGCCATTGATGGATGAATCGGTTCATTACGTACTTCTTCAAAAGAGTATGAAGGGTTAGCCCCTTTGGTGGAGGCTTCTAGGTCTCTGTGATTTTCTTAAAAAGAAGTTGACAACATCAGATTGAGGAGGGGGCATGTTAGTATGTCCCGTATAAGAAGTGAATGGTATATTCTACGAGGCGTTAATGGGGGATTCATCTGCTGATTAACGGGATGATAAGAGGAATAACTAGGCATTCTCGGTGATGCCCAAGCGAGGTATCCGGTGTGAAGGATCCCGAGTATAAACAGTATGAGATGACAAGTAGTCAAGAGAAAGGTGGTCAATGAAAGATGGAGCTTGTGATTGGTGGGTTCCTACACTTTGTCGACTCGAATTAGAATGGATTGAGGACTATGGGTGCTGATTTGATTTGATATGGTGGGAAACAAAATTTGAATGAAGCTTTTGACTACTGGATTATTTATTAAGGGTGCCAATGCCAAAGGATGGGTAAAAGTCACTGTCGTTGGAGCATTGGAAGAAATATCAGCTAGAATACGAGGAGGAACTGACTGACTCGTAGGAGGGGGTTGGCTCACAGAGAGATACTGACCTTAAGATGCAATAGACGACATAGAAGAATTAACAACAATTTGTGGGAGTGTGGATGCACTCATCATAGCTGAAGAAGAGGGCCTTTTAAAATTGGTATATGGGGTAGTCGAGGTAGATGGTACTAGGGATAGGTAGGGTCATTTGAGAACCAATTGACATAGTTGGTGGAAGAGAAAAAGGAGGCATAAATGTGCCACCTTCTTTCATGGTTCAAGGTGAGAAGAAGAATGCTAACTCGCTCCATGAAATCCTAGGATGGTGATGAGAATAATTGTAAACTTGCTAGATCGGTGGTCCCTAATCGTATTCGAGTAGACTTATGGACTAATTAGTCCATAAGGGCTCTGGGTTGTGGTCAAGGAGTGCCTCGAAATTTAGGATCTCCACAAGGAACATACTCTATATCGTAAGTAGATGACACCTCCGAAGGACTAGGGGGAAGCCACCGTGTGATGGGGTCACTTTAGGATGATAGAAAGGATTATACGACCAAGATGGGGAACCAACTAACATTGGTCCCAAAGAAGACCCGGGTGCCAAACATCCACATTAGTGGGGGTCTTAGATGAAGAAGAGGCCAGTTGAGCCATTTTTCTAGATTGTGACCAGTGATGACCATTATAAACAAGCACAAACACGTAAAGAGATTAACCTAATTAATGCTAGACAATTCAAGCAAAGTGTAAGCGATTATCTCTTTTAAATTTTCATGCTTTTTAAGAAAGAAAATGTTAGGGAAGGCTTTGTAGAGCAGGGACTACTCAATTGGCCAAAATAAGGATGGTTTGGGGAATGTTTTTGTGAGGAGTCCCAAGGCACTCCAAAGAAATATTGGTGCGTGGCTTGATATAGGGGCCTACCCCGCACTTCACACACCACAGTGATAAGGGAGTCAGGTGCTTTGCCAATATATACCAAAACTTTTGTGAATTTATAGCGCAGCCCGAGTACCGCGTAGGCTCTTCCTCTTGGATGTCACTTCCAAGTAGGCGAGGCCAAGGAAGGAGTTTTTGTTTAAATGTTTTATACCTAGTGATTTTGGCTTTGTGTGCAAGGGTGAAAAATAAAAAATCAAATAGTGTCACTACCGATTTTGATCAATTTTCCAACCTATTTAGAGAACTAGGTGAAGAACATACAACATAAATGAAAAAGAAAATGTTCTTTTTAAGCACTAAAACCGAAGTGTTTGATTTCAATGAAGACAAGTCAAACAAGTTCTTTCCCAATGCGATTAATTCATTTTAAGGACCAAAACTGAAGTGTTTGAGTGTGATAAAAACAAACAAACAAGTTCTTTTTAAGTTCTTAAAAAGGAGAAAACACCGCAAAAGAAAAATACCCGTAGATTTAGCTCTCCAAGGTGTGAGGACTTCAAAAGAACGTTGTTGAGCTCTTCCCGAACAATCCCACGAACAAGCAAACCACTCCGCAAAATAGGGTTAAGTAGAACACGCAAACAAATCCAACAAGATACTAGTGGAAAGGAAATTTCTATTTTAAGAAACTAGAAAACTTTCAAGGAAATGACAATTTTGCACAAAGAAATGAATCAAAAATGCAACTTTGAAATCAAATGAAGGATTTACTAATTTTAGAAATAGAAATTGAAATTGAGATTTGCAAAAAGAAAAGGCACCTAAATTTACAAATTTAGAAATGAAAGAAGCAAGACCAAAATGATGAAAGGAAATGCTTAAGAGAAACTAATGAAAATCAAGAAGAAAAAGAACAAAGCTCGAAATTAGAGAAGAGATGAACTTACCAATAAGGGACTTTGGTGGGGTCCCACCAGTGTGCCAGAATTTAGTTCAATAATTTTCGTGCTTGTTACTCCGTCCAAGTTAATGCACCAAACTAAACACAAAAACCCTAAAAACTCAAATAAAGTTGATACCTGATTAATTGGACAAGATTCGAAGATGTAGATGGAGAGAAAGCCTGATGGAATTAAGACGAGCGCACACGAGCAATCCTATGGAGTAGATCCAAGAAACCTATGATGTATGAATACTTGACAAAAAAGATGGTGTTAGAAGATATAAGGGTGAATTGCTTGGAGAGCAGTGTCCGGGAAGTGATTAGCTTCCTCGGTGGATGTTAGTTCATGTTTTCAATTAAGAATAAAAGTGTACATGATAAAATATGTAAGAAAATGTTTAGATTTTCTGATTTTAAGTCAGCAGTAGAATGTAAACATAGTAGTAGAAAATGAAAGAAAGCAAGAAACTATAAAAACAAACATGAAATTATGTCATTTGGATTCTATACCTTTCTATAGACTGTCAAGTTGCGTCGATCGAGACAGTGATTAGCATCAATAGTTTTGAACGGCGCCAATTTAGAAAAATCGGCGTCGATTGATGTTGGGTTGTCATCGACCAGAATAAATCACAGACAACTTGATTGGTGATTGATGATGATCAGATTGTGGAGACCTGCAAGAGCTACAGAGATGCGAACAAGGTTCCGCCTTGGCTGTAAGAAAATGGAGTCACCCAGAGGTTGAAGAATTTAAGCAATTTTGATATTACGTGGCGTAATAATGGTGCACCTCTCTCGGGATTGATCTGGATAGAATTCACTTTCTCTCAATTGATAGTTTCAAGATTCACTCAATTTTTTCACTATTTCTCAAGTCTCTACCATCTAACCAAAAATGAGTTCAGGTCATGTATTTATAGTCAAGCGCAGCCAAGGTAAAATCGGCACCGCTCCGAAAATTGGGTCGATCGAGAATTGGTCGGCCACGATCATGGAAATGTACTCCCAAAGTGGTGAAAAGGGATGAGTTGTGAGGATAAGAATATTATCCCTCTAACTCAAATACGGGAAAAATCCCATTGCATGGTTCTAGGAGAGGAGAAATAGGTGGGATGGATGGATAATAATAGCATGGGAGGTTGGGAAGTGATATGGGGTGAATAAGTAGAAATGGAATAAATGTAGAAGATAGAATTACATGGTTAATGTTTAATTATCCATGGGTGAAATATAATGGGGTGGAACAAACTTAGGATAGGCATTTTAATTAGATATTTAATTAATACCCTAAGAGAGAATTAGTGATACAAAAGTGCACCGGGTTACCCAAGAATAGAACAGGTAAGCGAACACGGGGACATCAAATTGAGTAACCAATTTTATGTGTTTACATATGGATCTACCCCGGAGTGTCTACATGACTTGAACCACATTCTCATAATGGAAAGATGAGCACTAGCCTTGGAGTTTGTAGAAGAGGCATCCACGTGAAAAGAAAAGGAGGACAAGATGAAGGTTGTGGCCATTTTGGCCCAGTACAAGAAATTCCTCGCAGATGTGAAATCCACCACCCAAGTTGTTGAGGCCGCTTATGAAAACTAGTACCGATAGAGTTAGAGTCAAAGCATTCCGGTCGACACCCATGAAGCAGATCTCAAGGATTTCCAAGAGAAGAACAAGGGGAATAGGGAAGAACATGAAAAATTCTATCCAAGGTTGAGAAGAAATCAGAGGCTATTGAGACCTTGCAGGCTCAATAAAAACTCGGCTTTGAAAGAGTTGTATCCCTAGATCACTCAAAGGATGGACATGCTCGAGGATTTGGGAAAAATTATAGGGCATCATGGAAATGATGAATACTCAAGGAGAAGGGTTAAGCTTTGAACAAGTGAGCACCTTAGTTGGAGACCTCTTCCAATAGGCAAAGAGCGAGGTCAATACCGGAATAAGTTGGAGGTAGACTTGATGAAGGATTTCCTCTCCTCTTGCAGAAATAATCATAGTTTCCCCATTCTTTCATTCTTCCCCAAAATTCTTCATTCCTTTATTCTTTCTCCAAACTATTCAAGGACAAGTCATTCTTTATTCTTTGAGAAGGTGTTCCTAAGGGTGGAGAACAGTATAGTTTGGGGTGATGTTGGGCCCCTAAAATATAGGCTAAGTACAAGAAGGCACGTGGGTGTGCAAGGCCTATTTGAATAAGGTCATGCAAGGAGAAAGTGCATAGGATAGGGTTTTAGGAGGGTTTTAGTGGAACCGGTGGCACACACGAAAGAGAAAAGATCTTGGTACTTAACCATATTTGGCATATCGGGCAAGACATGAGGAAAGCATGACTCGTTGTGCATGTGAAGTGGATAATGTGCCAACCTTATAACTTGGTGCCACGGAAGGAATATACCTTGCAATAGAATATTTCATAAGGTCATCATGGTGAAGGATGGAGAGATTTCTTATGAAGAAGCATGCTCCCATAGATGACCACTTGCACACATGGAAAGTGATCTAAAACTTTAGAAAGGCATGACGGTGCTTGACAAAGCTATATATATGAGTTCCCGCTAGAAGAAAAAGACACATATGGAGAGACCGAGAATAGAAGGAGAAAGAGGTGAAGCCATGCAGGAATATTGTGAGAGCTCCATAGGTTGGGTTTAGAGGATCTATAGGAGTATGTTATATTAAGGGGATGGGTTTGAACATTTTTCTTTGTACTATGAAGGGCCTAAATCCAGTTCCAATGCATGACATTGGTCTGCATTATCATATGAATCTGTGATTTCCTGAGTTAATGTAATGTGGTTATCAACATGTTTAACATGAATATATGTGTGGTTCTAGTTCTACTTACATTTGTATGGATTGGTTATATATATATTTCATATGAGTGGGTGTAAACCCTTGTGCATTTCTTTTCTATTATGATTCAGATCTATGTTCTATAATTTTTTTCTTATATGAATGAACACATTGGTCTAGAAGCCATTCTGAGCTCTAAGATGAATGTATGGTTCCTTTCCAATCTGTTCACTTAAGTTTCTATCGTAAATAATGCATTCTCACATAAATCACATAAAGGAGGGACTCAGCGCTCGCGTGTGCCTCAGTGAGCACCCAACACCTACTAGGTGATAGGTCAGCGCACATGGGATTTCCTTGTTCTTTTAGAGGGCATAAAAATGACTACATGTAAGATCTCTAACATGGGTTTAGGGGTTTGGAGCTATTTCACACAATATATAGCATCTCAAAAATGTGTTACAACTAGGGTTCAATAACAAAGGCCATAATAGAGTGTCATATGATCACAGAGAGTTACAATATTCATGCATGTTACCATATGAAAGTTTATTAAGCAGACCAAACCATTATATGGTTCCATACCTAATCAAGCATTCGTGTTTTAAAGATGGAGTACTTATAGATCATTTCCATCTTGTTTAACCCTTTATTTAATTTTTGGCTAATTTAATTAGGTGTAGAATAGATTAGAGTTGATTTTAAAATCTAACAAAAATGATATAATACAAATACTAATTCAAATTTCAATTTATATTAGATAGGAAGAATTTTTATAGACCAATTAACCTAACATGAAATACAAAACATGAAACAAAGGTATACATGAACTTAGATGACTTATGGAGAGATTTGGTATTATGTGACAGTTGAAACATGGATATTTAAACTTTAGTAACCTTCACAACATGGACTATAACTATAATCGCACCTAGGTCAGACCATACCATCAATTCTAGATCATATTGTATAATCCATCTCATTATGTATGGTATTGGACTTGCTTTAAATCTACCTCTATAACTTTATGGGTTTCTCACCTTATTATATTTGTATGTTGATGTCAAACTATTAGGATTGTGGAGTTGAATTACTTCATAGTTAGCATGATTTACACCTTGCTAGTTTACTCGATAACCAGGAAGGAGTTAGGGTAACCGATGCCGATCAACATCGGGTAATCGCGATGGTCATGATAACTTGGCACCGATTTGCTCCATGAAATTTTATATTTAACTCATGGGAATTAGATCTAACTTTGTTATAAAGTTGATCTAAAGGTTGTAAATGCATAGCTAAGGTTCCCTAAGTTTTTCTAAGCTTATATAAGCTAGAAAACTAGGGTTAGAACATAAGGATAGAGGAAGAATGTTAATTCTCCTTGGTTGAAGATGAAGAAGAAGAAAAATAAGAAAAAGGTTGCATGAAGATAGAGCTTCAATGGAGAGAAGTTGGATAGAAGGAAATAGCAGGTACATCTGAATGGTGAGAAGGTGGTTATGTCTTCTTCTATATTTCCTTTGTATTATCTTGTCTAAATGTAATGGCTTGCATAGTATGAAAAGCACATAGTCTTTCATCTTGTATATCCATGAGTTGTTGTGAGATCTTATATTGTAGATCCACAAGTTGTGAGATATTTTATTGTAGATCCATGAGATCATATTGTATTGTTGATCCATAGGAATCTAGTATTGTATCTTATTAGAGAGCTTGTGGATATAGATAGTATCCAGATATTGTAGAGGAGGTTGTTTTCTTTTTTGCAGTGGTAGATGTAGTGAGATGGAGGAGAGACTTACTTCTTGGTGCACATATATGGTTACACATTGGTAGACCCATGTGAGAGGTCTTGTTTGTAGATTCACAGGAGAGCTTGGTTACACAAAGTGGGAGATGCGGTAGTTCCTGGTTTTGTGAAATCTGCTGGTGGTGGTTTGAGGCATGGTTATATTGAACTCATAGAGATCTGTTTAGAGATCTAGAGGAGAGGAGATACTCTTGGAGATATGAATTTTACTCTTGTATTGATCATTTGGTTTGTACTCTTGTTATATTATATATATGATATCTCTATCTTTGATGGATGTAGCCCGTATTAGGTGAACCATGGTATATGTTGTGTTATGTGTGTTTACTTTGTTTGATTTTGATTATTTTAGTTTATACTTACATTTCTATATATTTTGGGGAATTTTTTAGATCCTTTGTGCATGATTTTGTTTGTAATTGAATCATAGCGCTATTTCGCAATCCCAATTCCCAACAACTAGTATTAGAGCTTGATTATTTCAGAGAAAGGTTTTACTTTAGTATATTGTTAGTGGTTTATTGATAGGTGTATGAGAGTAGGGTTTGTTTTTCCTGATGTGAAACATGTAGAATATATTTAAATCTCAAGTGGAATCTAGAATGTGAGGTTGCTTGAGAGTATAGTGACCGACGTTGGTTAGGGCAGGCAATCGGTGTTGCCAGGGAGACCGTGGTCGGTTCAAGGTGACCGTGTGGTCGGTTCTTAGGCAAATTGGTTTTAAATAGAAAATCATAGATCTGAATATTTTATAAGATTCAATGAATGTATCTTGTTTGTTGAGGTGTCCTTGGTTCTTGGAGGCACATGCATGATTATCATATTACAGATTTGGTTTATAGAGGTATGGTTTTGTTACCTTGGTATTACAGTGCTTGTATTGTTTTGGTTACACATGCATGTTTGGGATTACAGATCTGAGTATGAGATAGAGGAGAAATTATGCATCCTTTGGTGCATTTAGATGCATGGGAGTCATTAGAGAAGCATAATATAGTATCACAGAATGAAGATGGGGTTTCCATCAGAGAATCATGTTCTTCAGTTGAAGATACAGTTGAGTATCTTGGTGTTGGTAAGGTGATGTATTTAATCTTGGTTCGCTTTATTGCATGTATTATTGTTGTTAAGTTTTTTTGAAAATTTGGGTGCTTCTTGAAATGACTGGCTCAACACAACTATCGAGCTTTGGTCAGAGTAGGCACCTAGTTTGGTGACCTATGCCAATTTGTGGCATTATGTTCATTCCAAAGAAGACCAACATCGGTAAAAGAGGGTAACTGGTACCGAGTTATTGAACCATGTTCGATCTCTGTGACAACAAGTTTACAAAGGATTTCTTACAGTAGAAGAGGGAATGAATGGTTTAGTGTCATGTTTTGGAGGATCAGGTTTCTTGCATAGTGTGTACATGCATAAATAATGCAGATCACTTCAATGTTTGGATCAGAAAGAGGACAGAGTTGGCTCGGTTAGTCTAGTGAGACTTTGAGTTAGGAATCTCTATATGATTCATGTTTTATTTCATTCATTTAGAGAAACCGATATTATTTTTGGATTGCGTGCACAAGTAAAATTTGCACCATGCCCATAGATATTTGGTGAGCTTGAATTTTATTTTTGGGCTATGTTAGAATCTTGAGGATAAGGATATCTAGTCTAAGTATGGGATCCTCAATGAAAATTCATGTTTAGACACAGTTGCAAGTAATGAAATATGTTGAGTACACAAGATGAAAATAAGTTGATTCACCTACTTCACAAGAATTCTAAACTTTTGTGATGTAGAAGTATTCTTTGATAAGAAGGGAATCAATTTATATTTTATTTCATCTATTTTATTTCTCACTGACATATATAGCTTTTGAGCTTGGTGATTAGAAGAAGTGTAGGGAGTTTAGGTTAAGTGGGAGCAAGCCATGGTTATTGGCATTGTAGGTTGGACATATATGCACATGCGGAGTGAGAGGAGTATGCTACATTTTTGTGTGGCATGAGGCACAAGTTGTTTTGGAGGACAGTCACGGTTTTGTAGGTATTTTGAGTTTATTGCATGATGATGTCACTTCTAGTTTTATTTATAGTTCCTAGATATCCCTATGGGATATAGTTGATGGTTTTTCAGCTAGGTTAAGAAGAGAGCAATTTTATTGACATTAAAGGTAAAGAAGGTAAAATCTATTTGTTACAGGTTATAATGTGACAATAGTGTATATTTACATCTTATTGATGTTGCCCTTGTTTGCTTTCATCTTAGATGGTTGTGTAGTAGGTTGATGAAATGTTTTGCTTTAGTATTTTCACTAATTATTAGTAGCATGGTTAGCATGGTTTTTTTGTTGACATTGATGAGAACATAATTCATATATGGCTTTGGAGTTAGTCGGTGAGATACTTGGAGCTTCTAGAGAGCTTGATGATATGGATGGATGTACATGGTGAGTTTGTACATGTGGATAGATTCAGGTTTATGAGTCTATGATGATGCAGATGTTTTATTTGCATATGGATGCCTATGAGAATGGTTTAGATGCCTTGAGCATGAGTAGGGATGTTTTGTATTTCCTCTTATTACTATGTTACTCCTTGATAGATATTTTATCTATGGATGGTTGTCTTGGACATGCTAGTTGTTTATGCAGGGTTGGATTTGCATAATGCGGTATTTTAGATTCTTTGAGTTGTGTAGGTGTTGTGGAGTAATTAACCATGGGTTGCATGTAGAAATCATTTGGGTTGTCTCGGACCCAGGATCTTGTTTTTCTTATGCATATTCTAGTTTGACTTGTCTTTGGTCATTTGTATTGGCAGTTAGATGGAGACATGGATAGATTGATGGATAACATGGTTGGTGTTACATATATGGTTATGGATACAATAGAGGATTAGTACTTCAGTTTGAGTGGGACCTCTCAAGTTTGTTATTCATGGTGGATTAGTTTCATGAGAGGCTTGGTGTTATGATTCATTAGGAGCTTGATGTGAGGATAGCTCGGTTATCACGGATCAATAGTAGCTTCGTGCAGGTCTATGGTAAGTCATGGGTTTGTTATCTTCTTGGTTTTAGAATATGGTTTAATCTTCTTGATTTCATTTGAGAGAATTGTTGATATAAAGAATAGATGGTATTCACAGTATGTAGAGGATGGTGATGTATAGGTACAGGTTCAAAAATTTATCTCCAAGTGGGATATTATTAGGATTGTGGAGCTGAATTACTTCACAATTAGCATGATTTACACCTTGTTGGTTTACTCGAGAATGGTGATGATCAAGGGTAACTTGATGATGGTCAAGGTAACAAGTGTTGATCACGGTAATGGTACCATACCAGCTACATGTGAGTGAAATTTTATATTTAACTCATGGGAATTAGATCTAACTTTTTTATAAAGTTGATCTAAAGGTTGTAAATGCATAGCTAAGGTTCCCTAAGTTTTATAATCTTATAAGCTAGAAAACTAGTTTCATAGAACATAAGGATAGAGGAAGAATGTTAATTCTCCTTGGTTGAAGATGAAGAAGAAGAAAAGAAGAAAAAGGTTGCATGAAGACAGAGCTTCAATGGAGAGAAGCTAGACAGAAGGAAATAGTAGGTACATCTGAATGGTGAGAAGGTGGTTATGTCTTCTTCTGTATTTCCTTTGTATTGTCTTGTCTAAATGTAATGGCTTGCATAGTATGAAAAGCACATAGTCTTTCATCTTGTAGATCCACAGGTTGTTGTGAGATCTTGTATTATAGATACACAAGTTGTGAGATATTGTATTGTAGATCCATGATAACATATTGTATTGTTGATCCATAGAAATCTAGTATTGTAGCTTGTTTGAGATCTTGTGGATACATATAGTATCTAGATAGTGCGAGAGGAGGTTGTATTCATTTTTGCCATGGCAGATGGAGTGAGATGGAAGAGAGACTTACTTCTTGGTACACATATATGGTTACACATTGGTAAACCCATATGAGAGATCTTGTTTTCATATTCACATGAGAGCTTGGTTACACGGTAGGAGATGTAGTAGTTCCTATTTTTGTGAGATCTATTGGTGGTGGTTTGAGGCATGGTTTTAATGAACTCATGGAGATCCATTTAGAAATCTAGAGGAGAGGAGATATTCTTGGAGAGATGCATTGTACTCTTGTAATATTATATATATGAGATTGTTATCTTTGGTGGATGTAGCCCGCATTGGGTGAACCATGGTACATGTTGTGTTATGTGTGTACTTTGTTTGGTTTGGATTATTCTAGTTTATACTTCCACCACTGTAGATTTTAGGGAATTTTTATATCCTATGTGCATGATTGGGTTTGTTATTGAATCATAGCATTATTCCGAAGTCCGTAATTCACAACACAAACAATAGTTTTCACATATGAAATGAATATCTTAAAATGGACTGAACGTCATCTTAAACCCTATCCATCGATGAAGAGTCCTGCAAAAAAAGGGAACCCACATGCATCAACAACATTGACACTAAAATAAAGATCCCTAAAACTACACATCATTCTCCACTTAGCATGTGATACTTAGATAAATCAATCATATTTGATAATTTCTTTGACCATGCTTGATTTGACTTGAATCTTGTTAAAGCACTTGGATAGATGATGTTTTTATGCTTGTAGATGAGATATATGGTTGTCTTCACATGGTTTTTATATTTATACCTAATGTGGGTGATTCCCTAATGGTTGGAGATATGTCATTTTGATATTTAGGGAAATTTTGATGCCTTTTGCAAGTGTATGATATGAGTCTCTTATGTATTGCCTTAGGAGTTATAGGTAAGAAAATGAGGTGTTGTTTACTTTCTTATATAGGGTTTTGTAGATGATTTTTCTAAGAAAGACCAACCCATATGAAGTATAAGACCCAAAAAAACATTTCAATCTGAAAATGCAATTGGAGAACCTATTGTTCCAAAGCCATATAAAGAGGTAAAGACAAGATGGTACGGCCCTAACCAAGAGAAAAAAACATGCCAAATGTGGGATGGAACTTGTCAATTAATTTTCTTCTATTTATTTTTACATTTCATTCTTAGAGCTTGTATACATGTCAATGTGGAAGGATAAGAAATATAAACAATGGACATTCAAAAGTGTTTAATGGTAATAGAGAACTAGAATTTTCATAGTAAGAGTTCTTAGTCAAATTAAGGGATACTAAAGTGTAAATTATCATATTTGAGTATCTATATTTTCCCTCCCCTTTAAGTATGAGATTGAAAATTACATACTTGAAGGAAATTATACCTATGTAAACACTAAATCACGCACTTTGGGTAATATTTAGTCTCAGTCTCATACTACTATTTAGAAGGTTTTTGAGTGAAGAAATTACTAATTAACCCCCATCTTTTTGCCATCGTACTTTGTTTTATTTCATCATTCTTCACCTCTTGCATGTGCATGCCCAATCAACTTTGGTCATTTCACATTATTTTATCTTTGACTAGAGCACCCACACTAATCTTGGGGTGCCCATGGGAGCCCTTGTCCCATAAGGGGTGCTCCGATCCTTTTTTAACTTTCTCATCACTTTTTTGGCGCTTTCCATCTATTTTAGCTTCTTATCTTTTTAGTGGTCAACCATTTCGGGGTTAATTATGAAATTAGATCAAGAGAACCTTATGAATATTAAGTTATGAGACCATAATGAGGGACCAAGTACTAGTCATTAATATCATCCACCTAGAGTCACATTCATCTAAGGTGTTTGGAGATCATTTTCATTCACTTAGCTCCATCATAAGGGATGAGGTGGTTCATTTACATCGGACAAGAATAGGGGATTCTATCATATTCCATCCACCATTCTACTACATTTTTGTACATCTAGATATTGCTCGTTACTTCACAAAGTGTGACGCACAAGAGCACCTCACACATGATTCAAACACACACTAGAACTACATTTGGGTCTAGAATGTAGTGTTTTTATCAATTAGTAAACCCACTATTGTGGCAAATGAGGTCAGTTTGATATATTCATTTGCATTCTTCTTTTTTATGGTTTTGATTCTTTTCTTAGTCTTTTATAGGTCTTCTATTCATCTCGGATTAGCAATGAGACCTAGTGTAGTGCAATGAATATGGTGCAACAAATAGCAAGGAGGGTTTCAACCACACGAAAACCTAGGAAACTTTGTTCGGACCTTTTGCATAGACCAACGCACCCATTCTCTAGATCAAGGCACCCACATGCACCCCAGTCCCTCTCCAGGTGCTCCAATCCAACTAGATAGCTTGGATCCATCTTTTTGGGCTGTACATAGTCATTCCTATTTCTCTCTAGCCAAATATATGACATAGTATCATAAGTGCATCAAATCAACCGAGTCACTTCCTTACTCTTCTTACATATTAGGGTTTCTACTTTCATTAGATTAGTTATTTGGGTCACTTTCCATAGATACTTGTCACATTTAATTACTATATTTACATGTTTTTCTAGCTTAGATCAAGGAAACTTTTAAGGAGCCCCTTGAAAAAAAAAAACTTATAGAAATCATGGCGAATATGATTAGAACCAGATTTGTTGGGTTGGAAAATTATCTAAAATCAGCGTTCGTGGCATTGGTGAAATAGAATATAATTTTTTAAGGAAATTTTAGATGGAGCGGTGAATGGAGCCTCAATTTTTTTATCCTTTTTCACCAACCTAACCTCACTAAAATCTTATTATGAGAATTTAAAAATGAAGCACACAAAGATACCTTTCAACGAGATTGACTTCATGCAATTTGGGAGCTCTTTGGAGGAAGTTATTTCCAATTGAAGTTTTAGTTGAGATGAGCAAAAAGTTGACACATGATGACTAACAACTTCTTACTTGTAACGCAGGAGTACCTTACCTACATGTTTTTTTCCTTATACTTCCCCAAGTCAACCTTTGATTAGTTCTAGGATCAATCCCTTTGATTGCAAGTCTGTAAGAGGGACTAGCAGACCTAAAACTCTATTGAATGTGGCTTATTCTACGGGCTGGAGTTTGCCTAAGCCCATCACTTTAAGATTTTCCCCGAATGTCGACATGTGTCTCACAAATGAGACCAAAGGACCAATAATGTTTCATAGATTTATTTTCGATCCAAAAATGTTTTAAAACCTTATCTTGTCAATCATGTGGGGATTTAATTAAAAAATATACATTGGGATTGGACATTTGTTGGCTATTCGCATGTGAAAATTTATTATTTGTGGAATTTTTAGGCAAAATATGGTCACTACCATGGTTTTAAAAATAGCTAAAATCAAATTCCTGAATTCATAATATTCACCAAATTATGAATATTCACCAATAAAATTTTCCATGGCTTAGATTAACTATTATCATACCACATTTTAGTTAATTTTAGTTAATCATTTTGGTGAACCCAGTCTCCACACTTATAGGATCTTCATTCATACCTTATCATTCTAGGGTTTATTCTCCTTTCGTCATGGATCACTCTCATACTGATTTTACTAAAGAATATCTTAAGGCCATTAATGACACCCTTAAAATCTAGACTTACTTTTACATGTGACTCGTGAGGAAGCTACCAATTTGGAGGAACTCAACACTTCCACGGCTATACCAACCTTTTTTCCACTCAACCACTCACTTCCACTCTTCCACCTATCTCTACTGTTCATGTTTCAGTTAATACTCCTACCAATAATTTTATGCCACCCTTAGTTTCTCATATATGACAGGTTTCATTTGTTGGCAATCAAGACTTAACTTCTCTTTATCACAACCTTCAAGCTCAAATTTGTAAGTTGCAATAGGCCACTTTGCATGCATCACCATCTTTAGATTCTACCTTATTGTTACATACTCCATTCGCACCTGCCATCTCTACTTATCCACTTCCTCCTAGCTTTGTCACCCCTAAGATTCCCATTTTCAATGGGCATGGTGACCCACAGGAACATCTTAGAGAATTTCATGTCATTTGTCTTGATTTTATTGATGATCATATTATTTTAGCTAAACTCTTTCCTCGTAGTCTCCACAATTATGCAATGCATTGGTTTTATGACCTACCTGTTCACTTGGTAACTTCATTCATGCATCTAGCTGATGCCTTTCTTACTCATTTCTCCATCAATATCAGCTCTAATATCTCTTATACTTAGCTAGCACAACTTAAGCAGGATCAAATGAACACCTTGCTAACTATGTTTTGAGGTATAAGAACAATCTAGCTAAGATGAAAAATGTGTTTGTGGACTCTAAGCTTCAGGACTTGTTCATTCAGAGTCTTTTACCACCTCCCAAGAGAGTTTTCTCTTTGAGACCTCTCTTTTGTTCAATCAACTTTTTCATACTCTTAATCTTTGTGAGACCAAACTCATATCCATAGGCAAGCTTAAATATCAGGAACAGGCTTCATCCTCCACTCATTTTCAAAAAAAACACCATTTAAACCATCTAGCAACTAAGCCAACAGACGCTAAAATCACTTTCAATGCGTAGTCACTCCTACTAAAGATGTCTAATCACAATAACCTCGGTGCACATTTAGCAATTTTCCAATGGCTCCACATCTCATATTGAAACAACTTCTCGAGAGTAATCTTATTACCCTTCCTCCACCACTCGAGTTAGACCCATCATGACCAAAAGGTAGGAACTATAATGATAAATTCTATTGTGATTATCATCGATGCGTGGGACATTCTACAAATAGATGTTTCAAACTCGTATAATCATCCAAGATCTAATTGATGACAACAAACTAGAGTTTTCAGAGTCTACTAACTCTGTCTTGACCAACGATAAGGGTAAACTCAAGCTCTTTAACAACAAATCTCAACAACATGAAAAGAAGACATCTGAATCTTCTTCCAATCATACATATCATGTAGTACCTTCTCCTAGATCAGAGCTCATGATTTCCTAGTTACAAGCATTGACGCTTTGCCACCAATAATTTTCTTCTGTGATCATGATTATCATGTAAATTTTACATCTAATCATGTACATATAAATGCATTTATTGGGTCAACCTCCATTAACAACACTAAGGTTGACCCATCATGGCCCATTAGTGCATGCTCTATTTCACTTCTCAAGGCTATCGGTTATTCTCCATTGTAAATTGAATACCCTTTCAACAAACCCTTTGGCATTGTAAAAATTCATGTCACGGTTGGTCCACTTACACTTCTTGTGTTTTTCGTCATTGGAAACACGGTTGACAGCTACAACATGCTTCTTGGTATCAATTAGATTTACCACTCTCAATAAATAATTTCTATGAATCATTTGCAACTCAAATTTATTTATAACAAATAGGTCATTTCTATTGACATTGTCCCTCCATCTACTCCATGGTCTCCATCTCCTAGTACAATACCTAGCACATCATCTACTTCCTTTAACACATCACATTCTATATTTCTCAAAGTGAAATATATGCCTAGTTCACCTACTCTCACATTATTTACGAGACCTCATCACTCTCTGCTGCTAGTCCTACGCATAAATATAGGCCCATTCCTAGGATAGTTACTACATTTTTACGTAGATCACCACCTCGGTTTATTCCATGTGGATCTTCATCACCTTCGCACTCGGCATTGCAAATATCTCCATCACGACGCATTTTATGATGCCATGACATTCATCGTATATTCATCCATCACATGGGCATAGACTTCATTCACCAGCTTATTTTCTATCTACTATACCACCACTCTTAGAGCAATGTCATACATTTTCATCAGCACTTGCATCAAATGGAGGACCTTCATCCTTCATGGTTATTGGTTAGCTAATTCAATCATATACAGTTGGGGGAATAACATCTAGTATATCTCCCCCTGTCCATTGCCACTTCTAGGCATTTATCATCTTTCCATTCTCATACATCCATCTCCTAGCATTTTCATATTCATTCATACTTTAGCATTGTCATTACCTGATGAAACACTCTTGTGCTTTGGTTCACACTTGACCGTATTAAGGGAATACTATGAATGAACCCCAAACCCCACACGCACACACTAGGAATTTCACATTGTGACTCTTCATACATTTCACGTCATATTTATTACATCATACATCATAGTGTAGACACCAAATTTGGGTCACACTCCCCTTGGTCCCCTTTAATTAATTAACATATTCACCTAACCATGACCCCTTACCCCGCATTCATATTAATTTAATTACTTACAATTGAATTAATGTTCATCCTCACATTATTAATTAATTTAATTAATTTAATTAAGTTAATTTACACATCACCTAGACACATCACCATGGACTTATTCCTATCCTATTAATTAATTAAGACTGGGTCCTTACTTATCCCAACCAACTAGACTTTAGTCACCCTAAAATTAAAGTCATATTCCTTCTTCAACAACACTCCCATTTATCTAAGCACCAATCCCCACTTGAGACCTGGATTAACAATCAAAATCATGCCCAAAATAGTAAAGATCAGGATACTTTTGGTAACTTGACTAATTCACCCTAATCAATGCCGCTTTATTCACCGATGTCGATCACTTAAACTACCATCAGTTCCTTTATATACAATTTTACATTTTTTTACAAGGGTTGGTCACTCATTTTTGGATTTCTATTGCAATCAAGCAAGGATCTCAGTCATTCCTTCATCCAAACAATGTCTACATACTAATAGAGTGTAACTCAGATCAGTGATCGATAACAAGTTCTCTTTTAGATCATTGGAATATCTACGGGGAAACACGGGTTGCACTTCCATGACACTCAACAAGCCATCACATCAAGTATCGGGCACTTGAATGATATCGCTCTTTGTGTCAATTTATACGCCATCTTTATTAACCACCAAGCCTTCAATTCAACCAAAACTAACCTAAACCTCACCCGATCAATCCTAGACCCTTTATCGGACATTTTAGTTAGACCTACAAAACCCGGAATGATCTACCAAACCTCCGAGATCTAATCGTAAATTTGTCTGCATTATTAGATTTACTTATTATATTAGCATGAGATACCTAAATCATATAACTACGGTAGGCTTTCCTTATTTCATTGTATTTTTACATTAAATTGTATTTGAAAGTGGATTGATAGCCTTCTAGGAAGCACCTCACTTCCTGGATCTAGCACTCGCTAGGAATTCCACTAACCTATATTATTAATGTTATTTTGTGGTCTTGTTGTGTTTCTTACAGGATCATCCTCCTAGCCAAAGGGAATCTCTCCACAATCACCTTAGATCAAAATTCAACAAATCACGCATTGTACCGTTAACCTTCAATTTTATAGGTATTCCTCCTAACCTCTTACCTTATTTGTTTTACACAAACTATTTGGTGAAACATTTTGGCATGCCTGGTGGGACCCATTTGGGTTCTTTGCATTGTTCATTCTTAGGGAATCATTGTGTGTTTATTTATTTTTGAAAGAGAGTTCACATTAAATCTTCTCCCTTGGAAACATTCTTCTTCTCCTACTTGTCTCAGTGACACTTATAGTTTGGATTAAAAAGAACACTTCTTTTTATTTTGTATTGCATTAGTGAAAGACATAATCTTTCCTATTCATTATTTCTCTCATCGAATATAATTTGTGGATTTGGGTTTAAAATATTTGCATCTCATTTTTGTATGTTGCATTGTAGCTCATTTAAATTATGGGCAACCTATACGCTAGAAGTCATGACCAACTGATGGTTAAAAAATTGAATTGTAGCTCGATTTGCACACACTCTCTCTATATACCAAACCACTAAAAAACAAACTACACATTTCTTAAACAACATCTTTCCTAGAATAATTTGTCAATGATCACATGATTAGAGGATTGACAGTGGGCTCCAGCTAGTTTTCTGGTCAATTATCATATAAGAATAGGGCCTCGAGTCTTTGCAAAGTATATATTGGGGACACCACACCAAAACTTACCTGAAACCAACCATAGTTGTCAGTTTCCGTAGGGCACCTTCGGTAACCAAAACTCTATTATATTCACAAGTCAGTCCTAAATGGCATAATCCACAACATAAAATCTACAACATAGGATTTCATGTTTTCTAACTTTTTCTTGATTTGTGTTTTGAGGTGTGCATTTTTTTCTTCATTTTTTCTCTCCCTACATACTCCACAATCATAGTTGGTGTATTCTCGACTATTTCTGAGTGTGTTAGGACTAATCATTTCCATACTCGGTCTCTGAGTTGGTCTTTTTATTTGACTTAAATCACTAAAAATTCACTTTTCCCATTTTTCACACATTTCACAATGAATGGTGTCCGTCGGTGACCACCATTAGTTTCATCATCTCACCGCCATCGGTTCACTGACTACCATCGTTTTTAGGTTGTTTTGGTCATTTTTTCCAAAGTAGCATTCAATCTCTATTTCCTTTCTTTTTGTGACTTCCTTTGTCACTTTACTATATTTCTGAGTCTTTGATATTACCTTCAGAGCCCAGTTCCACTTTATTTTTATCATTTATTGCCAAATTTTCCAATCTTTCATTTCTCCACAATAACCAACATCGGTCTAGCCGACCGGCGGTGGTTACCACCAAACTAGCATCAATTCTCGTTTCGATTTTTTAATCAGAACAATGATCAAATCATACCTTTTAGACCCATTTTTTCCATTCCTCTTATGTTTTTGCATCATCGGTAAAGGCTCTGTAATACCCATTCTATTTATTCATATGGTTTTGACTCATAAACAAGCCAATGACCTTTTGTTTCATGCTAGCCACTAACCTCTTCTACCTAGCCCATCACCCCTTCAATATGATCGCCTATGGACCTCAATCGCCTCTCTTACCATACTCACTAATGATGAGGAGTATGTAAGACTCCTTGATCACAACCCCGCTCTGCAGATTTATCGCACCCATTCATCTACCCATGGTTCATCGGGGAAGCTTGTATAGGTCATTCTCCCGTGTTCATTCTCCCTACTCTTGTACCCACTTTTGCATCAGCTACTACCAAAGGTGGAATTACCCTCTTCCACCTTACCACCTATGGTTTCCCAGATTGACCCTACATCATCTATATTTATCACACCTATGGCATATATCACACCTTTTATGTCTATCACGCATACAATGTCAACCTTTCCTTTATGAACCACCACGAGTGTAGGTCTATCTCGCACCCTCCTCTTTTGATATACCTATTGCATCTCAGCCACCATTGGTGTCGACAACCCACACTCCCTTCCAAAATATCATCCTCCGATCCTCTGATCCTACGCTTTGTTCCTCCAATTTCTATGAGAGTCTTTACATCCATCCCGCCTACCTACACCTATCACCAATAGCCCCCTATTTCATCTACCACTTATTCAGGGTACTTTCCCTCTACATCTATTCCATCCTATGTTCCTTCATCACAATTTTCATACTTGGCACCACCACATACTGGAATGTTGTCCACATCATACCCACCTTATCTACCCCCTTATACTATAGGGGTGCCTCATCATCACAACCTATAAATGATCTTATCAAAATGATGATGGAAAATATGCAAACATTAGAAGCATTTGTCTCTAGCTCTCGTAACTCTAAAATACTATGAGATTTGTAGCGAGTCCATTCACCCACCATTATGATTCATATATACCCTACATATTGGAAAATGCCTAAATTCAACTTGATTCAATAGTAAATAAGACCCGCAACAACACTTACAGCCTTTTAAACATGTGTGTTATCTCATTGCTCATGATGACACTTTTCTCGTACGGACATACCCAATGTTCTTAATAGGACCGGATTTAGATTGGTATATTTCTCTACCCAAATTTCCCTTCATCTTTTCATTTAATCGATTAGCTAAGGCTTTTCTAGACCATTTTTCTATCAACATTGTCAAGAAGGTCACCATGACCAACTTGTACATGACACGCCAATATGAAGATGAATCTATCACATATTTTGTCACTCATTGGCGTAGCCTGATTAACCAACTCACATTCCAATTACCTCAAACAAATTTTATAGAGTTGTTCACTAGAGCTTGTGCTAGAAACATCTCGCCAACTCTCCAAGTTCAAACCTTCTGCAATTTTGGTGAGGCTCTCACCATGGCCTGAAATTGGAAATTTGTGCCATTTAAGAGAAGAAGATACAATTATGTAACAAGAATGTTGCATTTGAATCAAATGATACCTCTTCTTCTTATAAACCAAAAATAATTATTCTAAAGTAAAATGATCTACCAACACAATAGTTTTGAAATTTGGCCCATCTCATCCATCCAACAAATCAAAACCTTCTTCCAACCTTTCTCCTATTTAGGATTTTTAGTTCAAGCAGTAGAAACGAAAATATACTCCCATAGGAGAACCCTACTCTTCAGTTTTATAAAAACTTCTAAAATTCGAGCAATCACTCTTCCACCCATCAAACCACATATTGGTTTTGACCCTTCTCATCCTGTGCCTACATGGTACAAAGAAAATGATTACTACAACTATCATCGCGTTAGAGGTCATAGTGACAATAATTGTATAAATTTCAAAAACATCATCCAAGAAATGTTAGATAATGGAGATCTTGTCTTGGATAACCCTAATACATCAGCTAATTAGAACCTTCACATCTTCAAGAATTCATTCCCAAATCACACCCCATTGTCTAACCAAACTAGTGAAACTTTAACTAATGATAGTAATGTTCGTAAAGTTCATGCCGTTTTAAACATCATATCATTTTCCTTCCATTTCATCTATCGAGGATATTCTTGCATGAGATCCTTCATCCACGAAGGGACCTATTTCATCTACTCCTCTACCCATGGAGGAGTCCCCTTATCTTCTCCTCCACCCATAAAGGAGTCCACCATATCTGTGATCATAGTTTCCTCGCTCACCTCTCAACCCGACGAACAACCCACAATACTTACTCTTTTACCCACAAGAGAGTCATGATTAACTTCTTCACCAAAAGAAGGACCTACCTCATCCAAATTTCCTCCTCCACTACTTACAGGGGGTCCATTAATAGTGTCCCTTCCTATTAGTGATCATTCTCCACTGGCTTTTAAGGATCCTATTGATCTTCTCTTGTCTCTTCTACCCACAAAGTATGAAGCCAACCATTTCCTTGTCTCACGACTTTTTTTATATGGATTACTACCAAATAAACTTCATCCTCCCCTACATCGGTGACATTCTCACATTTGCCAAGTGCTTGGATTCTGTTGACAATTCCATGCTTTGAGGATGCCTTTGAATTCCTGTCTCAACTCAAATGCAGATGTTGTATGCTGACACTTCCACGATCTATCCAAAGGTGTTTCAGAAAACCAAACCCACCATGCCCATGCCATTTCTAGCTACCCCTTCTTCATCACCCTCACTCACACCTAAAACATTACCATTAAACAAAAATTTTCCTATGCCTAGAACCCTAACATAACCTATATCTTCCTCTATGTCCAAACCCATTACCACATTGGGAGTCATGTTGACATCAAGCCTAGTCCATCCTCCTATCAAACTAGATTTATCCACGTCCTCACAAGTCAACGCAAAGACTATTCCCCACCTAAGAGGAATACCCAACCTCTTAGGCTGCATACACTGGTCTACCCCTCTATCACGTTCACCACTTCCATCTATCTTAGGTCCCCACCTAGTAACCTTGGTCAAGCATCCTCCTACCCAAGGTAAACCAAAAACACAAAATCCCACTTGTTCATCATGATCCTCTATTCCACCCAAATTACCTACACATTCTACGCCTTCACCGTTACCTACATCCTTTCTACCTCCTATAACTACACCACTTCTTATATCCTCATCATCACCCATGCCATTCCCTTATCCTCAAATAGTCCCTTCCACATTGCCTCTTACCACCACCTTCACCGCACCTCCATTATCACCTTGGATAACCCATCCCCTTCCGCCATCTACCTTCCCTTCTACATCATGCACTCCTTCTTCACCTTTACCCAATAAGGTGCAACCCAAACCAAAAACTGTACTATATACCAAACAAATATTCATACTTACTTAACCTCTCGATTCCATTTCTAGTGATTCCTTTCCCACAAAATTCACCCATACTTCCATTTAGAGCCACACTTACTTCACATTGTTATCCATTGGTAGGGTCTTACGCCAACATCTTAGCTAACCTTTTGGAAATGTCTCTCATCGCATTACCACCACTTTGACCTTACAACCCACTCAAACCTAAACCATAAGTGTTTAATGATACCAAAAAAATTCTTACCATGGTGTGTTAGGGCATGATGTGGAAAACTATAAGGCTCTTAAAATTATTCTTCTCCAACTATGTCCTCTCAAAGAAAACTTTGACGATGATGATCTTTTAGATGAGGACCCTATTCCACCTACACCTATTACCACACAACCTCATCCCATACCTATTTAGTGACCTCCATCTCCACCTCCACAACCCTTTTATCCTCCTCCAACATTTGAGATCAATATGGTCCACATCAGAGAGCTAGCCAAACCTCCACCAAAATGCCAATGCGCCACATTGCTTTCACAAAACCATTATATTCCCTCACCATATTTTTTTCCATCCTATCGCTACACCTTTCATGACTCACCTTCTCCTTCACCGTAGATCAATATGGTTCAAGTTTCCACTCAAGCCTAGAAGGACAAAGGAAAGGAGAAAACAACCATCTCATCCACTACTCCTTTACCCAACATTCCATCTATACACTACACCCAAAATCACCATCTGTGGACCCACATACCCTATTTCTAATGGGGTTTCCCATCATACAATGTTTAAATAATTGTACCAGTCTCCTCTCAAAATTTATTTATATGACCTCATCCAAACCTATGAGTCTCATCGTCAAGCCCTCATTGAAGTCCTGTAATCTATTAAGGTTCTACCTAATGACCCTACGCCTGTTGCATCCATTATCACCCCTCACCATGTTGCCTCTCTCACCACTTCACCCCCTTCCTCTGCTCCTACTACCACTCATCAAGTAGCCACTCTCAATTTCTCTAATGAAGAGATTGTCCCTCTCCAATTAGATGATCCTGACCCTTCCCTATTCATTTCATGTACATTGATAATACACATTAGACATGTTATGATTGATGGTGGTGCTAGTATCAACATCATTTCCTCCCATGCATATAACCAAATGTGCATCCTTCCAATTGCATGCATAATAACCTAGTTATGTTATATTCATTTAATGATGTCATGACTTCCACCCTCAACACCATCATTCTCCACATTCATGTGGGCCCTCATGCCATTCCTGAATTATTTTGTCTTAGAGGGGGAATTCCAATACAACCTATTACTTGGTGACCTTGGATTCATGTCATGGGTTTTGTTCCTTCAACCTTACACCATTGTTTAAAATTTGAACATGAAGGGCACAACTATACCATTCCATCTACCCTTCACCATTCAAGACCTGTAACATGTTGTATCAACCCAATGATGTCCTTATACCAGTTAAGGCATCTACCACCGCTACCACTTCTTCTTCAGTCATTGCCTCATCCACCATTTTTGCCACTACATCTTCCACAACCAACTCCTCTATTCCCACTTTTGTCACAACTTCATTGTAGCTGACCCATCTACTTCTCAAACATAAAATGCTTCTTCTTTCCTACTGTCCAGTGATTCATCCATTCCCACTACCCACATACCAACTACTAATCCCTTAGAAGGTATTTTTTAATGCCTCACTATGGGGGAATACCACCTTTATAACATTGACACATTACTTACTCCTCAAGATTATGGTAACCTTTACCAACATCCCCGCTATGATCACCACGTAGGAAATGCTTTCCCTACGGTCTTCCCCACCTTCGCACCAACTTAATGTATGGGAGACTTGATGCTTCTGTTTCACCTTTTTCTTAGATTATTTCTTTGAATTGTTGATGAAACAGATAGGGTAATGGGCGTAGGAGGAATACCTGTTCAAATTTCGGTTGATGGGTTGTTGTGCGTGTATGACTTCTGAATCCACAACTGATCGTGAGAGCTTCCTTTTGGCTAGGAGGAACTACCTCGTAATGAAAACAAGACCACTAGAAGGAATTAAACAATATGGGTAGTGAATCGCTAGCATAAGCTAGATCCGGAATTATGATACTTCCTGAGATGGCTATCACCCACTATTTTAAATAAATTAATGTTGTAAACAAAGTAAATCCTATTGTTATTTTGAAATGATTTAGGTATCTCAATGTTGGTGCAAATCAGCAAGACACCCTCGGATGTTGATCGATTTCTAGTTTGACACTTTGGACATCCGGTGTGATTGCACAACATTGAATCTTTTCCCCAAGTGTGGGACTTGTAAAAATTGTAACACCCTTAACAATTTTGTTACTTTCTCCTAAGCATTCAAGTGTTGATAAATGATTTCTCCTGTATTAGGACATGTTCCTTTGGTTTAGGGAAGTCATGCTTGATATGGATTATATCCTTTCTGCTCTTAAGATTTTTGACTGAACCGAGAATGTGCTTGGACTCTTTTGTTTCTTTCATTCTTGCACTTGAGTTCAATCTGATCTTTGGATGAATTGTGGATTTATCCACCTTTATGACTCAGCCTTGGATCAGTTGCATTGATCCAAGGAATGTTTTAAGTTCATTCAGGATGAACAAATTTTATTGACTATTTGATAGTTACAAAGTTTGGCTGAGCTTTGAATGATCAATTCCAGAGATTAACTCAGGCTGATCATGGTAAATAGAATTTGGTTCCAGATATCGTAACATCAGGAGAGACCTGGACCGTAAGCCAGGTAAGATGTATATGTTTTATATCTAAAGCTTAAATTATTGATGCCAAGTGGAATCTGATACAGGAATGTTTTACCATGTTTAAACTCTAACACTGATTAGTCCTATTTAGGGGACCTAAAATAGAGTCAATAAGGTTGATATTTTTAACCTAAACTATAACCTAATGCTTCAAGATTTTTTAATCTAACCTAGTCCTAAACTATGAGCTTGATACTCCTAAGGGTTAACTAAACCTAGCCTATGGAAATGAGACTAATGTCTTATCCTATGATCTAACCTAAGTCACTAACCTATCTTAACTAATGCTAAGAAGGGGGTACTAAGGGGGTTTGCGAGTCTGGGCAATGGTTTCCATGGAATTTAAGAGGGGATAAGGTTGAAGGACATGGAATGTTGTCAGGTTTAGCGGAGGATAAAGACTGCTAATATAGTCTTACGTGGCAGTGTCTCTAAGGATGGGAATGTTTGTTTATTTTGTTGTGGCGATCACCAACTTTGGCAGTCGGTGGCAATGGAAAATAGGCGGGAGAATGGAAGTAAATGCAATTAATGAGCATTGGTCCTCGAGTGCGGATTGCTTGGGAAGGCATGCAAGTGGAATTTTGTTTGGTTGTTTTGTTTTCCATGCATTATTTTTTGCTCTGCTTGAGCACTGGTTCTTCGAACCAGCCATCTACTCTTCGTTGCATGGAAACTTTGAGAGTTTCTAGCTTACTTCTCTATCGGGGGAAATATATAAGGCATGGAGGTAACAATATTTTGTTGTTTAATCTTTCGTGGAAGAAGAAGAGAAGGTGTGAGCACATTCAGAGGTCTTCTTCAAATTTTTAAGTGACACTATCAGGCATGATAGGCCCTAAATTTTAAAAATCTTGCTTTCCTTTAAATGCTTTCATTAGAACAACTCTGTTCAGATGATTTTTGTACAGTTGCCCGGCTAGTAGCAATGTATTGGTTTTCTTCTTTTCTTGTGGATTTGGGAATCCCTGGTTTTACGTAGACCCTGATGAATCTACTTCTTTTATCTTCTCTCCATGTTGTGAATACAATATGGGTTTCACTTCTGTAGAAGTGTTTTATGTCTCTTTGTCTGACTGAGGTATTGAATTTCCAAACTGGTACCATGATAGACATCGTGCTTGATGATTTCATGTTTGAAGATACCACGAATGAACTGTTGTGTCAAATTTGGTTGGTTTATTTGATTTTTGCTTAGTTGTATGAGCTCTACTATTACTTGACAGCTTCAGGAAAATATATAGTTGGATTTGTGGTGAAACTGTTAGTTCCTTCTATAAAGCTCGACTGGTTCAGTCACACGAGTAGGAAATATGGTTGAATTCTAAGCTTGTACCTTTATTAGAAAAGGGTCTAAAGGTTTCTACGAATATAGGTTCTGTAAGTAATGAAATATTTGGTGTAGCTGTTGTTTTTACGATTTTTACTTGGATAATTGGAACGCAGTTATGACCAAGAGAAAACGTACTTTGATGAACTCTGTCCCCTAACAATTTGTGGGTGATCCTAGATCTGCATGAATGGAAATTAGGTTTAATGATTGGAAAGGAATTGACTGTGTTTGATGTTACCAGAGGTGACTTTGAAATCTATAATTAGAATTCATCTATTAACTCTGGAAGTGCAATTTGTTTTGGTATCTTGGAACGTAACAACAAACTATCCAGTGTAATGGTTGGAATTAATTAGTTTTGATTTATTGGTAAGTAATGATAACGGAACAGTTACCCTAACTCTTAGTCAAAAATGATTCGAGTCATGGGTGAAGTGTAGACTGTTTACATGGTTCAGGACTGTGGTCTGATACTAGAACGTTTAATATCATTTTGTAACAATCCTTGGCTTTTGTTTAATGTACAATCGCAAGACCCTAGGGATCTATGGGCAACTTTTAAAGCAGTTCTACCTAATTGGAGCTGTTGGTGAACTTGTTTGAAATGGAGTTATGATTTCCTCTATTTCTTCCTCTTAGTTGTGAAGGATAAGTTGTTATAGGATTTTTGGAATACGAAGGTATTCTCTCCCTTTCTGAAATTATGAGTGCTCCCTTCTTTTGAATCTCTATAAGAACTCTACAGTATGGGTATAAGATGAATGGACTGTTAAAATTTAGGTGAAAAGAGTGGTAAGTGTTGAATCTTAACTAGAAGTTTCCTTTCCTTCTCTTTATCAGTATTATTACCCTGACTGTGAAATTCAGTTATTATTTACTTGTATAAAAGTATCAGTGTAGCAAAAGTTTTGTATACTTAGCAATGTTTATGAATTGATACGAAAAATTTTAGAGGAAATCCGTTATCTGAACTTGCTTGAGGCAGTAATCTGATCTTGCTTGAATTGTTCATATGCTAATCTGTTGGTTTCCTGCCATGAAAAGATTTCTTGATTAGAGTAATTATATTAGGATTGATACTGATCTTGGTTTTCGGATGGCTAGGTACTTAGGATTCTTATTGTTTCTTCTTATTTTCTTGTATAAGATGAATCATCCGAAAAGATTTAAGTTGAAATAATAACTATAATATGAGTTATGTTATAAAGTCATATTGGAATGGTAGAAAGATAATTAGTGTGATTCATGATTATGGATTTGATGAAGTTGATTTCATTTAAACAGGTTGTTTAATGGAAACAATTGATGGAATGCAATTGTTTTAGGAATTAGTGCTTATCATGCTTAGTTCACTGAACTGACCCGTGCTAGCAAATTTTGCAGATGGTCATCGTAAGTGGTAAAGGCATGCAGATCTGTTATGATGCCCAGATTGCTTAATCTGGTTTTTATGATGAATTCCGATAGGATCTCTCTGATTGTACTATAAGAAGAAAGTTACTCTTTGTTGATGTTTATTGTATTAAAATATGCCGAAGTGCATAAGTTGTAATTGTATAGATTGAAAATAAATGAAATGGGAAATGTTACTTACGTGGCTGTGTTCTTATTTGTTGAATTGATCTTCACACGTCTGAATGAATGAGAGTGCATTCTTATTATTAAATGCCATGGGGTCTAGATGGAATCCCTAAGTAAGCCTTGTAAAATTATGTGACTGAATACTACATGTTGATTAGTAATTCTTATATATTATGGATATGGCTAAATTGGAAATTAGACCACTGCATTTTTAGGGAAGATGAGGTTGAACTATGCCCTAACATGTAGCTATAACTGGAGGAGTATTCTATTACTCCCTAAATAATGTTCTAGGTCAAAGTAATGTAATTTTTGGCTTTAAATCTCAATGTCTTGATGGCAATAAGTCTGATATATTTCAGTCTTCGGGGTGATATGAACCCTTACGGGTTTAGTTATCTTCCTTATGGGGGAAACTTAGGCCTGTTGCACTATTATGAGGAAACAAGGTTATTTGGAACCGATTGACACCTTGACGCGATCTCAATCTTATTAAACTTCTCTCTGTGAAACTGAACTTAATTACGTAAGGCAACTCAAAGGTGTGGGACCCTAGGTTGGGGAAAGGCTACCCAGTTAGGAGGGCCTGTAATTCTAATTTAACTCAACTTAAGAACTTCTTGGAGGTATGTACATCTTTCCGAGGTCTGTATCGTAGGATGTTGGCACATGTCAACTGCAGGGTTGTACCTTCGAGAAGATTAGGATCTTCTCGAGGATACAACAATGTAGGTGACATATGGCAACACCCTTCTGCATTGATCGTTAAGATTTACACCTGAAACTTGTTCAAGATTTTCCTTCGGGACTGGTTAGGACCATAGACGTGTTATGAGGTAGCCCTTTGAGACTTAGGGTATCTTGACACACAGGGTTAACAGTGGTTGATCCAGTATGTCAGCTTACCCCTAGCCTTCAAGGGCATCCTTATAACATGAGTTATGGTATTAATCCGTACCGGAGTGAAAACTGGTCGTGGGGACCGATAGAAGTCGGTATAAGACGTTACATATAACATTAGAGTGGGGTGAAGGACGTATTCGGATTGACGAGTATTCCGTCAAGGAATAAGAGACATGAACATGTTTCAAATATTTGGCCAAAGTATCGCAAGTTGCCGATTATGCGTTGTCCTATATCACCTAGTCTCAAGGACATGATGCTTTGATGAATAATGGTAACAATTATTCAAATAGGTTCCTTGACAAAGCACTCGAGAATCCCAGTTAGGAGGAGAACCACAAGAGTGAAGTGTTATGATGAAAACACAAACTCTAAAATACACATGAATAGATCAAGAGATTATCGAGTCATGGAATGAATAGATCGGTGATACACCAAGTCATTACAGCCTACATATGGTTATCTCTGTTATAAGAATGATTGTCATGATCTGTGTGTTCTAAATTATGTATTTAGAACTAGAAAAAAAAATTATCTTGTTCTAATGTATTAAAATGAGGATGTTATAAAAATGGGAAAAGAATCTCTAGATTAGAGGTTGGTTCCTCAACTCCTCTGATCAGGTGTATTACTTGCAAGTTGCAGAGGTTTTGAATTCAAGATCCTACTCTAAATTCCAAGGGGACAGAGATAGAGAATGCAAAAAACTGAAACTAATGCTAATAAGGTGATGCACCAAAGGAATGGTGAACATTCTTTACTTCAAAATAGACACAGGTCATAGAAATGCAACAAACATCATGCACAAACTGATAAAATGTAATGAAAGGTCAGAAATGAAGCAAAACAACACAAACAGAGGATTGAAAACTCATTCACAGAGCTTGCATTGTCATTTCCAATATCAAAAACACATGCATTACAACATTTGAGAGGAAGAAAACATGTTATAGTCTTTGAAGAGGTATGATATTCCACAAAATCACTTTCCAAGGTGAAAAGGGAGCCTGCAATGCATGAAAAATGTCCAACCACTCAAAAATGAGCCAAATCTAGCTTTTACAATGTAAAGAATCAAGCCCAGGAGAGAGAAATGCGGGAAAACATGAGAGATCTTCAACCACCAACTAACAATGCAATAAAATGACATGGGCATCATTACAAGTCCATTCCTGACATTTTTCACCATCTTTGGGAGAGAATGCGAACCATTCTTCATTAAAAATGGTGGTTGAAACATCATTTCTGTTCATTACCACATGCCCAAGGAATTTTTCAATTTTCTCTCTCCAAACTCCATCAAAATAAAAATTTACCCTGGAATCTTGTAGATAATTTCACCATCTTTCCATTGATATAAATAATACGAAAAACTAAGCTCTGGATCAAAAGTTATGGCCATTTGAAAATTTAGGGCAAAACAGGGCCAAAATTTTGAAATTTTCCCACTTTTTGCATTTGGGAAAATTTCCCAAAAATCCCCACGCTCCGCTGCTCTTGGTGCCATGTGGCATGTTCTGATTGGACGTGGGCCTTCTGTGCTTCATTTTCCACCATTTTGGCCATTGGAAAATTTTCCAAAAATTCTCCGCCGGCCGATGACTTGAGGACACATGGCAAGATGTGATTCACCGCGGGCATTTCCTCTTAAATTTTCCGTCATTGTTGACCATTTTCCCTCATTGGACATGTGGCAGAACCCTATTAGATGTAGGATTTTCCCTTCGAATTTTCTCACGGGCCCATCTTGCAGTTTTTTGCCGCCACTAGACATGTGGCAAGATCCCATTGGCTCGCGTTTAGGGGGCAGACTTTCCCTTTCAAATTTTCTCACATTTTGCTTTGGGAAAATTTCCAACTTTTCCCCATGTTCTACCGGTCCTGGGACATGTGGTGGGCTCCCATTGGATGTGTGCCCTGGGGGCTAACCTCTCTTTAGTGTTTACCTTTGGGAAAATTTCCCAATCTCCCCCCCACGTTCCACACTCGCCCGACCCCAGGGACACATGGCGAGCTCGGCGATTGGCTCATGCGGGGAGGCCAAATATTTCTCCTTTCCTCTCACAAAAAACATGTGGAAGCATCTAATTTCTCCTTTCCTTTCTAATTTCTCCCCACCTGGACACGTGGAAGCATCTAATTTGTCGGTGGGCCTTCGGGGTGAAATATTCCTTTTGAAAACTTGTTGAATCACTTGGTAAAAATTCCAAGTTTACCTCCACCCTCCGCCCTTCCAAGGACACGTGGCCTCATCTTATTGGTTGCGGGCCTTTCAGGGGAAAATTTCCCACAAAATCTCTACCGAGCCATAACTTCAAAAATACGTGGAGTTAGGAGGAAAACTTTACCTTTCTAGAAAGATGAGAAAAAGCTCTATCCAATGGTGCCATTTCCGAAGTTTTGAGTGCCTGAAAGGCAAAAATTATGACTGAGGCACAAGAGAGGGAAGAATGAAGGGAGTTAGCCACAAAATGAGCAAGGGGCACATTTTGGATAACAATTTTGGCGACTCAGAGGGGTCATCTGCCTGCTGGATGAAGTTACCAGTTGCCTGAAACAATCCATTGGGCATGGAGTCATCAAATTCTCTACTTGGTACCCCAACTGATTAGAACACTGCGAGGAGGAAGATGGAAGGTAGGATGCCATCTGATTGGAGCAAGGCCTGCAAAACACATTTCCTGGG
Organism: Taxus wallichiana var. yunnanensis; assembly: GCA_018340775.1. Taxonomy (NCBI): domain Eukaryota; kingdom Viridiplantae; phylum Streptophyta; class Pinopsida; order Cupressales; family Taxaceae; genus Taxus; species Taxus wallichiana. Next base: position 78,117,155 of record CM031238.1, read on the forward strand.
ACAACAAGCTTGTGCCAAAGCACTTAGGGAAAGCAAAGCTAATCTACAACAAAACAATGTGCATAAGCACTTGGAGGAATGAAAACCTAAGCTAATATGTACAAGGTGGAGAATTCCTTTAGTAGCAATGCTTTAGATGGATTCCATTGACTAGAATCTATAATTCTTTGCCATCCAATGAAGACAATTGGAAAGCATTATTGTCCTTACACTTTGTGACCATGTATGGGCCACTCCAAATGGCATCAAATTTTGAATGCCTCCTCGGTTTTGCTCTGTCTGCATCCCATTTTAACACTAGATCTCCAACTTGGAAAGATCTATCCTTGGCCTTCCTATCAAAGGTATTCTTGATCAAAGCTTGATCCTTCTCCATTGCTTGGGATGCTTGATTTCTGATTTCTTGGAGCTCCATCAATTCTACATATCTAACATCCATGGGCCAAACTCCAAACTCCAACTGTTTCATGAGTTCCAATGTTGGCAACTCAAGTGACATGGGAAAAATTGCCTCTCTTCCATAAACAAGCTTGAATGGAGAATTACCTATAGATCTCTTGGGAGTTATCCTATCAGCCCATAAGGCTGATTTCAATTTGGTATGCCAAGACCTCTGATTTTCATCAAGAGTCCTCCTAATGATCCTTAACAAGTTCTTGTTTGTAGATTCAGCTTGGCCATTACCCTGAGGGTAATAATTTGATGAAGTGCTTAGGTATATCCCATTCTTGACAGCCCATTCAGTTACCTTAGACCCAATGAATGCCAATGCATTATCTGATATTATTGTAGTAGGTATGCCAAATCTGGTTGCTATTCCCTCATAGAAGTCTAGGATGCTAGATTCATTTGCTTCTTTGAGTGCTACTGCTTCAGTCCACTTGGTGAAGTAATCATGTTGCTGTCAGAATCCATTTGTGTCCTTGGCTTGAATTTGGATTAATGACTCCAATGAAGTCCAAACCCCATTGCATGAATGGCTGGTCAACTGAAATTGGATGCAATGGAAGGGCAGCTAGCCTCTCCTTACCTATGAAGAATGCATAATTCTTGCACCTCTTGATCCATGCATAACAATCACTGAAAATATTGGGCCAATAATAGCCAGCCCTCATGATCTTTAGAGCTGTCACTCTCAGTGCAAAATTACCACTAGCTGGTCCACCATGTAACTCTTCCAACACCCTGTGAATCTGATTTGTACCAATGCATCTCAGCAGCACTCCATTCACATCCCTCTTGAACAAAACACCATCAACAAGGGCATATGGGACAACCTGCAATCTGAAGTGTCTTCTTTTGGTCTTGTTCATCTCTAGAGGGCATAGACCTGTGCTTAGGAAGTGCATTATGTCTTGGGTCCAGCAAGGAGTGAGGACACCATCATTTTCCTTTTGAGTGCTTCCTTGCTCATGGTTGTCTTGCAACGCCAAAACAACCTCCTTCTCATTGCATGCTTCCTTGTGTTTGTTCAAGACCAGCTGCTCACACAATCCTTTTCCTCTGACCAACTTGGTGACTTTGATCTCTATGTCATACTCCATGACACGAGTAATCCAACCTGCTCTCTTTTCATTTAGGTCTTTGTTGAGGAGGAAGTCTTTAACTCCCACATGAGAAACCAGCAATTGAACCTTGTTGTTTGAAACTAGATGCTTGAATTTCTTCAAGATCCTGATTATTACAAGAACATGATTCTCAATGAAAGAATATCTCACCTCATAGTCCTCCAAGCTTTAGCTGAAGAAAGTAATTGGCTGCTCATCATTGTCTTCATTCTGTTGTACCAAAATTGTAGAAATAGTATCATCACCCCCAAATGCATAGAGGATGAAATCCTTGGAGAAATCTAGGTTAATGAGAGTTGGGGCTTGAGAGATGGCTTCTTTGATTGCTTCAAAACTTTCCTTGCCTTCTGCTATCCATTTGAAAGCCATTCTTTTCTTTAACATCTTGGTGATAGGCTTGACTAGGGCTGCAAAATTTGGGACAAATCTCCGAACAAAATTTATTCTCCCCAAGAAACTTTGAAGGGCCTTCTTGTGGCTTGGCAATGGTAGTGCTCTTATGGCTTCAACTCTTTCTGGATCAATTGCTAATCCTTCTTTGGAGACAATGTGGCCAAGGAGTTTTCCTTCATGGGCTAGAAAAATACACTTTTTAGGATTCAAGGATACTCCAAATCTTTTGCACCTTTGGAACACTTGTCTCAAATGAAAGAGATGGTCTGCTGCATTTTTTGAAAAAACAGTGATATCATCAAGATATATCAGCACCATGTTGTTAATCAAATCCTTGAACGCCATGTCCATTGCTCTTTGGAAAGTAGCTCCAGCGTTGGACAGCCCAAATGGCATTTTCTTGTATGCATAAGTTCCCCATTTGGTTGTAAAGGCTGTCTTGAACTAATCCTCTTCTTTCACCATAATCTGATTGTACCCCGAATAGCCATCAAGTAATGAAAACCTCTCAGAGCCAGCAACAACTTGTAAAATCTGCTCCATAGAAGGAAGTGGATAATGATCCTTGAGAGATGCTCTATTCAAATCTCTGAAGTCAACACACAATCTAATTTCCCCACTCTTCTTTCTAACTGGAACCAAGTTGGCCACCCAACTAGAATGCTTGATAGGGAATATGATTCTTGACTCTATCAACTTATTCAATTCTTTTCTCATGAGAGGATCCATGTGTGGATTGATTGGCCTTTGTTTTTCTTGATGGGTTTAGTACTTGGATCCAATTCAATGGTGTGTTGAGCTAACTCAAGATTGAAACCTTTCAAATATTCATAACTCTAAGAAAACACATCAGGGAATTCTTGACAAAGCTGTATGAACTCATACCTTTCTTGCTCAGTTGTCACTTTACCAACTTGGAGTGATTTGCCTTCTTCCACCAAGATGGACACTGAATCTTCTCCCTTGACTTGGATGTTTTCTTTCTCCTTCCTAAACTGATCATTAGGATTGAAAATGGACTCCAAAGTAATAAGTCCCTTTGGTAGTTTGTTGGTTCTCAGCTGTACCACTTGGTCACCATACTGCTGCTCCAACTTTTCCTAATTTTTAGCTAAGAACTCAGCCTCTTCTTGTAAGAAATGGATGATTTGTTGATCATTTTCGAACACTTGCCAACTTACATTGTTGTCTGGCACTGAAGGCCTTACAATCACATGGATGTTTGGCTGTACCTTATCCTTTTGGATGCTTTCAACAACATCAAAGGCTGCTCCAACTGCTGCAACTCGTCAGTAGCTTGGTTCTCTTTTCTAGGAATGGATTTGATGCCAAAGCCCTCAAAATCTTCAATGAGGTCCCACACCCTATTTTTGTAGCACTTGAGTAGATCATTCTTGACAGCATGCTGCCCCTTAACTTGGTTGACAATCAACTCACTGTCACCAAAGACTTGTAAGTTCTTTATTCCTCTCTTGATTGACCAATGCAATCCTTGTATCAAAGCTTCATATTCAGCAGTGTTATTAGAGCATGCAAACTGAAATCTAAAAGTTGAATAATACTTAACTCCTTGAGGTGAAACAAGCATAGCTCCCCTCCCGCACCTTTTCTACTCCTTGATCCATAAAAACAACTACCATACCTCATTGTCATCCTTGTGGTTTGGCTTGGTGATGCTAGGAATAGGATGATTTTCTTCATGCATGCAATAGAATCCTAGCTCAGATTCTTCTATTTCTTGATAAGGATCAAAAGCATGCACCTTGTTTGCCCATTCATCAAGAGTTAGATCTGGGATACTTCCAACCTTGGTGTCAACTTCATCAGTGCTTGGATAATCCTCTTGATCAAATGTTGAACAATTGGTATTGATCTGGCTTGGAGTGTAAGGCTCAATGTGAAAGTTTGCAATAGGCTCAGATCTGATCGTGGCTTTAGTTCCATATCTTGTTCTGAACAACATGTGTGTCCAATCAGTAGATAAGTACCCTCCAATCTTAGCTGTGAAATCCCTTGACAGACATAGGGCAAAGAGTGGTGGAAGATCTATTACTAAGACATCTTGTAAAACAACAACGTTGGGGCATGCATGCAAAGTAAGACTCAAGTTTTTTATCACTCCAACTGTTGTTACTGCTGTCCCATCCAATTGCACTACCCCTTTGGATATGACTTCATATTGAAGCCCCAACTGATTAGCTATTTGCTTGGGCATTACTGAACTACTTGCCCCGAATCAATCATGTAGTTGTGTACTAATTGGTTTCCAATGATCAATGAAACATAGAATGGAGGGGGCTTTAACATTTTACCTTGCTATCCTCCATGATTCCCCTCAGTGGGCAACATTTGTGAGTACCTTCTCATGCCTTTGTCTTGCTGATTTGAAGTTGACCAGTCCTTCATGGCAGCTTGTAGAAAATCTCTTTGGCCAGGGATGGATAGTGATTCCCACATTGATATGTTTACATTTGTCTTCTTCATCGATCAATGATGTTGAATGGAGATGAAACATCTCTCTCTATCCCTTGGATTGTACATTCATTCCTTGCACATGGGCGGTAACATAACTAGCATCTGATTTGGCCTAGGTGTTGTTTTAGGTAGTCCTTGCGTGTTTGGAATTGCATTTTGTTTGCCAATAATTTGTGGAGTGATAGAAGATTGTGGATTACTTGGAGCCAATGGTTGTTCTTCACCCAAATTTCTCCTTTTTGACCTTGTGTTGGCTACAACACTTTGGGGAATTGTTTGATTCATGCCACAAAAATCTTCTACTTGCCAGTTTACAAGTGTGGTATCATTTGGAGCTGATTGTTGCTGGAATGTTTCTTGTTGGTTATTTCCTTGACTCCCTTCACCCTCCACACTAGTTGTAGTCACCATTAATGCTTGATTTAAGGCATTTTTGAAGCACATAGATCAAGTTGTGAGGTTTATTGCATGGGAAACACCAATCATACTCTTGAGCTATGTTGTTTTGCACTGGCACTATTGCTTTAGAGGTAGATATAACATTGGGATTATAGGGCTGAAATGGTTTGTTGGCGGGAGGTATTGTTTGATTTTGATTTGCAATCGGATTGGGTGTTCTTTGAGGCTGGTATGGCTGCTGTTAGGAAGGTCTAAAACCTTGCTTGAGGTTGGAAAGAAAGTCTAAAACCTCATTTGAGGCACTAGAAGATGGGCTTCTAAACTTGGATAAAATGGCATTGGGGGCTCTCTAAACTTGAATCAATGGCAGGAGCTAGCTTTCCAAATTGAATCAAACAATTTTCAACTCTAATGGCAATGCTATAAGCAACAAGGATAGTTGTGCCTCCCATGGATTGAATCAACATAGAAATATCAAAATTTAAAGCTTTAAGGTAATATAGAAAAGTACCTTCTGTTGTTGGCCTTACTGCCACTGGAATTCTCTCCCAAGTCATTTGAAACTTGAAGTTGAAGTCAGTCAACTGCTCATTGGGAGCTCTCTTGATGGTTGTCAACTGTTCCAAAAGGGACAAGTTATCTCCCTTTTCTCCAAACTACTCATGGAGGGCTATACATAGCTGGTTCCAATTTTGAATAGAACCTAAGGCAAGACTCCTGAACCATTGCAAAGCTTTCCTTTGAGTGAAGATGCTAGAAGTTTAACAAAGAACTTGCATCTCATTAATCTCATGGATTACACAAATATTAGCAATATCCTTAACATGATCACTAGGAGTGGTCTGATTCTCTCTAGTAAAGTATGGAATGTTCTTCAATGCTACAACTAGGATTGGATTTTGTGCATTGAGAGCAAGTGGGCTGCTGCCAGTGAAGTTTACATAGGGGTTGTGTTGTGCCATTCTGATTGGCCTTAGAACCCTTGTGGATTGAATGAAAGGCCTACCAGGTGGAGGAGTTGATAGAGTTTTGTTTGGTGGAGATGGAGACCTTTGAATTCTCCTCCCTCTTTGCCTTCTTCTTGGAGATAATCTGCAGATACTCAAACAACACCTCTTCTTCTCCAACTCTTGACCTTGTGGTGATTCTTCTCATGATTTTTAGGTCTACACTGCTAAAACCAGCTGATTCTTCTTCCTTGAGTCGTCACGATGTACAATTTAGGGCTCTTTTAAGCAAGAAACTTGCAAAAATGCACATCAATTTTGTTGCAATGAAGATGAAGACCTCTAAGGTCCCACCGGGCATGCAAAAACTATTGGTGCCAATCAGCAGCACCCTCGGATGAGATTTCTAGTTTGACACTTTGGACATCCAGTGTGATTGCACAACATTGAGTCTTTTCCCCAAGTGTGGGACTAGTAAAATGGGAAAAGAATCTCTAGATTAGAGGCCAGGTTCCTCAACTCCTCTGATCAGGTGTATTACTTACAAGTTGCAGAGGTTTTGAATTCAAGATCCTACTCTAAATTCCAAGGGGACAGAGATAGAGAATGTAAAAACTGAAACTAATGCTAATAAGGTGATGCACCAAAGGAATGGTGAACATTCTTTACTTCTGCAAATAGACACAGGTCATAGAAATGTAAAAAACATCATGCAAAAACTGATAAAATGTAATGAAAGGTCAGAAATGAAGCAAAACAACACAAACAGAGGATTGAAAACTCATTCACAGAGCTTGCATTGTCATTTCCAATATCAAAACACATGCATTACAACATCTGAGAGGTAGAAAATAGGTTACAGTCTTTGAAGAGGTCTGATATTCCACAAAATCACTTTCTAAGGTGAAAAGGGAGCCTGCAATGCATGAAAAATGTCCAACCACTCAAAAATGAGCCAAATCTAGCTTTTACAATGCAAAAACCGAGCCCAGGAGAGAGAAACGTGGGAAAACATGAGAGAGCTTCAACCACCGACCAAAAATGCAATAAAACAACATGGGCATCCTTACAGGTCCATTCCCTAACATTTTTCACCATGTTGGGAGAGAAAATGCGAGCCATTCTTCATTAAAAATGGTGGTTGAAACGTCATTTTTGTTCATTACCACGTGCTTGAGGCATTTTTCAATTTTCTCTCTCCAAACTCCAAAATAAAAATTGACCCTGAAATCTTGTAGAGAATTTCACCAGCTTTCCATTGATATAAAGAACACGAAAAATTGAGCTCTAGATCGAAAGTTATGGCCATTTGAAAATTTAGGGCAAAATAGGGCCAAAACGGGTTGGCGGGCCAAAAATTTGAAATTTTCCCACTTTTTGCATTTGGGAAAATTTCCCAAAAAATCCCCACACTCCACCGCTCCTGGTGCCACATGGCATGTTTTGATTGGACGCGGGCCTTTTGCGCTTCATTTTCCACCGTTTTGGCCATTGGAAAATTTTCCAAAAATTCTCTACCGTAGCCGATGACTTGAGGACACATGGCAAGATGTGATTTGCACAGGAATTTCCTCTTAAATTTTCTGTCACTGTTGACCATTTTCCTCGTTGGACATGTGGTAGAACCCTATTGATGTGGGCTTTTCCTTCAAATTTTTCCCGAGCCTGTCTTGCAGATTTTTTGCCACCACTAGACACGTGGCAAGATCCCATTGGCTCGCGTTTAGGGGGTAGACTTTCCCTTTCAAATTTTCTCGCATTTTTCTTTGGGAAAATTTCCAACTTTTCCCCACATTCCGCCAAAGGTCCTAGGACACGTGGTGGGCTCCCATTGGACATGGGCCCTGGGGGTTAACCTCTCTTTTGTGCTTACCTTTGGGAAAATTTCCCAATCTCCCCCGTGTTCCACCGGCTTGACCCCGGGACACGTGGCAAGCTCTCGGTCAGTTGGTGGGGTGGTGGGCCAAATATTTCTCCTTTCCTCTCACCAAAACACTTCACCAAATTTTTAAATCTTCCTCCACAGTCCGCCAGTCCTAGGACACGTGGCATCATTTGATTCACCTGCCTTTTTGGAGATTTTTTATGGCGCCAACACTTAGTCAAATTTTTCATTTTAACTCCACCCTCTGCCACTCCTTTCCTCTAGAGACATGTGGCACAATGTGATTGGATGCGGGCCTGGCATCGAAAATTTTTCTTGTATCGACCCTTAGGAAATTTTTCTAATTTCTCCCCACTTGGACATGTGCGTAAAGATCCAATTCATCGGAGGGCCTTCAGGGGTGAAATATTCCTTTTGAAAACTTGCTAAATCACATGGTAAAATTCCAAGTTTACCTCCACCCTCACCCTTCCATGGACACGTGGCCTCATCTTATTAGTCATGGGCCTTTTAGGGGAAAATTTTCCACAAAATCTCGCCAAGCCATAACTTCAAAATACGTGGAGTTAGGAGGAAAACTTTACCTTCTCGGAAAGATGAGAAAAAGCTCTATCCAATGGTGCTATTTAAAGAAGTTTTGAGTGCCCGAAAAGAAAAAATTATGACTAAGGCACAAGAGAGGGAAGAATGAAGGGAGTTAGCCACAAAATGAGCAAGGGGCACATTTTGGATAACACTCACTTAAAAACACAATAAGAGATAGATCTAATCTAATAGGCTAAGCTAGAATAGAATCCAAAGGTCAAATGATTGGTTCTGGGTCTCTGCAGGTCTGATAAAGGTCTCGGGTAGATCACAGGTGAGTGAGGGTGAGGTAAAATTAGGTGGGTAGGTCTTTGTTTAAGGATGTGTGGGCAAACACAGAGACCGGTGTCGGTCAGGGGTGACCGACGGCGGTTAGGTATAACCGGTGCCGATTACTATGAGATCTGGAAATGTCATAGAATAGGGTTTTGGTCTCCTTTGTGATTACAACAAAGGATTTTGGTTGGTCGGGACGAGGTATTGGGTGACTGGAGTAGGATTTTGTGAGGTTTTAATGGGTCTATGGAGGTGAAAATGTTGGAGAAGGTCAATAGGGAGCAAGATAAACAATGGGTGATAAAATAATGATGAAATGAAATAACTAGGAAAGTATGATGTTGTACTTACTTGGATTTTGTTCCTAAAGGTCTGTGTGTGAAGGATGGAGGTGTTGATGATGGGTTTAAAGGCTGCAAGTGATCACCAACTGAAGAAAAGCTTCTGCATGGGCTGCATGCACACTCCTCTTTTCTTGGTTGGATCAGATCATGGTTGGGATGGTTATGTGCAGAGAAGATGCTCAATCTCCTTCCTTGGATGTGAGTTTTCACTAGAATTAGCTCTCTGAAGATGTGTTATCTCTCTGAGATGTGTTCTTTCATCAAATTTCTCCCAAAGTTTTTCCAACTTCCAAGTTCCAACCTTGAGAATAAGGTTGTTTTGGGTTAAAAGGGTAACCGATGGTGGTCCGGCTTAACCGGCGATGGTTAGGGGTAATCGACGTCGGTCAAGGTGGGATTTCCTAGGTTTACTAAACTTAGGAGATCCTCCTGATTTCCTCGGATCTCATGTCATTATCCTATATTAGATTAGACTCATTCTCTTGTGAGCATGCGGGAATGTGGTTAGAGGGAATGTAGGCATTGATTTTTAGGGTTTGGGTAAGTCTTAGTTAGTTATGGGAACTTGCTAAGAATAGGTCTTAGGTTGAGTTAGCTTGGTGAGGTGTCTAAGTGAACTATATGTGTAGATATTATTTAAATAAGATATATTTAAATAATGAATATAGTGAGGATAATGCATTAATTTAATTAAATTAATTAAATTAATATTAGTGGGGTGAAGGGGTCATGGCTAGGTAAATGTAATAAAGGGTGCTTATATGTCAAGGGACAAAGGGGGAGTGTGACCTAATTTTAGTGTCTACATTTTGCCCCTTTTTGTTGCATAGCTTGTATTGGTAAGCGATGCTAACAAAAATAAGATGTGGTTGCCCCATGTGAGGGTGAAGGTGATCCCCTCAAACCAGAACTGATGAGGTAACAGGTTGAAGTGGTGAGTGGTTTGATAAAAGGTAAATGTGAAGAAAAGGCAAGTGGGTACAGGGAAAAAGGAGTGAAAGGTCTACTTGGGAAATCTAGGTAATGGGTCAGGGTCAAAGGTAGCAAAATCAAAATGTACGCACATGTATAAACTGCAACGTACTAGGTTAAAGAGTAAGCAAACTCTACATCATCTAAGGTCGATAGGTTTATCCAAACAAGGTTGAAGTGAATCCGGTATCCAAGGTATAGGATAAGGTCAGGAAGCACAACGTAGGTTAGGTGCATGAACATTTAGGTATGTTCCGGTACACCAAAGGTAGGGTCAGGATAAACGGTCACGGCAATAGGCTAGGTAAGGTCATTAGGTCAATCAACACAGGTAACAGTTCCGTAAGGTATAGCGAACACATGAGGTCAAAGGTCACTAGCGATGGTCTAGGTCCAAATATCTAGGTCATAGCATGGGTAAGGCCAAGGTAGGGGTAAAATAATGAGTCCCCAAAGGAGGAAAAATGGAGGTAGTAAATGAGGAGGTCAGGAAGGGTAAGGTTATGGGTTGGGTAAAGGGTGGATGGGGTAAAGGAGCAAGGTAAAGGGTCGGGTAAAATGGAAAAGTAGGGGCAATGTGTAGGTAAGGGTGACCGATGGTGGTCATGGATAACCAATGTTGGTATAGGAAAACTAGCGATGGTTAGGTAGGGCATGAGACCGATGTCAGTCTAGGGGAACCGACGTTGGTTAGGTTAGGTTTTGTATAAAAACAAAAATATGCAATTTTTAATATTCATTTGTGAATTACGAAGTGAAGAAAGGACAAAAAAGAGAGAAAAGTGAGAAAAGAATCTGGAGGAAACAAGACAGTGAGCTAGTAGTGTGAGTTGATAGTGGTTGGGTTGGTGAGTAACGGGTCCACGAGATCTTTGTGAGGATTCATTGGTTAGGAAGTGTGGGTAGATATTAATGTGATGGCAGAGGTAGGGAGAGGGATCGGCGGACCACCACACGTGCTAGATGTGCCATCGAGACGGTGATGCGCAAGATGAGAGTAAGCGCCTAACTCTTTAATGTTAATTAGATAAAGTAGAGGTGTAATAGTTGTTTATTTTTGGGTTTTGTGGGTGTTTGTATTTTGTGGGCGGGAAAAAAGTTAAATCAGGTATGGGGGAAAATGGGCAAAAAAGAGGGGGTAGGAAATTGGATAGGTGGGGTGGGTAGGGGTTTTGGGGTAGTGTAGGTCATTGTAGGTGGGGAAAAGGGATAGGTGTGAGGGTTTTTTAAAAAAAAGGGGTTTGGGAAGTCATGGATTTTTCCATGACAATGACCAACAGATCGGCTCATCAAGCTTGGCCGGCATCGGCATTGGTCGGGTAGAACGGATCGGTCACCTAACAGGTGACTGATGCCGGTTATGTGGTAACCGTGGTTAGTCAAGTTGAACCAGTATCGGTCACCAAATAGGTGACCGATGCCGGTTTAAGGGTGACCGGAGTTAGTTAGGATGAACCAACACCGGGGATTTTAGGCAAAAGGGTCCAAAAAATGATGTAGGTTAGGTGGTTGAGATGGGTAAGGTAAAAATAGGGTGGTGGGTAATGATAAGTGATGAATAAGGTCATGGTAAAGGTAGATTAATGTTGTGCTTTGGATTAGATGTAGGGTCGATCGCACACATATGAGATAGGGTTCCGCCACTATTGGTGACATTATGTGGTCTAGCAAGCCCTTTGGAGATGCAACACATGGAGGCAATGGGCTTGAGTGGCATTCAATGCTACCGACATGCTTTGTTTGGTAGCCTAGTTTGATGGTCATGCTCATCGATAGATGGGACTCCGCGACCAACACGTTCCACCTTCCAACGGGTGAGATGACTATCACCCTGGAGGACGTGTTCCAGATTCTAAGGTTACCCATATTGGGGCCTAGGTGTACTCTATCTCCTCCGAGGCCTCAGAGGAGCTGATCGGGATAGTATTTGGTGAGGGGGTGGTGGAGCTGAGCTTCCATAGTGCTAGTTTGAGCTATGACAAGATGTACCTAGCCCATCCGGATGAGACAAGGCTAGTAGTTTTGTTGATGGAGGCAGTGTGTTGCTATGCACTACCTAATGTAGAGGGTGGATGCTTTCCCCATCATTGATGGGGTTCTCCATGATATGATGTGCATGAGACATGGTTTTCTGAGCACTAGCATTCTTGGTGCAGATAGCATATGGAGTTTGTGGACGTTGGGTGGTTACACATTCATCCATTGGGGTTACAGCACATAGTTTAACCTATAGGGATGCCCTGAGATATGCATTCCCACCAATATGTGTGTGGGTTGGGATACAGAGAGATGGTGACATCGCTTGAGGAGAGAGGATGGAGATAGGATAGGCCGACATATGATGTGGCCCATTTTTGGTAGTTATTGGAGGGGTTGTCCTGGAGTGGAAATTATCTAGAGGCCATATGTGGGATTCCCTCATATAGGCACATGCATGAGGAACTAGCCGAGCTCCAATAGAGAGAGGTGGATATAGGGTCACCACCACGAGGATGAGATGATCCCGGCGACAAGGTCCGACAAAGCAGCTTCAAGCTTGTATAAGATATTCCTCCACCCTTCCCACAGTATCGGAGAGATGACGTGGAGAGGCCTCTCCCTCTACCATAGCCTACAATGCCTACGAGAGAGGAGTAGTTAGTAGATTAGTGGATTGATAACGCCTATGTATAGATAGGTATAGGCATTTGGTGGCGTGGCTTAGTTACAGAGCCATACCCCCAAACCAAGGAAGCCAAACCTAGCTACCATGACAAGTAGGTGACAGAGAGATGCCCTACAGGAGGTAGTGACACTAATCACACAGATAGGTATATTTGGACATACGCTGGAGGGTCATAGGCAGAGGTAGCAAGAGCTACGAGTATAGGTGGCCAATCTACAAGCCCGGATGATGGTGGAGGCAGAGGGGTGGAGGGAGGAGATGGAGACAAAGATGGTTAGGTGACAGCCTTATATGGCTCGTGGGCAGATTATAGATTTTTGGCCACATCCCAAGCACATAATTGGGGTCTTACAGGCCCAGATATAGTCATAGGGGACAGGGGCACCACCACAGCATAGGAGCTGGTCCCACCACAGAGGGAGTCGGCACACAGGCAGGGCAGGCGATCTCAGGGGCCAAGACCTATGGGACCACCACAGACCATGCCTATATCTAGGTTACATGATGCCCTAGGTGAGGCGAGATATTATCAGGACTAGCTCATGGCAGCTAGGATAGACTTCCTCTCTTACAGAGACTACATAAGCATAACATGAGACATCCAAAGTGAGAGGACAAGATCCCACACACATAGTGTGGAGAGCACATGAGGTCCATGAGCTCGAGGCCTCGATTGCAGGTGAGGCCCACCAACACATGGTGACCAGAGCTCAAGATGATGTGCTAGATGCCACCAAGGGTGTAGGGGACACAGAGATGGATGGACATCCGGTGAGATGTCCGATAGAGCCACCCTGAGTTTTGATGTATATTAGTGATTATTTTGATATATATGGACACAGGGAGGCTAAGGGTGTAGGTGAAAGCAGTTAAGATGGAGGATGTATCCAACATTTTTGATGTTTGTAATATGTGGCCACCTAAGTTTTTGTATATTCATTCATTTATTTGATATATGATGATCGTGCGATGACATTTTATATGTATCAGCCTGACATTTTGAGATGATGACCATGATGATGAGATATGCATGTATTTTGAGATACACATTTATTTATTTATATGATGAGATTCATGGTATTTTGTGATGTGTTAATATGCTTATGAGATATTGGTTTATGGCTTGTGTTAAATGAGATATGGATGTGTTATTTTGATATGGATGGAAATTAGGTGAGTTAAGCATGATGGATTTAGGTTAGTTTAGGCATGGATGGAGTCGAGTCAGTTAGGCATGGATCGAGTCGTGTTATAGGCATGGATCGTTAGGTTGGTTAGGCATGGATCGAGTCAAAGTTGGTTATTATTCATTATTTATGTTTGGCATGATGAATGATACTATGGGTCATATGTGAAATGTTGTATAATCTATGCATAGTGATGATAGAGGATGGTAGGTGTAATAAATGTATAAAATGGTAAACAACTTGTTATGTATGTGGCTTAATTTCCAATTTTGTTAGAAAAGGGGAACTAAGTGAAATGTGGGGTAAATGGTGAGTTAGGCATGGTTGAGAATTGTTTAGGGTAGAGAATGGCCGAGCTAACCTCCAAGGGCCCCATGCCCTCGGAGTGCTGCCTACATAGTCCCGGAAAAAAGGGACCTCAGGCCGATGTAGTTCTCCCATGAGCTAGGGAAGAATATGAGAATGAGTTGGTAGGTTTGTGGGCATGTAGTGGGTTTAGGTTTAATAGGTGTGGGTAGATTATAGGTAAAATGTTGTAGGTGAAGGTGATTATGGTGAAAGGGGAGGATTACCCCAAAGGTAAGTGTTGAGGACCAAGTCCTGTATAAGGTAATCAAAATGTAAACAAAGATGGTTAAAAGATAAGAGGGGGCAATAAAGCCACCTGATTGGGTAGGATCATACCAAGTAGATCATACCTTGAAGGGGGTGGTGAACACAAGACCCGAAAGGCATTACATGATTAACTGTTCTACGGTGAAAGTAGTCACAGGATCACCAAATGTCAAAATTCCAAGATGTCCCTTGAGGCGATTTAGGAAATGAGAGTGGAAATGGTAAGGTGGGTGAAAGGTAGTTAATTGTATATGTTTTGAGTGATAGGTCTTTTGGGCAAGAGGTCCGAGGTCACAATGGGCAAGTCCATGACTAAAAGGTTTTTTTTTTTGATAGAATGATCGATGTGGGAAGTCTATATGGGATAAATAATATGGTACTCCTTGAGGTCTTCGTGAAGCTGATCGATGCGGAAGCTTCGGTTTCTCTCATTTTTTTTTTTGAAAGCTTCACATAGTTGTCCTTCGAGGGAGCAATCTATTTATAGTAGTAATTTGTCAAGAGGAAGATGTCCTTTTGAGGGAGTCATATTTTTATTAGAAGTTTGACTCAAGGAGTTTGGTCCCATTGGAGGTCTTTGAAATCATGGATAAGACCAAGGTGAAGGATAGGACTCTTGTTCAAAAGGCAAGGTGGAATGACCATGGGATCTCATCTAAAGGTAGATGAAAAGTATCCATGAGAATCATGCTATGTGCAGTGCCATGGTACACATATTCAAGAGAAGATAACAAGTGATGGGTACTCACATGATTCTTGTTTAATCGTTAGGGAGGTGTATGAAGTGGATAGTGCTCAAGGGATGAGCCTGTAAAGAGACAAAGGGTGAGGTAGGACAACGAGTCAACAATAGAATGGTCGAAGATGCAATGCGTTAAGGGGCTCAAGTTCGGTTTACCCTCAAGTGAGGACAAATGATAGGCACCCGATCCATAGGTATGAGTTACGATGTATGGTCCAAGCCAATTAGGAGTGAATTTTCCTGTTTACTTTTTTTTTTCTTTTGGTTACGTGTTGATTTTATTTCAAGACAAGGTCACCAACTTGGAAGGTTCGTTCATGAACACATTTGTCATAAGCACATTTGATACATTGTTGGTAAACTTGAAGGTGATCCAGAGCATTAAGATGACGTTCGTCTAATAACTCTAGTTGTGTTAAGTGGTCCTGACAAAGTCATCATCAATAAGCATGTCATGGAGAGAAATGCGGAGTGAGGGGATCTAGACTTCGAGAGGCAAAATAGCCTCTGTACCATAGACCAGAGAAAAGGGTGTGGCCACAGTGGAAGTGTGAATACTAGTGCGGTATGCCCATAGGGAAAAAGGAATGTGTGTATGCCAATCCTTCCCAGTATCATCAACCACTTTCATGAGAATTTTGTTGAGGGTTTTGTTAGTGGATTCGGCTTGGCCATTGGTTTGTGGGTAATAAGGTGATGAGAAACTAAGTTGAATGCCAAGGCATCGTAAAGTTTTTGTAGTGTTTTGTTTTTGAATTGTTTTCCATTGTCAGTGATGAGGTGATGAGGAACACCAAAGCGACAAATGATGTGATGGTTAATGAACTCACATATTTTCTCGACTTTTGTGGAGATGAGTGGTATGGCTTCCACCCATTTTGTGTAGTATTCGGTAGAATTATGATCCATTGATGGTGTTGGGAAGAATGAGGATTGATTTCTTCGACAAGATCCAAACCCCATTGAGAGAAGGGCCAAAGGTCACGAGAGCGACCTATAAGGCATGACTAGGTGTATGATGAAGGTTGGAGTGTTGTTGACATTTCACACAATGTTTGACATAGTCACAACAATCATGGTTAAGGGTCAGCCAGTAGTAGCCTAGGCAAAGAATACGCTTAGCAATAACAAGGCCACTAAAGTGACCTCCACATATGCCATCATGAACCTCCTTAATGGTATAAGGAATTTCAGAACTTGTGAGGCATCGTAAGAGAATACCATCAAAGCCACGCTTATAGAGGAGTCCCCCCAGGATAACAAAATGGGAGACCTTTTTAAGGAAGGCGCGTTGTCTGTTATGGGTGAGATTAGGAGGTAAGATGGAGAGGGAAAGGTAGTTGGAGTATTGTTTATACCAAAGGTCACTTGGTCAGGGGTGTCATTTCTGATTGAGTAAACATCATGAGGTAAATAAGAAGGTGAATGGAGGCATTGTATGGTGACAAATATTTTGGAATCGGTAGGGGAAGTGGGTATTTGGGAAGCTAAGCAGGCCATGGTATCTGTAAATTTTTTTGTTGAACGTGGGATGGTTTGAAGGGTGTAATGATCAAAGGTGGTCAAAAGTATGTCTACATGATGTTTATACTTTTGAAGTATCTCATTATAACATTGGTACATACCATTGACTTGGTTTATGACCAATTGTGAATCACCAAAGATGTGGATTGATTTGACATCTAGGGCATAGGTGGCCTGAGAGACCTAGTATGAGCGCTTCATACTCAAAAATATTGTTGGTGCATTCAAAGTCTAGTTTGAAAGACAAAGGCATGGGTTCTCCATCTAGAGGAATGAGGATAACACCAGCCCCACCCCCACGCTGACACTTGGAACCATCAAAGAACAATGTCATTTGGTAAGGGGGTTCATCTAGGAAAGAGTAGCAATTGACTCATCGAGAAAGTCAAAATTAGAGGGTTGGTCCCCGGTAAAAATAGGTGTGTCAGCCAGTTGGTCGGTGATAGCCTAGCCCTTGATGGACTTTTGGTGAATGAATTTGAGGTCAAGATTAGCTAAAAGCATAAGCCATCACACGACACGCTGATTTTGATAAGGTTTGGCATACATGAAGTGTAAAGGATCGTGTTGGTCACAACATAGGTTTTGTGGTTGAGTAGGTAATGGCGAGTTTGGTGGCAATGAAAACTAAGGCTAAGCAAAGCTTTTCTAGATGGTTGTATCAGTTTCATAGTCCAAAAGAGTATGGCTTATGTAATAAACCACCTACTCCCTGTGTTGTTCATCGCGATGAGCGAGCATGGCTCCCAAGGAATGATCGGTAGCTGATATGTATAGGTAAAAAGGTTGATCATCTTTAGGTGGAATGAGTATGGTGGTTGGAGAAGGTATTGTTTTAGGGCCTCAAAATCTTTGTGATAGTCATCATCCCATTTAAAGGAGACATCCTTCCTAAGTAGATGATGAAATGGTTGACACCGATCAGATAATTGTGAAATGAAATGGTGAATGGACTGTAATTTACCTTGCAGGCTACGGAGTTGTTTAAGGTTAGTGGGTGGAGGCATTTCCAGAATGGCCTTGACTTTAGCAGGGTCAACTTCTATACCACGGAGGGAAATAATAAATCCCAGGAGTTTTCCTAAGAGAACCGTGAAGACACACTTTTTAGGTTAAGGCGATGTAATATTTAATGAGGTGGTCAAATATGGTTTCAGGATGACGACGAGGTGCTCAACGCATGATTTTAGATTTGGCCAAGAGATCATCCACGTAATCTTCCAATATGTGATGCATGATATCATGGAAGATGTAAGTCATAAAGATGTTGATATGTAGCACTAGCGTTTTTAAGGCCAAAAGGCATGACTCGATAGCAAAAGGTTCCCCAAGGGGTAATGAATGTGGTCTTGTGTTGATCTTCTAGGGCAAGCAAAATTTGGTTATAACCCGAGAAGCCATCCATGAGTGAGAGCATCTCGTGACTAGTGGTGAGGTCAACCAGTTGATCAATACCAAGCAAGGGAAAGTCATCTTTCGGGCAGGCTAGGTTGAGGTCACAGAAGTCCATGCAAATGTGGAGTCCCCCTATTGCTTTAGTAATAGGACAATGTTAGAAATCCAATGAGGATAATCAATGGGTAAGATGAAGGAAACCGAAAGAAGGCACTGAAAGTTCTTCTTTGATGAGAAGAGCAATGCAGGGTGCATTTTCCTCATCTTTTGTTTGATAGGTTTGGCATCAGGAATGGTTATGATATTATGGACCACTATGGTGGGGTCAATACTGGCATGTCTACGTAAGACCAAGTGAAAGCATGGTTATGATCTCGAGAAAAGAAGTGATGGCTTCCTGTTCAGTAGCAAAGATCTAAAGATTGTCTGATCTTTAGGATGTGCGGGTCATCCTGAGTATGAATGTTGATCTCGATAGTTGATTCATTCAACATGGTTTGTGTCTCAGAGGGTAATGAATTGATGAATATATGAGTCTTCTGCACCAAGGTAGGTGAGTATGGATTCATCATCCTGACATTGAACGACATGTTAATGGTAGGTGTGTCATCATCAATCATCTCAGGATACAGAATGGAAGAGTGGAAGGGGCCTCACCTTCACGTTGATAAGTCAAAGGCCCCAAGGAAATGGTGTTTATGAAAAAAAAGTTAGGAGGGATAGAGTCAGGATCCATCGACTCCATTGGTGAGGGTGGTGATGAAGGTGGAGAAGGGCTAGGGTCCTCAATGAGTTCAATGCGGGCCTGTTTGGTAGGAGGTTCGGGAAGCCGATACCACTACTGGTCATTATGTTTATGGGTGGTACATGGAATAATGGTATGGCAGCCTTGCTCATAAAAGCCAAAACCAAAACCCTTCCACACATAGTGGTGTAGGAAGGTGTGGGTGAAATGATTGGTAAGTGATTGGAAGTCAATGCAAAAATGGGTGGGGTTGTGATGGTGGTTCAAGTGTGTAAGTGGTAGTATCAAGTCCCCCATAGGTGAGACTAGTACAAAGATGAGGAGGACCATAAAGGAGGCATTCTCCTATACGGTGATCATAGTGAGGGTGTTGGTGAAGGCTTCCATACTCGGAGTAAGGAATGTGTTGACACTATATAGGCGGTACTCCCCCAGAGTGAGGTTGAAAACACCTTCCAAGGGATCAATGGTTGGTATGTAGGTAGCTGGTATGGATGATGTGTCGAGGTCGATGCAAGAGGTGGAGTTAATGGATTGGGAAGCTAATGGGTCAGCCATGGAGGTTATAGCAGTGGTAGGAATAGAGGAGGTATGTGCGGTAAAAGCAGTGGCTATATTGGTAGGTGGAGGTGTAGGTGAAGCGGTAGTGGTTGCAGGAGGTAGATGGCTTGATAGGTATGAGCACATCATTGGGTCGATAAAGCATGTTGCATGTTTTGAAAGGTGATGGGTCAGCTGGAATGGTATAAGTGTGTCCTCATGTTCAAATTTCACACAACGATGCAAAGTGGAAGGAACGCAACCCATGACATGGATCCAGGTCTACCAAAAACAAGTTATATTGAATTCCCCTCCAAAACATAAAACAATTATGGAATAGTGTGGGGCCCACGAATGTGAAGGATGATAGTGCCTAGTGTGGAGGTGATAGCATCATTGAATGAATGCAACATGACCGGATGTTTATGCATGTAATTGTTAGGTATGTGCATTTGAGAAAATGCATGGGATGAAATGATGTTAATGCTAGCACCTCCATCAATCATCACATGGCGTACCTCGTATGTCATCAATGTGGACAAAGATGAAGAGGGTTAGGTCCGGGTCATCATTTTGGTGTGGCGTGATCTCCTCCTCTGAGAAGCTAAGGGAGGCCACTTGGTGAACAAGGTGAGGTGAGGATGAAGGTGGTAATTTGGTGAGAGAGGCTACATGATGGGGTGTGATAATGGAGGCTATGGGTGTAGGGTCATTGGGTAAAACCTCAATAGATTGAAGAACCTCCATGAGAGCTTGACGATGGGATTCTGAGGTTTGGATGAGGTCATATAAGGACATTTTGAGGGAGATTGGTGTAGTTGTTTGAGCATGGTGCGATGTGTGATGCCATTAGAAATGGGGTATGTGGGGCCACGAGATAGTGATTTTAGGTATGGGTGCAGATGGTATGTTGGGTATAGGATTGGTTGGTGGGTCAGCTGCCTTTTCTTTTCCCTTCACACGTGTAGTGACATGTACCATGTTGATTCGAGGGAAGTTGGAAAATGGAGAAGGTGTAGGGTGAGTGGTATAATGACATGAAGGGAAAAAACCTAGTGGAGGAGAAAATCCTTGTGAGGTCAGTTGGGCAACGACATTTGGGGTGGTGTGGCAAGTTCTCTGATGTGAACCATGTTAATTTCAAATCTTGAGGGTGGCTCTAGGAGTGTGAGGGTGGAGGTTGTGGTTGTTGAGTGGGCAATGTGGGAATGGGTGTTGGTGAAGCAGGATCCTCATCGAGAAGGTCATCATCATCAAAGTTGGTTTCTTGGTGGACACAATTGATAAGGATGGTTTTCAAGGCCTTGTAGCTCTCCACATCATGCCCTGGCACATGATGGTATGCACAAATTTTAGTATCATCAAACCCTTTTGGCTTGGGTTTGAGGGGTCATAAGGTCGAGTGGTGGTAATGTGATAATAGAAGTCTCAAGGAGGTTGGTTAAAATTTTGGCATAGGACCCTGTTAGTGGATCACAATGGGAAGTGAATGTAGGTTTGGGTGTAGGTGTGGTTGGTTGTCGGGAATTGTTTTTGGAAGTGTAGGAATGGGTCGAGCTATGGGTTTAGGTGCCGGTGTGGTTTGAGGTATCGGTTGGGTTCATTTGGGTAGGGGTACAATAGATGGATGGTAGGAGGGTGTGGGGTTGTTTTGACTACCTTGTTGTGGGGTAGTGGGGTTTTGTTTTTGGGTTAGCACCTTCTTGGGTAAAGGTGATGTGGGTGTATGAGGTCTAGAAGGAAAAGTAGATGGAGGAAGAGGGCGAGTTACCCATGGGGATAATGGGGGTGTTGTGAAGGTAGATGACACGGTCATGCTTGGGGTGTGAGGGACAATGACTGAAGTGTAGTGGGTAGTGAAGCAATAGCTGAAGGTATTGAGGTATTGGTGGTAAAGAGACTACAGTGTGGGTATGAGTCATGTTGTGTGTGCTGGTAGGTTAGAGGTTTGTGAGGAAGGAATGGGTTGTTGTGTTATTGGTTTATGGATGGGTGAAGGGTGCTTGACCATGTTGGGAAGCTGAGGTCTTAAGGTAGATGGGACAAGTGTGGGTGTGATTGGTGCGGTCGGGGTATGAGGTCGATGAGTTTGTTTCTTTGGTTTGGGTGTCGGAGTAGGTGTGGTATTGATGTTGGAGGATGTAGCTAAATCTAGTTTAATAGGTGGATGAGTAAGGCTGGTGGTCGGGGTGACCCCTAAAGTGGTAATAGGTTTAGTGGAGGAAAATGTTGTGGGTATGGGTTTGGGTTTAGATATAGGTCGGGTTATGGGTAAGGGTGTGGTGTGAGTGCTAACAGGTATCGTGGAAGGGGTTGCGACAATAGTGGTTGTATTTGGTTTGATGGGTGGAAATGTGTTTGGGTAGATAGTGGAGGTGTCATCGAGGGATCTCTGCATCTGTGTTGAGACAGGGAGTAAGAGGCGCCCCCATAGTAAAGCCCTATCCACATAATCTAAGTGATCACCAAACATGTGAGAATGACACATCTGTGGGTGGAGTTGGTGAGGACCTAATGGGAATTCCCATAAAATGTATCTTAGAGATGGGGAATTGGCCAGCTTCAGCTTCCGTGGGTAAGAGAGCTGAAAGTAGGTCTATTGGATGTTGGGTAGCCAATGGGGAATGCTCGCCAAGAGGCAAAGGTATCTCCACTGGGTCTATGATGGGTGGAAGAGATGATGGGGCTCCTCTATAAGTGGAGGAATGGATAGGTGCTCCTCTGCGGGTGGAGGAGGTAGTGGGTGCTCCTCTATGGGTGGAGGAGGTAATGGGAGCTCCTCTATGGGTGGAGGAGGTATAGTAGGTAAAGGCTCTCTAAGTGGTGAAGCTAGGGGTGAGAGGGGCTCGATGTTAGTGGAAGACTCCTCCATTGGTGATGAAGGAGATGAAAGGTGTTCCTCTATTGGTGAAGGAATAATGGAGGTTGGTTCCAATGTGGAAGGAGGATTTCGGCTAGGATTTCCTCTATGGAAGGGATGTGAGGTAATTAGAGAGGCAACAGTACCTCATTAAAGATTGTGTGAACCTCACGGGTATGGGTATCATGAGTGGATGTCTCACCGGTTTGATTGGATGAAGGGGCATGGTTGGGAAATGGTTTTTTGAAGATTTGTAGATTTTGGTTAGGGGTGGTGTTGGGATTATCCACAGTTAACTCACCTTTCTCAAGCATTTCTTGGACAATATTCTTAAAAGTGATGCATTTTCCATCACTATGACCCTTCACTCAGTGATAGTTACATAAATCATGCTCTTTATACCATGTGGGCATGGGGTAGCAGGGGTCAAAACCAAGTGTGTGGTTTTATGGGTGGAAGGGTGATGGCTCCAACTTTGATAAGCTTTTCTAAGATAGAAGAGTAAGGTTCCCAATTGGGGTATATTTTTGCTACTCTTGTCTTGAATCGAAAATCCTGGATAGGTGATAGATTAGATGAGGGTGTAGCTTGATTAGATGGATGTGTTGGGCCGGCCTTGAGTACCACTACATTAGCGGTACCCTTAGCCTTTGAATAATTGGTTGGTGGTTTGGAAGAAGAAGAGGTTTCATTCGACTTGAATGCTGAATTCTTATTTCGTAATTGGATTTTCTTCTCTTCGATGGCCCGAATCTCTAACTTTCGTGCCATAGTGAATGCCTCATCGAATGTTTAGAAAGTTTGGACCTACAAGGTCAGGGAGATATGTCTGCACAAGCTCGTGTGAAGAGCTCGATGAGTTTAGTTTGTGGCAGTTGAAGGTAAGTTGATTGATCAAGTTGCAACGAATGAGACAAAATTTGTGATAGATTCATCCTCGTACTGACGTGTGGAATATAGATCGGTCATGGTAACCTTCTTGGTGATATTGATAGAGAAATGATCCAAGAAAGCTTGGGCTACCTGATTGAATGAGAATATAGAGTGTTTGGGTAACCCACTATACCAATCTAATGTAGGTCTAGTGAGGGACATGGGAAAGGTTCTCAAAAGTAGGGCATCATCATGAGCGATCAGATAACACCCATGTTTGAATGAGCGCAAATGTTGTTGTGGGTCTTCCTTGCTATTGAAGTGGTTGAATTTAGGCATTTCCCAATGCACAGGGTATGAATGGATGGGAATGGATGGGTGAATAGGCTCATTACAAATCTCATCGTAGGTGAGAGTGTTATGGGAGCCGAAACCGATGCCTCTAGTGTCTTGCATCTTGTCCAACATCAATTTAATTAGGTCATTGGTGGGTTGTGATGATTGGATGCCTCCTATAGCATGAAGAGGTTGGTTTTGGGTATATAATGGGGGTGGCATTCCAGTGTATGGGGCTGCCATGTAAGGTGGTGGAGAAGAAGGTAGTGAAATAGGGGTACATACCCAATGAATAATAGATGAAACAAGAGGTTGTTGGTAGTATGTATATGGGGTGGAAGGGTCGTGGTAACCCTAGTGGCAATAGGGGCTAATGATTGTGGAATGGAAAGAACCACGTTCTAAAATGGGGTAGGAGTCACCGACACTGGAGGTGGGAATGTAGCTATAGGTATGTGTGAGACATGAGGGGAAGATGAGGTTGTGTTTGGGGTAGCCATCGATGGTATGGTGGATGTAATGGGTGCCACAGAGATAACATAGACGGCAATCATAGTGGGTATAGAACCTAACTATG
Source organism: Taxus wallichiana var. yunnanensis (assembly GCA_018340775.1). Classification (NCBI taxonomy): domain Eukaryota; kingdom Viridiplantae; phylum Streptophyta; class Pinopsida; order Cupressales; family Taxaceae; genus Taxus; species Taxus wallichiana. The sequence continues at coordinate 78,141,058 of CM031238.1, forward strand.
AAATGACTAGGGGTAACATGGATGCGGGAAGCACGGAGCCAGATGGGGCCGATGTGGAAGTGGGTGTGAGAGTTGGGGGGATAGATACGGCATGTCATATATCAACTGACCCGAGGCATCTCGAGTGGATGAGTGGGAGAGGTAAAACTGCAAGGCGGCAGGGTTCTGGTCAAGGAGTCATGTGAACTCCTCATCTCCTAGTAGTGATAGTAGTAGGCTGGATGGGATCCATGGTGGTGATAAAATAGAAGGTGGTGAAGGACTAGGTGGGAGTGGTTGGCAACTAGAGTGGAACACAAGGGCGCTTGCTTGTCTTCTGGGTCAAGCACCATGTGAACCAATATTGATCAAGTAGGGCTGCTTCTCTATAAATGACACATAGAATAACAGAATAATAGTGAATCTGGTGATAAAAATGGATGAAGTAACAAATGGTGGATGGAATGTGAAATAGGCTAACCGATACCGTTAGGAAAACCGACGTCGGTCAGGGGTAACCGCTTTCCGGTCACTATAGAAAATGGACAGTAAGTAAACAACGAGGCAGAAGGTAAAATCTGACAGGTATGCCAAATTCTGAAGATGTTTAAAATGTCAATGAGAATAATGACAGTGACAGAGACTGTGGAAAGTGGAAGAAAGTGAAGTGAAAATGTCCTTTTGAGTAGGTTAGCAAAAGGACCTGGAACCGACGTCGGTTGGGTATAACCGATGGCGGTCAGAGGTAATTGATGATGGTTACTGTGAAATTGAAACAGTGATGAAAGAAAGTGGTTGTGAATTAAAATTTGATGTGAATCGCACCTAGAATTTGGGAATGATGATGATATGGCCCAGTGCACTCAAATGAAGCTAAATACACCAGCTATGATGAGGAGCGCAAAGGATGAACAAAAAAGTGATGAACGTGATCTTTCACCTCAAAATGCAAGCCAAGTAGAAACACTAAGAAAATGTGATCCTAAGAGTGCCCTTTTCTATTATGTTTGTTTAGCTTATGCTATTTAGGACTGACACATGAATTGTGAAATAGAGTTTTTGGTGAGGATGGCTTCCTACAAAGAAGGAGATCTAAAAGGTGAGGTTTCAGGTATGTTATGGTGGGGGGGCTTCGCTTTGAAGTATGACTCGACAGAGCAGCGAGCTGGTGCCCACTGTGCCATGATCGTGTGATCACCTACAACTTCTTCCAGGTAGGATGTTGTTTAAGAATGTATGTATTTTGAATTTTTGTGTGGTTTGGTAAGACTCAGAGAAAGAGAAAAGGATAGAAGTTCTTTTCTATGATTCGTTTGTCAACCATCAGCTAGTCATGACTTCCAATGTATAGGTTGCCCTCAATTAATGTGAGCTAATGCAATAAATCAGAATGGAATGCAATTTTTTTAAACCCAAATCAAAATGTGAAATTGGATGACACAATAAGATGAAGAGGAAGAGGGATGCTCTTTCACTACAATGTAGAAAACATGAAGAAATGATTCTTTTAAATACACCAAAAGAAAAGTTTCCTTTAGAGCAAATAGAAAGAAGAATGTGGATTACCAGGAAGAAAATTAGTGTGTACACTTTTAGAAGGGAAACAAACACACAATTTTTTTCCTAGAATGAATGAAATGCAAGGAACCCTGATGGGTCCCACTTGTGCCAAAATGTTTCACCTTTTCTTAGATTGTTTCTTTGAATTGTTGATGAAATAGATAGGGTAACGGGCGTAGGAGGAATACCTGTTCAAATGTCAGTTGATGGGTTGTTGCGCATATGACTTCCGAATCCACAGCTGATCGTGAGAGCTTCCTTTTGGCTAGGAGGAACTACCTGTAATGAAAACAAGACCACCAAAAGGAATTAAACAATATGGGCAGTGAACTGCCTAGCGTAAGCTAGATCCGGAAGTATGATACTTCCTAGATGGTTATCAGTCCATTGTTTTAAACAAATTAATGTTGTAAACAAAGTAAATCCTATTGTTATTTTGAAATGATTTAGGTATCTCACTTAAAAACACAATAAGAGATAGATCTAATCTAACAGGCTAAGCTAGAATAGAATCCAAAGGTCAAATGATTGGTTCTGGGTCTCTAGGTCTGATAAAGGTCTCAGGTAGATCACAGTGAGTGAGGGTGAGGTAAAATTAGGTGGGTAGGTCTTTGTTTAAGGCTTGTGTGGGAAAACACAGAGACTGGTGTCGGTCAGGGGTGACTGATGGCAGTTAGGTATAACGGTGCCAGTTACTGTGAGATCTAGAAATGTCACAGAATAGGGTTTTGGTCTCCTTTGTGATTACACAAAGGATTTTGGTTGGTCGATGAGGTATTGGGTGACTGGAGTAGGATTTTGTGAGGTTTTAATGGGTCTATGGAGGTGAAAATGTTGGAGAAGGTCAATAGGGAGCAAGATAAACAATGGGTGATAAAATAATGATGAAATGAAATAACCAGAAAGTATGATGTTATACTTACTTGGATTTCATTCCTAAAGGTCTGTGTGTGAAGGATGGAGGTGTTGATGATGGGTTTGAAGGCTGCAAGTGATCACCAACTGAAGAAAATCTTCTACATGGGCTGCATGCACACTCCTCTTTGCTTGGTAGATCAGATCATGGATGGGATGGTCTGTGTAGAGAAGATGCTCAATCTCCTTCCTTGGATGTGAGTTTTCACTGGAATTAGCTCTCTAAAGATGCGTTATCTCTCTGAGATGTGTTCTTTCTCATCAACTTTCTCTTCCAAAGTTTTCCAACTTCCAAGTTCCAACCTTGAGAATAAGGTTGTTTTGGGTTAAAAGGGTAACTAATGGTGGTCCGGCTTAACCGGCGATGGTTAGGGGTAACCGACGTCGGTCAAGGTGGGATTTCCTAGGTTTACTAAACTTAGGAGATCCTCCTGATTTCCTCGGATCTCATGTCATTATCCCATGGATTAGACTCGGAGCTTCTTGTGAGCATGCGGGAATGTGGTTAGAGGGAATGTAGGCATTGATTTTTAGGGTTTGGGTAAGTCTTAGTTAGTTATGGGAACTTGCTAAGAATAGGTCTTAGGTTGAGTTAGCTTGGTGAGGTGTCTAAGTGAACTATATGTGTAGATATTATTTAAATAAGATATTTAAATAATAAATATAGTGAGGGTATAATGTATATATCCTGACATGACCGATGATGATACGCATTCTATTAACCCGTTCAATGTCGGGATGATAAGTTTATTCTTACCTACCTTGGTGTGGAAGATTATTATATTCACCGGTCATTACCTTCTAAGATGTAAACCATGTTGAATGAATTGACCATCAAAATCAACATTCACACTCATGACGACCAACATATACGAAAATTAGGCCAATCTTTAGATATTTCTAAAAAATAATATTTCACTTCTTTCCTCCGTGGATTATAGAAATGCTTTCGCTTGGTCTTATGTTGATATTGTTGGTATTGAACCAAAAATTGTGGTCCACAATATCCTAATAGTTCCGATGCCAAACCTATGAAACAGAAGCTGCGAAAAATGCATCCTCACATTTCCTTCTTGTCATATAATAACTCAAGCGCCTCCTTTATATTTCCTTCATTCTACCCATTGATTATCCCCAATGGATCTCTAATATTGTCCCTATTATAAAAACAATAGGGGACTCTGCATTTACATATATTTCCATGACATTAACTGGTTTGCCCCAAAGGCGACTTTCCTCTACCTAGTATTGAACAACTAGTTGATCTCACCACCGGCCATGAGATGTTATCACTCATAGACAGTTTCTTAGGTTATAACAAGATATTTACTCACACTAGAAGATCAACACAAAACCACCTTCATCATTCCTTTGGGGACATTTTTCTATTGTGTCATGTCCTTTGTCCTTATAAACATGGGTACTGCATATCACCGGGTTATGACTTATATCTTTCACGACATCATGCATAGCATATTGGAAGATTACATTGACAATATTCTTGCCAAATCCAAACATCAGGCTAAACACCTTGCAGTCCTTAAGGTTTTCCTTGACCTTCTCATCAAATATTGTGTTCACCTTCAACCTAAGAAATGTTTCTTCGTTGTTCTCTTGGGAAAGCACCTTGGTTTCATAATTTCTTTGTGTGTTATTGAATTTTATCTCATTAAAATCAATTCTATTCTAGAGATTCCTCCACCTACTAACCTTCATAAACTTCGTAGTTTGTAAGGCAAGTTGTAATCTATTCGTCATTTTATTTCTCATCTTTCCGACCACTTTGCCATCCATTTCATCATCTTCTCAAAAAGGATGTCTCCTTCAAATGGGATGATGAATGCCACAAATATTTTGAAGCATTAAAGGGATACCTCCTCCAACCACCTGTGCTCATCCCACCGAAATATGACATTCCCTTTTACCTCTACATTTCTACCATAGACCATTCATTGGGGCCATGCTCACTCATCACGATGAGCAACATAGGGAGCAGGTGGTTTATTATATAAGTCATACTCTTCTAGACTATGAGACTAGATATACTCATGCCAAAAAACTTTGCCTAGCCTTAGTCTTTGTCGCTACTAAACTTCACCATTACCTACTCAACCATAAGACCTTCATTGTCACCAACATTGACCCCTTGCATTACATGTATGCTAAACCCTCCCAACACCAACGTGACACACGTTGGCTCATGCTTCTAGCAAACCTCGATCTCGAATTCATCCATCAAAAATATGTCAAAGGAAAAACCATTGTTGACCAACTTGTAGACACACCTCTATCCGAAACCACTCTTCTAACTTCAACTTTCCAGATGAATCCATTGTTACCCTCTCCCTAGATGATACCATTTATCAAATGACCTTATTCTTTGATGGTTCCAAATTCCAATGTGGGGGTGGCACGGAGTTATCCTTATTCCTCTTGATGGTGAACCTATGTCATTATCCTTCAAACTATATTTTTATTACACCAATAACATCGCTGAATATGAAGAACTCATATTGGGTCTACAAACCGCCATAGCCTTAGATGTTAAATCCATTAATATTTTTGACAATTCTCAATTGGTTGTGAACCAAGTCAATGGTCTATACCAATGTCGTAACGAGATACTTCAAAACTACAAGCATCATGTTGACATGCTTTTGACTACCTTTAACCATTATGAACTTCAAACCACCTAGCGTTCCACAAACAAATTCGTGGATACCATGGCTTGTCTTGCTTCTCAAATACCCACTTCACCCTCTGACTCAAAAATATTTGTCATAGTAAAAAGGTTACAATCACCTTCTTATTTATTCTAAGACGTTAAATTTTTAGGAAACATTGAAACTAACCCATGTGACCTTTGGTATAAGCAGTTTGCTAACTACCTTTCCATTCCGAGATCTTATTTGCAATGGACAACAAGCCTTCCTTAAAATTTTCTCTCGCTATGTCATCTTGGGTGGTATTCTCTATAAAATTGGATTTGATGGTATCCTCTTACGATGCCTTACACGTTACGAAATTCCATACACCATCAAGGAATTTCAAGATGGGATTTGTGTAGGTAATTTCAATGGCTTCATTATTGTTAAGTGCATCCTTTGCCTTGGCTATTACTGTGAACCCTATACCAATACTCTTATGACTATGTCAAAAATTGTATGAAATTTCAGTAACATGCTAATCTTCATCACACCCCTAGTCACACCTTACAGGTCACACAAGACCTTTGACATTTCTCTTAATGGGGTTTGGATCTTGTCAGAGAGATTAACCCTTATTCTTCCCAATGTCATCAATGGATTATTACCGCTACTGAATATTACACTAAATGGGTGGAATTCGTACCTCTCATTCTATAAAAGATAAGAAAATATATGAATTCATCAACCATCACATCATTTTTCACTTTGGTGTTCCTCACCACCTCATCACTGATAATGGAAAACAATTCAAAAACAAAACCCTATGGAAAATTTGTGACGCCTTCGGCATTCAACTCATTTTTCTTCACCTTATTATCCTAAAAAAATTGAATCAACCAATAAAACCCTAAATAAAATTCTTATGAAATTTATTGACGATACTTTAGTAAGGATTGGCACACACACATTCCTTTCACCTTATGGGCTTACCGCACTAGTATTCACACCTCAACCACTGCCACACCTTTCTCTTTGGTCTACGGTACAAAGGTTGTTTTGCCTCTTAAAGTACAAATTCCATCTCTTTGTATCTCACTCAAAGATATGCTCAACGATGAAAATTTTTTCCAAGACCGTTTGGTGCAACTTGAGTTATTAGACAGTGTCATTTAATTTCTCTTGATCACCTTCAAATCTACCAAAAACGTATCAAATGTAACTAGGAACAATGTGTCCAAGAACGAACCTTGAAGTTACGAGACCTTGTTACTGAAGGAAAATCAACATGTAACAAAAGTGGAGAAAAGTAAATGGGGAAAATTTTCTCCTAATTGGCTTGGACCCTATATCATTACTCATGCCTATGGGTTAGGTGCTTATCATTTATCTTCACTCAAAGGTAAACCCAAACTTGAGCCCCTCAATGCCTTGCATCTTTGACCATTCTATTATTGAATCAAGTACTACATCACCTTTTTTCTATTACAAACTCATCCCTTGAGTACCCCCTTTCATTTACCTCTTTTAAGGACCAATGACTAAATAGGAATTGTGTGATTATCCATCACCTTTCAACCTTATCTTAAATATGAGTACCATGGCTCTACTCATGGCATGGTTCTCATGGATACTTTTCATTCTTGTCAGGATGGAATCCCATGGTTGTTCATCACTCAAAACACCTCTTGCATAGTTAACCTTTGCGTGCTATGGTTTTTCCTTCATAAAGGAAGCCTATACTCCTCTATAGTCTTGTCCATGACCTAAAATTCCAAAGACATTCAAAAGTAATATATGGGATTTTCAAATTCAACTCCTTGAGTCAAACTTCTAGCAAATAGATGAATCCCTCAAAAAGGACATCTATCTTTCTATCTTTCTACTATAAATAGACTGCTCCCTCAAAGGAAAGCTATACAAAGCTAGCCATATTGTACGTAGTCTATCCAAAAGGAAGACTATTTCTACAAAATAAAAATAAAATATTCTGAAGCTTCTGCATCGATCAACAAAGACCTCAAGGATTCATTCTATTTATCCCACATAGACTTCCTACATCAATCAGTCTATAAAAAAAAGTAAAAAGAAAATATAAAAATCAAGAGAAGTACAACTTTTTCGTCATGGACTTACCTATTTCGGTTTTGGGTATCTTGTAGAAGAGGCATGTTGTCTCACAATAAGGTTATGTTAAACAACCCATTTCACCTCATCTTCCTTTCTTTCTTATTTTCTACCTACTCAAGGGACGTGCCACAAATGTGAAATTTTGTGATCATGTAACTTCCTTCACCCTTAGAATAGTTAATCATGCATTGCCTTTTTAAGTTCATCAACCCATCCTTGGTATGTTCATTATGGTCCTTTCAAACCACGGAGCATTCTTCCTCTTTTACCATTCGTCTCTTTTCTTACTTATTGATTCTTCTACGCGAACTAGACCTTTGACACCTACATTCTGGGATTTCTTCCCCTTCAACCTAGACTCAACCATGCCTAACTGACCTACACTCAACCATACCTATTCAAACTAGACTCAACCATGCCTATTCAACCTAGACTCAACCATGCCTAACTGACCTAAACTCACCCATGCCTAACTAACCTACACTCAACCATACCTATTCAACCTAGACTCAATCATGCCTAAATCCTACCAACCCATTCATCTACCTCATCATATTCTTCCCTCGCTTATGGGAGAACTACATCAGCCTAAGGCCCATTTTCGTCGGGGCTATATAGGTAACACTCTAAGGGCATGGGGCCCTTGGAGGTTAGCTTGACCACTTTTACCCCTAACCAATTTTCCCCCTTTACATTCACATCCAAACTTAGTTAGTTTCCATTTACACAATAACTTGGAAATTAATATATCATAAAAACATACATTGTTTCATCATACCTACCATTTTATAACCTCAACCATATTCTACCTACATCATTTAACATTTCCATGATATCAATTACTTGGAAATTTAAACACAACATACATACAACACATTATTTCCATAAAATCAATAACTTGGAAATTTTTGACTCAACCATGCCTACACCTAATTCAATCATGCCTAACTTGAATCCATCATGCCTACACCTAACTCCATCATGCCTATACCTGACTCCATCATGCCTACATGACCTCGACTCAATCATGCCTAACTCACCTAGTTTCCATAATAATAAAAATAATGGAAATTAAAATGAGTACATCATCAGTCCAATAATCATCATCAACTATATAAATGGGAATGTTTGTGTATCAATACATATGTACATAGGGATAAATAATCAAAGTGTCTCAAAAAATCTCATATACAATCTCACAAAATATTCAGCACATAGGCTGGTATATATACCAAAATCAAAATCATCATACATATCAAATGTCATGATCAATCAACCCCACATGAGACCCTCCTCTCCCTCACCTGTCTCCTCCTCTCTCCTTTTCAACTACCCTGCCAGCATCTCTCCACCCTCTACTGGTCCCTTTCCACTTGCTATCTCCTCCTCCTTGCCCTCAGCTAGGCCCGGTCTGTGAGAGCTGGTAACCTCACCCTGACCCTATCTCTAGGGTTGATAACCCCCCTTATGTGTTACCTAAGGCGTGAGTCTTGGACCTATTCCTCTCACTAGCTACCTGTTAGGCCCTGTGCTTGGCATATGATATAACATTAATGCATGTTGTGGTTAGATGATCCTCCTAATAATGGGCCTCATACAGAGCATCGTTAAACCTCATCATTGATAAAGTCTAGGGGTTGCACCATCGGCCTAGCTAAAACACCGTGAACTCTACCCCAACAATAGGCCCCTATCCTCCTACCTGTACTACAAAACCCTATCCTCGGTGCTGGTGCTTATGATATGGGACCACATGTCCACATGCCTATGTTGCTACCTATGTAGCTACCTAGGCTGTAGGGTCGCAACATGTACATGTATGACTTTGAGTTGACCTGTAAACACTCTTTGTAATCTATGCATGCAACAACTGCTTACCTATGCTTTATCCCCTGTGGGTGCCTATGTCAAGAACCATCCATGGGCTGTAGCTAGTTAGGCTGTAGAGTGGAAAATTGTGCCTGTAATGCGGTACCTACCCCCTACCATCATCTCTACCCTGTGACGAGCATCGAGCCTATCTTTACCTAGGCCTGTAGGGTCATTATGCATGCCTAAAGTGGTCACTGTATATGTTACCATGTCAATTTTCCCTATAGCCATGCAAAATGTGCCCATAAGGAAGCCACCTGCCCTGTAGTGCATCTCTCTGAACTATAATGGTATCTAAATTGGGTTTCCCTAGCCTCGAGAAGGTGTCTCCTATAATTGGCTAATCACCACTACCCGTAGGCCGCAGGTGGTACATGCATCATCAATCGTCTTATATGTTACCATCTCCTCTATCCAAGATGGATTTGTTGGATGTGGTGGAGACAATGGTCTCTCCACATCGTCCCTATGGTATAATGGAAAAGGTGGAGGCACATCATGTTGAAGCCCGAAATTCCATCAAACTCGATCCTATGGGGATCGTCTCATACTCACCATGACTCTCGACCTATATCCACATGACAAGTTGTAAACCATACAACTCAACCTGTCATACCCTTGTAAGAAGGAAACCCGATATATGGTCTCCACAATATATCTATTATTGATATGTCATCCAATAGTCACCTATAATATGTAACATCCCTAGCAGCCTTAGATACTCTAGGGTGGGCCCCAACTAGTACCCACCACCTGAACCCAACTCTAAGCACTCCTCCAAACCAATCTTGCCTCGGCAGTCTAGGTGGTTATAGGCACACTATATGCTCATAGGCCCAACAATGTAAAAGGAAGGTACAACATACTCCAAATCTATGTATCCATTGATATGCCCATAGCTCTCTATACGAGATGCACCAAAAATATAAGCTCCCATGCAAACCATACCCAACTGCTCTACCATATCCTCTAGCACACCCATCAAAGCTAAAGGAAATCTCCCTCCCTCTGAATCTGGAAGTGCAAAACAACTAATCACAATCATCATCAATACTGTCAAGTGTGTCTCATTAGGATGTGCAACATACATCTCTCCATATTTGACACTCACACTATGGTATGTCAACTCTACCATAACATCACCAAACATTGTACCCATAGGCTCTAGTGCATCATTGACTCCAATCTGATAGACATGTGCCCCTATAATGGGCAACCTCAAAATCTTATATACATCCTCTAGGGTGATTGTCATCTCCCGGTTGGAAAATGGAAGGTATTGGTCGTATAATCCCATCTATTGATGAGAGCGACCATCATATTGTGATCTCTAATGATCCACCTATATCTCCTAATCAAACTGAGACCGAAATCACTAATTTGGTCCAACTCCTCCTTTGTGATGGTTGGCCTAATCTCTACCAATAGTGGCAATTGTCTATCACGCATCATGGGATGTTGTTATGCTTGCATCATTAACCCACATTCATATTTCATTAGTCATCCACCCATGCCCACAAGATTCATTCTCCCTATGCCTAATCTACATCTATTATTTTCTACCATGCCTTGCTTCTTTTTTCCTACCTTTCATTAAACATTTTCACTTATTCAATTACCTTCCTTCCTTCATCACTTTGATACAACTTACACCTCAACCACTACCATTTATGACTACATTCAACCCAAACCCTACCTAACTTTATCATTTTATTCACTTAGCCATTTACCCCTACCTCATAACTTCACCATTTATCCTACCCCTTCATTCTTCTATATTCTTGTCACCTAAAACTTCATTTTCAGGACTTGGTCACATTTCACACATTGATCGACACCGATCATCTTGACTAGTACCTATCACACTTTAACCTCACCATATGGCTAGCCCACCAATATCAGCCTAACCTCGACTGATGTCGATCGGTCACTACTTATGCCCTAAGGCCGAAACCCGATGCCCCTTTTTTTCAAAAAACAACTTAATTCCTACTCGAAATCACCCCAATCCCAACCATTTCCATTTTACTACCTATTTAACCTACATTTCACCCTCCCCATCCCAATTTCAATCATTTTTACTCACCATTTCAAATTCCACATTCAAAACCCCCTTTCTTCATTTTTACCTCAAATCTTCATCCAAAACAAACATTGAGAATTGAATCCTACCTCTACATGTTGTCATTGTCATGCTTTGGAATCTTTAGGATGGGTGCACAGGACTCGCTGCACCTCCTCCCACCATTGCCATGGCTCTCTGCTATCATCCAATCACCTCGCTCATATCTATCTTGCAGCCCTACACACTAAATCCAATCAGCCAATAATTTCTTTCCAAGTAGGCCAAATATAGTACCTCATCCTTTTATCCATGCAAAAACACACACACATTATTTGCTTTGTCATTTTAACAACTTGAAAGGTTATAACAAATCTGCTAATATACAAATTTTTACTTTTTACCCGACCCTCGACTTGAATGGCATCGGTCATGTGCCTAGTGTACCACGGTTAGTTTCCCTTGACTGACATTAGTTCTCCAAAACCAATATTGGTTAGCCTGATTGACCCCATTGCACCATTTCTCACCACATTTGATTTCCCAAAACCCTTAATGCCTAACCTAAGTTTGAACCCATCCTTACCACTCCACCTACTGACCTTATTACCTACCACCAAACCTCACACTTAGTTGGGGCACATTTTTCCCCTAATGTGGCTTTACCTATGGCCTTGCCTAAGTCACCCCACCCAACCTCGCCCATTATAACACTCGAATTTGTGTACTCGTTATACCTTGTGATGATGTTACTCATGTTTTTCAACCTATTGACATCACCTTGCCTATTTTTTTGTATTTATCCCGACCATACATTTTGTGCCCTGGAGAAAACCCTATTTCCTGTTCATGCACCTTTCCTAGTTGTGTTTCCGATCCTATCGACCTTTGATGAAGTAGATTTTTCAATCTCTTCAACCTAGTACCTTATCATAATCTATATGTGTGTGTGTGTTAAACTACCATTACCTATTACCCGACTCGACATTACCCTTACCTATAACCCACCTACCCTTGTTTTCATCATTTACCTATTTATCAAACCACTCACCGACTTAGTTTAACACCTCATCAGTTCTTGGTTTGAGGGGGATCACCTCCACCCATACTTGGGAAACCCCAATCTTCACTCATACCTAAGACAATGGCTTCTTATTATTGTTAGCATCGCTTATCAATATAAGCTATGCGACAAAAAAGTGGCAAATGTAGACACCAAATTTGGGTCACACTCCCTTGGTCCCCTTTAATTAATTAACGTAATGTATTCACCTAACCATGACCCCTTACCCCGCATTCATATTAATATAATTACTTACAATTGAATTAATGTTCATCCTCACATTTTTAATTAATTTAATTACTTTAATTAAGTTAATTTACACATCACTTACAAACCTCACCATGGACTTATTCCTAGCTTATTAATTAATTAAGACTAGGTCCCTACTTATCCCAACCAAATTGTGGGACTTAGTCTAACCCTAAAATTAAAGTCCTATTCCTTCTCCAACAACACTCCCATATATCTAAGTGTCAACCCCACTTGAGAAATGGATTAGAAATCGAAATCACACAAAAATAGTAAATATCAAGCTATTTTTCTAACTTTGACTAATTCACCTAAGTGACGCCGAGATTTATTTGGCCGACATCGATCACCTAGACCTCCATCGGTTCCTTTATATACAATTTTACAACTTTTCACGCGGTTCGACATTCATTTTTTGAGTTCTTTTACAATCAAGCAAGGATCTCAGAGCCATTCCTTCATCTAAACATCATCTACATACCATCGAGTGTAACACAAGCAACAAGTTCTCTTTGATATTTTTGGAATATCTACGGAAAAACATGGGTTGCACTACTGCGACAACAAGCCATCACATCACCGATCAATGACCAACCACCTTCGGTCATGATATCTTCATAGCAACAAGTAATTTTATTTTAATCATCTGTACTTACTTTCTTGTAGATCTTTTTTTAGGATAAATTTTATTATCCTAATATTTAATTATGCATAGTTATTTAATTTTATTAATTAAATAATAAATGGTTATATTGTTATATGGTTAATCAACCATATTTGTCTGTATGCACACTGTTATATTGTTTTCAACAATATATTTGTTTTTATGTAATTGTTGCTTCCCGGGTGATTTGGAAGCTTGTTTATTCTGGTTTTTGGTTGCACCTGTGCAACTCATTTTCCCGGATGTATTTGGCTGTGCAATATCTATAAATATTGCAGCCTATTCACTGTAATTTTTTAGTTGATTGAGATTAATAAAATTACACAGGCTTCGTCCTGCTTTCAATCTACATTTGGTACCAGAGTGAAATTACAGCCTGTGAAGGAGTGGAAAAGAATGCGGCGCGAAATAGAGAGATTGAGAAGAGTATGCAGCAATAGAGAGCACAATGTGCAACCTCCTGCAACCTCCCGAAGGCCTCATCTCTGCCTTTCCACATCCCCCAGTTCGTTCCAGGTGTTTGGAGCATAATTTTTACCTTTGGCGCACTCGTACTTACAGGCAAAAATTACTCCCGAGTATTGAAAATAAAAAAATATAATTCCCCAATAAGGGTTTTGTCTCTAAATTAGAGAATCATTTAGTATCTACTGTATTTGGAGGTTGTTTTGCTTGTTTTGGAGGTCTATTGAGCTATTCATCAAGCCCCAGCCGAGTCTTGTCTTGCACAGACCAAACTGAACATCATGTGCTTGAGGATCGAGTTGTGATCAATACACAGAGCAAAGAATAAAAAAAAAAAAGAGAAGGAGGCGCCCACGCTGGACCTGCACAAAATATACAGTGGAAGAAGAGAAATAAGCAGCGGCCAAAGAAGAGTAGACAGTGGCCAAAACATCTTCCACGCGTTTTTTCTTGACCCGCGCGGCCTGCACAAGAGAAAAAACATTTTTTTGGAGCAAAAGAGGCATCCTTCTCCCTCGCCCACGCCATTTTTTGTCTTCAGCAACCTGCACAAGGAAATGCAGGGTTAGATAGCAAGCAAACATTAAAAAAATGTGGCCAGCAATAAAAAACGCGGCCCAAGCAAATAACAGCAAAAAAAGACGTGCCTAAGCAAGGAAAAGAGTGCCCCAACTCAAAAAATGCGACCTGCATAATACATTGAGCAAGAATCAAAGAAAGAATCAAAGAAAGAAAGGAAAAATGCGGCCAAGCCAAAAAAACGCGGCCAAAGGAAGAAATGCGGCTTGTACAAGCAAATAACCAGCAAAATCTGTGCGTGGATAGCTAAAACATGCGGCCAAAGGAGGAAATGCGGCCATACAAAGGCAAACAAAGCTTCAGATCCATTTTTTAGGCAAATACAACCCTAAAAATGCCTCTTCACCAGCATGCGCCACGTGGAGGCTCACCAAGTCGCATTTTTTTAAAGGTAAGTCAATTTTACTTATCATTAAATACAATTTGCTTCCTTTCATAGCCCAAGCGCCCTAAGTGGGCAAGTTGGCTAGTGCATGCACCTTGGGAGTGAGAGGTTTGAGGGTCAAATCCCACCAAAAACACTCAAAAACTCTCCTTTTGCATCTCCATGGATTTTTGGGCGTAATCATGCAAATTTAGCATATTTTTTGAATTTAGTTACAACTAACTAAATTTAGTGGAGAAAATCCCTAATTTAGGGTAAAAAAATTTCTCTCCCAGGTAGTGCTTTTTTCATTCCCATTTTTTTGCAAAAGGAGACCCATCTAAAAATTGCATTTTCAGTTTTTTTGCAATTTTTAGCATTTTGGGTAAATCGCTTGGGCTCGGGAGGTCACCAGGGACCCCACAATCAAATTTTTACTGTTATTCAAATTATACTGCATATTGTACTAATTTGCAGGTTGCCATAGTCAATCGCAAAACTTTGTAAGCTCTTTGGCCCAGAAACGAAATTGTAATAAAAACAGTAAAATTGGTTCTCAGTAACACTCACGAGATCCTAGATCTCATTCACGGCTGTTCGTATATACGGTGCCTGCAGGAAGCGCTTACGGGTAAAGTTGTCGCGACTACTACCGCACTTAACGCCTAATATAGCTGCAACAACGTCTGCTCAGGCATCATCCTTATAAATCGGCGGGGAGTAATAAAGTCACAAGTGCACACTATGAACCATCCCATCCGTCTTTGAGCGATTGCAAGACATAAATACGGGACCGAGAAATTATCTCGAGTATATAGCAAAGTTACGCGCGTATGAGGATATTTCTTTGAGCCGGTGTCAATAATCACACAGACCCCATCATTGTCTTGGTACCACATATCAATTCTTTCACATACGTTAATGCCTCTTTCACGTACTCCGGGTATATAGAAAGGGTGAGCTTCTTCCACGTATTGACGGGTATATCAGAAGGGCGCGTATATAGAAAGGTTTGGTATATTGGACTGACGGTATATAGATTGGGAGACCTAATACTTGGAGTGATAAGAGCCAAACCTGTCGGTGATCTCTGCAAAATGGGCACTAATGCCCCAAATTTTTCTTTCCGGATTCACAATTACTCGAGAGGAAGTAACTATGTTGCTTGGAAGACAAAAATAAAAACACAACTTGAGTTTGAAGAAATCTGGCTGTGTGGATCGGTAATGGTACTCTAACCGAGATCACCAACGGATGCAACACAACAATGACAATTTGATAGAAGCAGATCGTAGCAAAACTCATCATTTTGTTTGGAGTGTCCGACGCGATGTGCAAGCCCACATTCAAGATGCCACATCAGCAAAAGAAGTGTGGGATAAAGCTAGAGCACAATATATGAGGCCAAGAACAAGAATGTCATACTCAATTTGCGAGAGTCGAGTTACATACATTGAAATTCAAAACAGAATGAGAAAACTGAAGCCTTCCTAAGAAGAGTTGCAGAGTTGAGGGCTTCACTTCTAGCCCTAGGAGAAGAAGTCAAAGATGAATCTCTCGTTCCCATTGTTCTGAGAGCTCTCCCTTCTTCTTACCGCATTTTTGTCACAACTCTAAACTTGTCAGATATGACAATTAGTTTTGACAAGCTAGTAAACCCTCTGCAACAAGAGGCAAATAATGCACAACAAGGATGATGAAGAGGAGCAGGCACTGTCTTCACATCAAAAATGGAAAGGAAAAGGTAAAGGAAAACCTAAATCCTATCAGAAGTCCCCACATCAGAATCAGTATCATGGGGACAATCAACAGAAGAAGCGATGTCCAATTTGCAAAAGAGGACATGACTTGCAAGAATGTTGGTTTAACACATATAAGAAAGGTTCATCAAGCAATTCTGGACCACAACAACAACAAACTTACAAGGGACATTCAAACAACTATCACTATGGGCGTAAAAGGGGACTGGAAAAGAAGACCCACAACAAGGAGGTAATATTGCTTTGAAAGCAATATCGATCAGAGAATGAAGACTTCTTGTTCACCGTGCTTTCGATCAAGTGAACCATCCACGTCATCTGGTGACGCGTCGGTATGTTGATTCGGGAGCCACTCGACACATGACCGGCCACAGAGACTAGTTTATTTCAATGAGGGACATGCCATCGAAAAATCATGTTTTGTTGGGAGATGATTCTTCATATACAGTTCAGGGGATTGGAAACATTTCTCTACCCCTTGGTTCACGCAAATGTAGACTATCGGATGTTCTATATGTCCACAGGTTGTGACAAAGAATCTTCTTTTAGTCGATCGACTCCTAGATCACAACCTAAAAATTGACTTTGATAGTCAATCCGGCAAGAAAATGTGTTTGATTCAAGATAAATCTAGAGGCTCGAAAATAATTGCAAAAGCCTCAAATGTGGGACGAATGTTTCAACTTGATTTCATTCACAAAAATGATCAAGAACTTGTGGCTAAAAACTCCACCTCACCTTAGTTGTGGCATTGGAGATTTGGTCATCTA